>CAWUFW010001024.1:772500-1190994 GCA_963921515.1 Calotriton arnoldi | reverse complement strand
GGCGGGGCCTGAGATGACATCTGTGCAAACGCGCCCCGTGGCGCGTTTTAAGTTGGGGATTAAGTCCCCTTGAATCCTGAGGGTCCCTAGGGGCCAACTAGCCCACCAGGAACCTCCAATATGCGCCAGGGGTTGCGTTGCAGAGACGTGTAGAGAGGCCACACCCCTTTTACACCTCTCTGCAACGCAGCTCTGTGGCGCTTTCTGGATGTACCTGTTGGGCTAGTTGGCCCCAGGGACCCTCAGGATGAAGAGGATTTAATCCCCCAACTAAAACGCGCCACGAGCGCGTTTGCACAGATGTCACCTGAAGCCCCGCCCCCTCCCTTCACCACTGTGCAAACGCGCCCCGTGGATTAACTCCCCTTGAATCCTGAGGGTCCCTGGGGGCCAACTAGCCCAACAGGTATATCCAAAAAGCGCCACAGAGCTGCGTTGCAGAGAGGTGTAAAAAGGGGTGTGGCCTCTGTACACCTCTCTGCAACGCAGCCCCCTGGCGCATACTGGATGTTCCTGGTGGGCTAGTTGGCCAGGGGGCGCGTTTGCAGAGTGGTGAAGGAAGGGGGCGGGGCCTGCGGGCCCGATCGTTTTTGTTTTTTTTGTTTTTTTGTCCCCTGTGTGGCCCCCCTTCCTTTTTCCTGTTTTTGGGCCCTGGGGACCCCATCCCCCAGGGCCTTACCCCTTTTTTTAAAATTAAATTTTAAAAAAAAAACGGGAAGGGGGCCGCGTGACCCCCTTCCCTGGGCCTGTATTGGCCCCGGGGACCCCATCCCCCGGGGCATGGCCTCGATTTTTTTTTTTTCTTTGGAGGGGGGCTGCGTGGCCCCCCTCCTCAGGCCATTTAAGGCCCCGGGGACCCCATCCCCCGGGGCCGGCCTTTCCGGTTTTTTTTTTGGAGAGGGGGGCCGCGTGGCCCCCCTCCCGGGCCCCTACTTGCCCCGGGGACCCCATCCCCCGGGGCTGGCCCTCTCCGTTGGGGACTGTGGGGGGTCCCCAATCCCCCCACAGTCCCGCCGGCTCCCCGCGTCCCTTGGGAGCCGGCATTGCTTTTCCACATGGGGAGCTGCTAAGATGCAGCTCCCCATGTGGAAAAGCAATGTGCTGGATATTGGAAGAGAGAGCAGGTTTCCCTGCTCTCTCTTCCAATATCCAAAGCAGTTTGCGATGGCAGGACGGGAGCCGCGAGGCTCCCGTCCTGCCATAGCAAGCTACAGTGTCCCGGGGGTAGGCACCCCGGGACACTGCAGGAGCCGGCCCTGGGGGTGGCGGTCCCCAGGGCCATCAAGGGCTCCAGGAGGGGGTCCGCGCGGCCCCCTCCCTTAAATTGCACAGCCCCGGGGAGGAGGTGGTCCCGGGGCTCTGGGGGTCCGTAATGGACCCCCACATTTATTTTAAAAGTGCCCCGGGGAGGTGGTGGTCCCCGGGGCATGTGGGGGCTGGAGCCCCCACACCTTATTCAAATAAAAAAAGAAGCCCCGGGGGTGGCGGTCCCCGGGGCTGCGGGAGGGCAGAAGAGCCCTCCCGCACTATTTTTCAATAAAGCCCCGGGGGGTGGCGGTCCCCAGGGCTTGGGGGCCCTTTGAGGCCCCCACACATTAAGTTATCCCCCCACCATGCCCCCGGGACTTGGGCCACCCGGGGGCAAATGCAATCGAGCGCGGGAGACCGCGCTTCGATTTTTTCGGCAGGATTTGCGCACCCTGAGCGCATCCTGCCGATTTTAAAAAAATTTTTTTTTTTTTTGCCCAGGGGGTCCTTGTGGGACCCCTGAGCAAACCTAGGGGGTCAGGGTGTTTCTACCCTGCCCCCTTTGTGCGCTTTGCGCACTTGTTTCTGTCCCTCGGTTCTACCGAGGGACAAAATGGCTGCCAACATTTCCTGAATCGGAATGTTGACAGCCAGCTGACAACCAATTAACATGCAGCTCGTGATCGGGACGGTGCGCGCAGGGTGCGCTGAGGGTGCGCGGACCCTACTCGGCCATAGATATCACTATCTTTTTACTTTTGATTTTCTCAGCAACTACTGAACGGATTTACACCATTTAACAAAAGGGTTCTTTCTGAACCAAGAACTACCTCTTTGCCAAATTTGGTGTAATTCCGTTCAGCAGTTCGGGCTGTAGCCGTGTCTAAAGTTTCCTATGGAAAATTGCATGGGGAAAACGCGTTTTGGGACCCCCTTTTTCTCGGCCCCCGCTTGACGAATCCCCCGAGACTTTCAGGGTAGGAGCGGACCGGAGCGGGCCATAAAGTTTGAAAATTTTGCGAAGATACGTCAACCGGCAAGAGAGTTATTTCAAATAGAATGTCGCGGATTTCCTATGGATAATAGGTTGTAACTATAACTATCTACTGGCGACCGCCAGTAGATAATATATATATATATATATATATATATATATATATAATTCCTCTGACATCTGAAGTTGAGGACACCTAGCCTCATGTGTCGGGCCTCGTCATCGAACGTCATTCAAGTAATATTTCCAAGGAAACACACACTCCACCTTCAGTGGCGTGAAAACAAGCCCTCCAGCCGATCATATCGATAGTCTTTTATTCCCAGCAGTAGATACAGCATGCATAACGCATTTCGACTCATCACATGTCTTAATCATATGTAATCCCACGGTGGTCACATGCCGGTTCTTATATAGGCAAACAGTGAAGAAGGACACATGCTGAAAATTGAATGTCAGCCGTGAAGAAGGACTCATGGTGGGAATGGATCAACCGCCTAGATAACTTCAAATTCACTGACTGATAGGAATCAGCGAACATTTCAGGAATATGTCATCAGTGATGTAATATGAGATGTCATCAGACCATGTCATGAGGGATGTAATATTTGAGGTCATAAGCAGTGCATTGCAGGGGCGCAAGTTATAGTTAGTTCAGCTAATTATAACTCCTGATTTTCTCTGCTTTTGTACGAGTGAAATGTCAGCCTAACTATAGCATCCCTGTAACCTTTGTTTTTTTCCAGTAAATTTCTAACTTTTTTAAATACTATTTCGTAACTATAACGTCCCTGTATTTATTTTCTATAATTAGATATTGAACATAACATCTGCATGGAGGACCACGTATTGTTATATTTGTCATCTATTTATTTAAAAAGTACATTAATCATCTTATTTCAAGATATTTTAGAATTTCACGATGATGTCGCAATTGCCAATGACACACCACGAATACCGTGTGTTTTTGACAATGTGTAAAACACATATATAGACATACTTTACATAAAGTTTCAGTGTAGCTGTTTAGTAAGATACTAATTTAACTTTCCCCCTTGTATTCATTTGTCAAAATAACTGCATCAAAAATGCCTTTTCCTTCTTTACAGCAACACCGGCGGTCACAATGACGTCAGTAGTCAAGATTACAAATGACAAAGTGTAAAACAGATATGTTGACATATTTTACACAAAGTTTGGGTCTAGCTGTTTAGTAAAATAATGGTTTAACTTTATTTTACCAACGCATTTGACAAAAACCACTGTTTCAAAAAATAACTTTCAACATCGGAACTCACGAATAGAACATAACTACCAAACAAAGAAATTTTATTCAATCATCAAACTACCCATTGTCACTCATACTCATTTTGAAAATTGTGCTGGTTTTTAACTTTTTTTGGCTATTTCTATCTCCAGCCCCTGGTGACAAAGTTCCAGCTGAAGGGGAGGGAAGATACAGTGAAATGTCACCAGAACTAAAGTGTTTTGCTACCTTCTGCATTAACTATAACACCATCGTAACAGCTGGGAAACTGTCTGTGGATCTAATTTTCCAGAATGTGAGTGTAGCGGGTTAGGAAGGGACGGGAGACGTGGTTGTGGCAAAGAGGGTTTTATTGCAGACAGCAAGCGTCGTCTGTGTGTGGCCAGTCTATAATAGGGTAGTGGAGAAAGGGGTGGCTTGTCCTTGGTGTCCCGGGTCTTGCTCGAGCCCCGCCTGGTCTTGGTCCACTCCAGCTCGAGTCCGTCCGGTCGTGGAGATATATATAAACAAAGAAAAACAGGGTCTCTGTATGAGTGGGTTGTTCTCAAACACGGGTGTGATAGGGAAGGAAGGTGAGGGAGTAACACTCAGTGCTCATCACATCTACTTTTAAGTGAGGAGAAGTGCTCAGGAACGGGGTCACCGGGAAAACAGGAGTTATTACCGCTATTGATGGGGTCTCTCCTTTCTACCCACCCAGCCCGTGAAACGCTCTCGTACCTGAGAGAGCCACGCTCCTCCTGGAGCGCGGCTGGGCGACTCGTGAAACCGTTGGCCTCCTGGCACTCCGTCGTCTTCTCTCCGCACCGCCTCGGTCCTTTCTCTCCTTTCCGTCCAACTCGCAGTTTCCTCGCCTCGGTCTTTCTCCTTGACTCCTCCGGTGATGCCACACACCGGCTTCCGCGTTCTCTCTTCCTTAATAGGCCAGTCCTCCTCCTCGTCATCACTGGGGGCGTGTCCTATGGCCCAGTCTCCCACCTTAAAGGAACGGCAGCCCTTTTCCTCCTGTTTGTCCTCTTCCCGTACGTTTGTACGTAACCACTCGTCCTGCCGCTGTGAAGGGAGAGGGAAAACGAAGGTAGTCGTGTTTTCTTGCTGTGCAGGTAGGTCTGTCCTTTCAATGGCCGGACACCCCCGGTTACACACCACCCCCTTGGATTCTCCCGATCGGGGAGAGGATATCTGGAAAGGTAATCCGCACTCTTATTGTCTGCCCCTTTCCGGTGTTTCACCGTGAATGAGAAAGGTTGAAGGGAGAGGAACCAACGCAAAACCCTAGGATTAAGCGAGATGTTACGGCTCATCCACTGGAGGGGAGCGTGATCCGTGTAAAGGGTGAAAGGGTGGCCCTCAAGGTAGTACCTTAACTTATCAACAGCCCATTTGATAGCCAGGCATTCCTTCTCTATAGTGGGGTATTTGAGCTCTCTTGGGAAGAGTTTACGGCTGATATAGAGGATGGGATGCTCACTACCCTCCGGTGATAACTGAGAAAGGACAGCCCCTATGCCATAATCCGATGCGTCCGTGTGAAGAATGAAAGGTCGGGAAAAGTCAGGGGAAGATAAGACCGGATTGGTGGTGATGGCTTGTTTTAAGGTGTTGAATGCCTTCCACATGTGTGGCGTGGGGTGTAGGAGTATTTGGGCCTTTACGTCTTGTCGTAGTGTGTCTGTCAGAGGGGCAGCTACGTTCGAGAACTGAGGGATGAACCGACGGTAGTACCCGATCAACCCAAGAAAGGCTCTCATGTCTCTCTTCGTGTTTGGGAAGGGGGTTTCCGCTATAGCTCTGATCTTTTCGATTTGTGGTTCGATCCTTCCATGCCCCAAGACATAACCTAAATATTTCACTTTCTGATAGCCCACCCGGGACTTACGAGAATTGATATGTAGACCCGCCTGTCGTAGGGCTTGTAGTATGGTTTGTAGATGATCAAGGTGGGACTCCCATGAGGGACTGAAGATCACTATATCATCCAAGTAAGCGGAGGTGAATGCTTGGTATTCCCGGAGCACTGTGTTCATGAGGCGTTGAAAGGTTGCAGGTGCCCCATGTAGGCCGAAGGGAAGAACCGTAAACTCGTACAGCCCGTCTGGGGTGGAAAATGCTGTTTTCTTCCGGTCTTCTTCCCTCAAGGGCACCTGCCAGTAGCCTTTGGTGAGGTCCAAGGTAGTGATATAGCGGGCCTCACCCAGTTTTTCGATCAGTTCGTCTATCCGTGGGATGGGGTAGGCGTCAAATGAAAAGATGCTATTGAGGGCTCTGAAGTCCATACAAAATCGGGTGCTCCCATCCGGCTTAGGCACCATCACAATGGGAGAAGACCATTCACTCTTCGAGGGTCTTATGACACCGAGTCGGAGCATTTCTTGTACTTCTTTTTGTATTGCTGCCCTCTTCGCCGCGGGTATCCTGTATGGTCGCTGTTTGATGGTTTTTCCGGGGGTGGTCTCAATACGGTGCTCAGCTAGGATCGTTTTTCCCGGTTTATCAGAGAAAAGGGAGGAAAACGGTGACAGGACCCGTTGGAGTTCTTCTTTTTCTGGGTCCCTTAGTTCTTCATTGACCACTAAGACTTCCAGAGTATTGTGAGAGGGAGCCTGTGTCGGTAAAGTAAGGTGAGCCGACTTTGGTATAGGTCCCAACCACTTCTTTAAAAGATTTATGTGGTACGTCTGGTTTCTCCGAATGGTGACCTGTACTCGGTAGCTGGTTTTCCCGATAGTCTCGGTGATACGGAATGGACCTGTCCATTCTGCCTGGAATTTTTTTGTGGATGAGGGTAACAGTACCAGTACCCAGTCGCCGACCTCCAACTTCCTCCACCTTTTCCCTCTATCGTAAAACTTTTTCTGCTTCTCTTGTTTCCTTTCGAGATTGGAATACGCCAGATCTCTCAGCTTTCCTATTCTGGACTTCAGGGCCTGGGTATATTCCAACATACCACGGGTTTCATTGGCCTCTTCCTTCTCCCATGCTTCCTTGGTCATCTCTAGCAGTGATCTGGGTTGTCGTCCATACAACATCTCAAATGACGAACAACCGAGACTGCTCTGTTTCTGTCCACGGATGACGTACAATGCCAGGGGCATCAATTGGTCCCACTCTCTGCCATTCACGGTAAGCATCTTTTTAAGCGTTGCTTTGAGTGTTCCGTTATACCTCTCCACGAGGCCATCGGTTTGAGGATGATAGACAGATGTTCTAATGTGTCTCAGATCCAGCAGCCCACAGACCTCCTTCATCATCCTAGATACGAATGGGGTTCCTTGGTCCGTCAGGATCTCCTTAGGGAACCCCACTCGTGAGAACAATTCCAAAAGCTTCTCCGATATAAGGCGGGTGGTTGGGGCTCTCAGGGGAAAAGCCTCAGGATATCGGGTGGCGTAGTCCACTATCACCAGTGCATACTGATTTCCTCTCCCTGTCTTTGGTAGAGGTCCTATGAGGTCCATTCCAATCCTTTCAAATGGGGTACCTATGACAGGAAGAGGTTGTAAAGGCACCGCTGGCGGACGATGGGTGTTCCTCCTTTGACATATCTCGCATGTCTGACAGTGGCTTTTTATGTCCTTATATATCCCAGGCCAGAAGAAGTGCTGCAGTACGTTTTGAGTTGTCTTTTCGCTTCCAGTGTGTCCAGCGGTCAAATGGGAGTGCGAGAAGAACATGACCTGTTCTCTAAAAGACAAAGGCACTAACAGCTGCTGGGGTTCTCCTCTAGAAGCCTGTCGGTATAACAGGCCTTCTTGTATACTGAATCGGGGATACGGGGGAGAGGGGTCGCACTGCGTTCGGTGGGCTTGTTCCCAGGCATTGAACAGAGTGGCGTCGTTGGCCTGTGCAAATTTAAAGCTCCTGTCTATTGTCCAAGGGTCGGGGCTTATCAGGGCAGGTACGGGGGTGTCTGTTGTTTGCCCTGAATGGTCTGTTAGGATCTGCTTATGTACCGTCTGTAGGAACATTTCTGAAAACTCGGGGTTGTCTGTTCCTATAATGAGGTCTTCGGGCAGGCTCTCTAATACTCCCACCCGGATAACGTAGGTCTTGCCACCGGAGTGTTCAAGGGTTACCTCAGCTACAGGATATGGCCTGACGTCTCCATGAACACACCTGATGTGAACCAGGGTGTCGGGGATCACCTGTTTAGGTAGCACTAACCTACCCTGTATTACAGACTGCCTACAACCGGAATCTAATAGGGCCTTTACCACTTTCCCATTTACCCGTACACTTACATGGAACGCGCTCCCCATCTCCGAGGTGTAGAGAATGGACCTAGGGATGTATCCCACCTCCATTGGTTCGTCGGCTGGTCTACGGTGAGGGCACACCCGGGCGATATGGCCCCAGTCCCCGCAGTCAAAACACTGGGGTCCCCTGAATGATGGTACCTCTGGTTTAGGTACTCGGGGTTTTGTAGCTTCTGGGGCAGCCCGGGGTCTTCTATCAAATCTCATAGGGAGGGGGCAGTTCGGTTTATCATGTTCCCCCCCCCCCCTTGTTTAGGCTGGGCGCGGGAGTACGTGGTGGCCATCTCCACGGCCTGCTCGACAGTCAGATGAGTGTGCTGACGCAACCATTTCTGGGTGTTATAAGGGAGGGCGTCCAAATACTGTTCGAGATATATTTTATCCATTATCTCCTCTTTTGTACTCATGGAGGGAGTCAGCCATTTGTCCGCAGCCGTTCTTAGGCGAAAGAACAATGTCTTGGGGTTTTCCCCTGGGCCGCCCCTTTCCTTCCGGAAGCGTACCCGGTATGCCTCCGAGTCTAGTCCCAGGTGGTCCAGAATAATGGATTTAATGTCAGCATAGGGGGTGTTACCTGCTGCGTTGGCCACCTGGTAGGCAGCCTGTGCTTCCCCGGTCAGGAGGGGGGCCAAGAAGAACGGCCATTTCTCCAGGGGCCAGCCACATGCCTTTGCGGCACGCTCGAAATTGAGCAGGAAGGCGTCGGGGTCCTCGCCAGCGATATATTTCTGCAGAGAGACCCCGGAGGGTCTTGGGGTGACGCTTCCGTGATCTGCGGGGTGATAGGAGGGCTGTCCTGTAACCATTTTCTGTAGGCCCTCTACCTGTGCGGTTATGGTGTCTCTGAAGGTGTCTCTGTCCGCCTGGGCGGACGACATCTGCCGTTCCACGGCCCATTCCAGCTTCTCCTGGCCCTTCACTAGATGCTGGATCAGCGTGTCCATCGTGTTGGTACCGACGGTGTCGTCTATGCCCGCATTCTCCACCACTTGTAGCGGGTTAGGAAGGGACGGGAGACGTGGTTGTGGCAAAGAGGGTTTTATTGCAGACAGCAAGCGTCGTCTGTGTGTGGCCAGTCTATAATAGGGTAGTGGAGAAAGGGGTGGCTTGTCCTTGGTGTCCCGGGTCTTGCTCGAGCCCCGCCTGGTCTTGGTCCACTCCAGCTCGAGTCCGTCCGGTCGTGGAGATATATATAAACAAAGAAAAACAGGGTCTCTGTATGAGTGGGTTGTTCTCAAACACGGGTGTGATAGGGAAGGAAGGTGAGGGAGTAACACTCAGTGCTCATCACATCTATTTTAAGTGAGGAGAAGTGCTCAGGAACGGGGTCACCGGGAAAACAGGAGTTATTACCGCTATTGATGGGGTCTCTCCTTTCTACCCACCCAGCCCGTGAAACGCTCTCGTACCTGAGAGAGCCACGCTCCTCCTGGAGCGCGGCTGGGCGACTCGTGAAACCGTTGGCCTCCTGGCACTCCGTCGTCTTCTCTCCGCACCGCCTCGGTCCTTTCTCTCCTTTCCGTCCAACTCGCAGTTTCCTCGCCTCGGTCTTTCTCCTTGACTCCTCCGGTGATGCCACACACCGGCTTCCGCGTTCTCTCTTCCTTAATAGGCCAGTCCTCCTCCTCGTCATCACTGGGGGCGTGTCCTATGGCCCAGTCTCCCACCTTAAAGGAACGGCAGCCCTTTTCCTCCTGTTTGTCCTCTTCCCGTACGTTTGTACGTAACCACTCGTCCTGCCGCTGTGAAGGGAGAGGGAAAACGAAGGTAGTCGTTTTTTCTTGCTGTGAAGGTAGGTCTGTCCTTTCAATGGCCGGACACCCCCGGTTACAGTGAGAAACCATAGTTGTTTCTTTTTACTCTTCTTTTATTACAGAAGTTCAAGCACTGTTAAAAATTTAAACAAAGAAAAATGTATTAGGATTTCATTTTGAACATTAAGCAACCAAAACAATATACAATGGTGAAGTGGAAAAGAGACTTCTTAGATGCAAGTTAAGACTGCTGGTATTATAGTACCTCTGTTTAGTTTTTATCTGTAGTAACAGAATGTAGTCCTGTAATGTTTTATAAATTCATTTCTTTCAGTTAAAAACAGTCTTTCATTTCTAACAACATGCAGTAGACAATACCCGTAATAGGCTGAATAATGTCTCAGAAACACATAATTCATATACATTTCAACACAACACCACATTTTGTTATCCTAAATTGTTCTTATAAGTTAGGTTCTAGAAAAAGCAGATATAAGTTTGTTAGCTTTTTACATAGTCTTGATTTTAATGACATCTCTATGTCATTGCACTCTGTCCAGCCTATGTGACATATTTAATATATTGTGTAGTGTGTAGAGGTTATTTTAACTCCTTCATTGAATATGTTTGCTATAGTTGTGAAACTTCTTTTTGAAATGGAAATTTGTCCAGCTACAAAGTTTGTAATTTCAGTTTCTAATTTACTACCATCCACTCTGCATCAATGTAGCATAACTATGACATATTTCCCATACGTTTGTAATAGCAACATACATCTAAGTTTTAATCTGCAGTTTGGACAGGTCATATCTTCATCGGCATTTTTGTTTAAATTTTGAAAGGCCACAGCTTTACAATCTAGTAACGTGAAATAGAGGAATCATTCTGAAATAATTTCTGTGCTTCAGGTGAATTCACAGTGTTCACAATTATTGTTCCATTTATAAGTTAAACAAAATAATTCATTGATATTCAATCCTCTTCCTCTAATAGTCCAAGCATTACCATAAAACATTCTTGAGCATCCTGCTGGACATTTTGAGAAAACACTACTAATCCAGTACAGTACTCTACCTTTTAGACCTTTCTGCAGCTCTGTTGGTGTTAACTTGCCTGTGTTTGGCTCCATACAGACTATAGTCTGAAATAGAAGTATACTTTGGATAAGAATTGACTCATAAACATTTAAAACCTTGAAGTGGTTCTGGAATAGGAACTAGTATTGACTTGTTAGGCACATCTCTAGCTGGCATTTTATTATCCTCTAGTTTATTGTAACAGTACTTACATATAACTTACTGTGTGGACAAGACAAAGTGTTTCTCTACAAATAAGTGCACAGCAAACTTTTGCCAGTTATCATTATTTTCTTTTTGACTTTTTAAATACAAGTCAACAGTCTGTTTTTCAATCTTGTAGTGAGTGTGTCAACAACAAATACAAACATACTCTGGTTTTTCAGAGCACACTGTGTTAAATTTTGGAATCTCTTCTTCAAAGCTATCAACTATAATACATGTGTCCTGTTCTGCAACTCCTCCTGTTATCAACTCTTCTTTTTCCGTAGAGTCCTGTTCTGGACAAGAAATGAAGTTGTACATCATCACAACCCTTTTCTACCTCTGCCACAATACCATACAAAAGTGCTCTATTAATTTTTTCTAAACATAAAGCAGGAATTTTCACATAGTACAACACCCTAACTAAACTTCGCATTGTTAAGAGGTGTACAGCTTACATCCTGAAATGATGAAAGGTTCTTTGGCACACTATCTTCGATAAACAATGTACTGAGTGTCCCTCCAAATTTGTATGCTTTTTAACCTTGCAAGGATCCAATCTTTGTAAAGTACTTGTTTAAACTTCGCTCACCAAACCCTCTCTCAAAAATCGAGACATGTCTTTTTTGTAGCATAAACTGTTGGGATGCCAGTAAAGTACTTGAAAAACCGGAACTGTCCAGGGAAATTCAGATCTTCTGGTCACCCTAACAGGGAGTCATGCTACGTAGGCAAGTCCTGCCTTCATCGGTTTCAGTGACACCTGCTGCTGAGTCTTTCTGTCTGCATTCTATGATAGCACAATATATCGACTCATTCTGTACATTGGCTTGGAATCCTGGGTTTTCACAAGTAATATGGTTGAATAAAGGACCCATTTCAAATATCTCTATAACAACCATCAGATGTTCTAAAGTCTTGAAAAAACAGAAAATGTCACCTTCTTGCAACCAGGCACTCTGTCCCGGGTACTGTGCTCTGAAAAATTGTTTTTATTGTGTGTTTTGCATGTGAAGATATCTCATCCTGGACATCTGCCCCAAAAGCCTTGACATTAATTGCTGCTTCCTCTTTTTATAACTTTTAGAGGATATTAGACCATATACCGTGTTGAGGTAAAACTCTATCAAATCGTACAAGAAAGTGAAATAGCCGATCAGTTGAGGCACTCAGTATAGAGAATTAAATAAAATTATATGATTCAAAAGACAGAAAAATCAAATAAATTATTCTAAGGGCAATTGGACATGAATAGCATGGGAGACCAAAATGTATTGACATAAATGGCTACCCGTTAGAATTCAATCTAAATCAGAGGCAACTGGCACATCCCGGATCTTCTAATCACATATGCCCTAAATATCCTTGTGGGATTTCCAGTCATTTAAAGAGAAGCAAAAGTTCTTAGAATGGCGGTCGCTGTAGCGCAAAGAGTTAGGTTCACCAGAGCTTTGAGTTGAAGGTCATCACGGACGGCAGAGTCTCAGCATGTACGGGCCCTTCCCTAGCCATGAAGAGCCTAAAACTTCTGGTTTTCTTCCTATCTTTAAGAGGAGTTCACTCTGATACCAGCCAGGGGTTCAGGACCTGGGGAGGAATTTCTTGGGGATTGATGACTCACTCTAGCAGAGGTCAGCAGGGCGCAGGCAGGTCTAGTTTCAGGCCCAGGCATGTCCAGTTGCAGCAGATCAGCTGGGAAGGTACAGAGAGACCTCTGGAGCTTGTTGTGCCTGTAGCTCAGAACAGGGGCACAGATAAATAGCCATTAAGCTCACTCTGGTGGTCTTGGGTTCAAGCAGCAGGTATAGTCTTCTAGTCTTCCTTCCTCAGGCAGCAGAGCAGTCCTTCCAGAAGGGCAGCAGAGCAGCACTTCTTCTTCCACAGGTCCAGAAGTGATCTGATGAGTCATTCAAGAGGTCAAACAGTTTTACCTAATGCCAGCCTTTGAAGCAGGGGACACTCCCAATACTAACTCCACATCTTATTCTGGAAAGTTCCTCTCTTCTTCTGTCAAGGCTATAAGTAGTTAGTGTTGACAAAAGGATGGTGTCAAGTTTCTTTGTGTGTGTTCTGGAGGTAGCCCTTTGAAATGTATGTGGGTCAGGGAACAACTATGCCCCAACCTTCCTGACAGGATGGCCCATCCTGCCACCATCTAGTCCCTTTTTGTCTCTCTCTCTGGGAGGAATACACAAAGGCCACTGTCAACTATTCATGGTCATGTGACCCATGACAGAGGCAGCAGGCGTCAGCACAATAAAATGCCAGCTTTCTAAAAGTGGCACATTCAGGATTGTGACTTAAAATCTGACATTTTTTTCTTAAATCGTCTTTATTGGTTTTTATCAAGTTGTGCATGTTACAAACTTCACCAACTTTGTTACACAAAGCATCACAGTGACATTTGTTAAATCGACTCTTGGTGGGGTACCAGGCAGTGTGGTATGCTGGTGCCAGGACACATAAATAACATTTTGTGCATGCCATTAAATATTATTGACACTATAACCAACACATATAACAATAAATGTTGCTTTTCTCTCACTTTTTTGTGTTACAACCAAACTGCAATTCACCTGAAATTATACAATCTCATCTAACTTACATTTATTTTGTAATGCAGACCAAATGCAAGCAGGAATGAATATTTATGTGTGGAAGTTTTGAGACGGAGGGTGTAGGAGGGGGGATGCTGTGTGTTCCACTTAAATGCATATATGTGTATTAGCCTAAGCTCATATCAAATTCAGTTATAGCTGTCAGAAGGCATATCATGTACGCAGTTAGTTATGCAACAGTGTGCTGCAACGAGTATAAGGTGTGAAGAACCGCCTCACACCCTGGTTGAGTTGGATACATTCAATCTATCTTCTATGAACGACAGGTATTCTCGCCATTGTGGAGGATTAGTCCGTGGGAGGCTAGGAGGAGTAGTGAATGCTTGCGCTGTGTATTGCGCCACTAGTGCCTTGCGGAGATCCAAGAGCCAAGTGCTTGTGTTGTGGCCAGTCCTAGACACTCCATGACATAGCTATTCTATGCTTTTCCAAGCCCAGTGCTAAATCCACAAATTTATTAGGATTTTTACGTGCAGCAGTGCGTTTAGTAATAGCAAGTAAAAAATGTTGGCCTTGGGCAGTTAATGACGTATCAGTTGCTTCCGCTAGAATCGACGCTATCTCAGTCCAGTAAATGTTAAGGCAAGGGCAGGTCCAGACCATGTGAAGGAATGTTGCTTCTGCAGCGAAGCAGCGAGGGCAGACATCGGTAGAGGTGGGGTACATACGAGCCAGTCTGTGTGGCGTTAAATATGTGTGGTGTAAGTAATTGAATTGTGTATATTTTAGCCTGGCGTTCGTGGATATCATTTTAGGATAACCTATACACTGTGACCATTGTTTATCACTTATAGTAATTGATAACTTTGAGACCCAGTACCCGTGCAGGGATGCCAATAAGGAGGTAGGATCAGGTCTAAGGGAGCTATAAATCGCTGTCACTGCATGTCTGCCTCTTCCATGTGTAAGTAAAGTTTGCAGTATTTGCGACGTGACGGGTTCAGTATGATTGTTCCTCCATATTTGGTGGAATTGTCGCGTTAATAATGCATGAAGCATAAAAGATCCCTGTGATATTCCGAAGTCTTCGCTTAATCCTTCGAAATTCTGCAGTTGTGTGTCTACAAATAAGTCACCCCAGGTATCCAGTCTCGCCACTACCCAGGACTCTAGTTCTGGACAGCCGTGACAAGTGAATGAGCCCGGAAGAATCTCCAATGGAATCATGGGTGCATATGGTGCAGTTTGACCTTTAAGGAACACATATCTTAACCAGCTGCGCCTAACTACCATCATTAGCAAGTTACCCTGCTTCCTCTGTAGCAGAGTTGTGGAACCCGATAGCCATTCCATGATGGCTGGTTGTCGTAATGGCAACGCCCAGGAAGACATCTCAGCATTACTGGCACCCGCTAGCCATCGCATTGGCCACTGGAGCTGTGCTGCCGCATAGTAATGCTCATAATTTGGTGCACCCAAACCTCCGTCCGTAAGTGGCAGGTACAGTTTACGAAGTGCCCCCCTGGATCTTGAACCCCTCCATATCAGAGAGACAAATAAGGATTCCAGATCCTTAAATATACTCCGCAGCAGTTTATGAGGGAGGGTGGTAAAAAAAATACAGAAGCCGTGGGAGTAAGAGCATCTTTGAGATGGGCACCCTACCAATAGAGGACAAGGGAAGACTCCGCCAGAACGGTAGGGTTGCGCAAGCTCTGGACAGTGCTTTTTCCATGTTCTCATCGATAATATCTGACCGGGAGTGATAGATTTGTACACTTAAATATTTAAAAAGTATCAAATGCCCATTCTAATGGAGTACGAGTCATAGTCTGTCTCTGATCTGGGACTTAAAATCTGACTTTACCATTTAAGATGGTTTTAAGTTGCAATTCATTTGAGTGTAAATATAGTTTTCCTCCCTGCTTCCAAACTTAAGTTATCACTTATTAAAGGTAATAAGGTAACCCAATGTTATCCTATGAAAGATTTAGGCCTTGCAATAGTGAAACACGACTTTCGGAGTTTTTCACTCCCAGAACATGTAAAACTGAAACCCACATGTCCTACATTTTAAATACAATGCATTCTGCTCAATGAGTCTTTATAGCCTACCTTAGGAGTGATTTATATGTCTTAAAAGAAAGGTTTAGGCCTGGCAAAAGGTTTATTTTGCCAGGTCGAAATAGCAGTTTGGAACCACACTACAGACTGCAGTGTTGTAGGGATTCTGCACATACACAGAGCTATGCACAGGATAATAGGACCTCGGAGTATAGTGGTGAACCAACCATACACCTTAGTACCCACAATCCCAACCCGACTAGCTTTAGCGTCTCATTAGCAGATACTACCAATGATTAGACAACCCAGAACACGGTATCTCTCTCTCAGGACTCGCGGGAGCAAGAACACTGTTTCATAACTCACTCATACCTGTCCACAACGTGCGTAATAAGAGACACAGTATAGTTTAAAATGTTTATTTCAACAACCGTGCTCTAAGATACAGTACACGTGCCAGTACTATCAGCATAATGCATAAGGATAAAATAATAAGCATGGTTACAATTCCATAGAGAAGGTAAAAGGGAATTTTCCCCTTGTTTTATTTATAAACGAGCAAGTGTGCTAGCTGAGATGGGTGATTAAGGATAGACCCAGCAGAACATTCATGACATTGGTGCAGAATGGAATTTATATGTCTGAGAATATGCATGGGAAGCTTAACATATCCCGTCTTCCCAAACTCATCCCCTCCCAGGGAGTTAAAGTATGTTGAGAGATGAATTCTCCCTGATACTCAAATTCTGTTTGAATGAAGTATGTGTGATACAAGCGCCAGGAAGTGGGTAGTGGTCTAATGTTTTGAATGATTGGAAGTTTACTCAGGGTGTGTATCTGCTGGGAGTGTCGTTATGATCTTCTTGAGTCAGATCAGTTCAAAATGTTTTTTAAATATATATATATATGTGTTGTATTTTGTATTTTTTAGAATTATCTAAACGAGGTGGGAAGAATTATTACTTCCCTGAAGAAGGTGGGGAGATATAAGATTGGACCCACCGAAACGCGTCGGACGCTCTGTTTTTGAAATACATCACGGATCAATGATTTATGTTACACTACATGATTAATATTCGACTGGAGCTTTTTGTCTCAGTTGTGTGCATTGAAACTTTATTGATTGGTTGTTTGACTATCGTGATGTTTTCCTGACAAGAACATATTTTCCTTGCAGTTTTGTTGTGGTTTTTTAACCTGTATTGATGATTTTGTTTGTGATTCGTTGAATGATATATTTGAATATTAATTTGTTTTTTAATGAATTATTTTTAAACGTTTTAAATTTGACATTGTATGTATATACATTATTTTAATAAATTTTGGGTTAAGTACGATATTTTTTTGCACTGATTTGACTTTCCTAGTTCATGTTCTCTACTCCTCTGAGCATGATCCACCCTATTTGAGTGAGTAGTGTATGTAAGAGTGGTGTTTGTGGTTAAAATATCTGCTCCCAAAGGGATTGTTTTTTGACTTACAATTCCATAGAGTACAAACGGGGAAAGCATTTCATAAAGCAGTGGATATAGGGCTAAATGACCATACCACCCTCCCCGTGCTATTAGCTAGTTTATTATAAAAACAGAAGACCTCTGGGCATTGTCAGGCGGACCCTCATACCTCAATATCTAGATTCAAGGTTTACATCATCAGACAATCACAGCTCTTCTCTCTGGAAAGGTTTTTCTCCAAGTGCCTCTAACAGTGAAATCACAATATTAAAAAGCACACGAATTTCTCCAGTGCAGCTGTACGTAGTGTTATGTCTAGGTGCGAGGGACTGGCCAGATCAGCAAGAACAAGGGACGTTGTTTTTCGCCCTTGTACATGTTGTGCAGATGTAACCCACAGGGAACAGGAGAAAAGGTGAAAGACAGAAATGCAGACAGTCCTAATATAGCCAGGCACTAGCAGAGGCTGGAAAAACAAAGTCACAAAGTAACGTGCGCAGAAAAGGCATCATGGCAGCCAGGCCTAAGCCAACTTAGCAAGGCAGACCATGAGGCCACAAACCACATGACACCCTCCCCTGGGCAGTCCATTGGCGAAGACATAGGACGAAGACAGAGTTCAAACAGATGGAGCAGAACAGAAACGTCTGTCGCGGAATAGTCCTCAATGAAGGACAAGGAACTGGTGGGAAAAAAAGAAAAACTTCTGCAGAATAAAAAATCCAGTGAGGTCGGTCGCTGAAAGCGGAGGCCCCTTCAATCCATGAGAGTGTAAGTGCAGAAAAACGCCACACTTTCCAAGAGGACATCGTTGGAATTGTCAGAAAAAAGAGACGCCATCCAGTCCAATAAATCAAAACTGCAGTCATGTTCCTCGCGAGAGGGAGCAGTGAACAGCATTGCGGGACAACTTGCGTGATACTCAATATAACTTTGTTGCAGGAGATGCTGAGCAGCCGCACAGACATCCCATTGTTCCAAAATCCCAAGTGCAGCCGCACGCGCCATGTAGCCAGCACCGGAACAGTCCCGCTCATGGGCCTCTAAGGAACCCACCAACTGGACAAAATCCAGGCGAGACAGGGACGTATTGGAGAGGCAATAATCCAAGGACCATGAGAAAGGACATCAGATGCAGGACATCACAGGTTGCACGCAAGTGAAATACGCAAAGCGAAAAGAAAGTCTGCAGGACACACTGAGTGCCGCCAAGGGCAAAATGCCGAAGCCGGCGAGGATGTGCTCACGGAACAACTGGAGACGACCTGGGTCGAGGATGCCCCCCGGAAGTGCAGCCATTGCGTAGCAAACAGACCAAAAGTAATACACCAGCCGCTAAGGCGAGGATCAACGGAAAGCCGCCAAACACGCTGGAAAAAATGGAATGAATAAAAGCCGGAATTACACCAAAGATAGTTTGAAAGGAGGTAACAAGGCCAGAGCCCACAACTTTAAAAAAGTGCACAAGACCTTCGGTGCGTGATGCATTAAAAACACGATGAATCAGTTCACCGAAATGTTGTGGGATGTTTGTGTTCAAAAGGGCCTGTATTTCACTGTGGGTACTCGCCACCTGGAGAATGAATGTCTCCCGGGCGGATGTGAGCATAACCTCCTGGTTCAATAATAGCGCCTTTATTCTGCTCAATTTTTTGAAATCCGCCTTCAAAGTAGGAGTGGAAGGCCAAATGGAACTATCTATGATGTCGTGCGGGGGAGGAAAAAGCACATTTTTGCATCAGACAACCCTGTGGGAAACTGTTACAATATAGGGTATGCCGGCCAGCATGCCACAGCAGTCCTGATTATTCAGAAGCAGATAGCTAACATTTGCAAGCACAGTAAAAGTAGGAGATATAGCAGGAGCAGGAATGCCCTTCAATACACAAGCAAGATTCGGAGCCGAAACGTTACAAGCCCCGTGCAATTTAATGTTTTTGCAAATAAGGGAATGACCCACAGTAGAATCGCATGACCCTCCTGTGAGAAAAACTTTTTTTCCGTCCCTAAGACATTTAAACATGAAAGGTAGGGACCACAGTTCATGCAAGAAGGCACTGCCTAAAGGCTGAAAACGGCCAACAGGATAATGTTTCATGCAGGAACTGAATTCAAATAAAGAAAAAGGCAAAGCAATAACCCCGTGAACTAGCCACACTGCAGAATCCAATTCCGCCACAGAGAATGGTAAGGGCTCTATTTTCTCGATATGTAACAGAGTGTATGTTGCATCTTTCATGGACATGAACTGCTGTTTCTCATTCAAATTAAACGGCAAAAATAAGGCAGAGGTGTTTAAAAAATGCCTAGGAACTTTACCCATTTTAAGTGTTTGAAAAGTCCATGCAAACTGCATCACTGAACGCAATTGATTTTGACCATGATATAACACAGAAACATCATCTTGTACAATATCAACAACAGAGGACGCAATATTCTCTAATGTGTAAATGCGGGAAGACAGGGTATTAATACTATTGTCAACAACAGCAAGCACCTTTTCTAAATTTGCTTGATCTATTTCCCGTAGACGGGAAGCAGCTTCAATTTGCGAAAGCTTCCAGAGTTCATTATAAGTTTCATAAATGAATCTCTTAGGTCGAGGGCCACGAGGCCCCAGAACAAAATCGGACAGATCAATGTTGCCTGATAGGAGGGATAAATGCTGTTTTACAGAATCTAAGGAAGAGTGCTGCAACCACTGTTTACATAATTTACCAACAGAATATGTTGTAACAGCACGAGAGTCAGAAAACCTTGGATCTGGTCGATCCTGTTTGTAACCAGAAACTGAGTCATGAAAACGCAGTTGGCAGGCATTTGCCGCCGTTGGCCAAGCCAACCAGGGTGACTGAACAAACATGGAAACATTAAATGAATTGTTCTGAAACATAGCTTGCAAATCTGTAAGGGAAACATTGAAATGCAAGCTCTCGTTGGGACTGGAAGACAACACAGGAATGGAAGGTGCATTTAATTGTTTGGAAGTAGCCAAACCCCAACACGTTGTTTGATAGATTGAATGATTTAAAAACAAAATTTGGGTCGGGATGAGGCAAGCATGGTGCAAGGCCTCTGTGCCTTGTACCTGCCATGATTTGGAGCCCCAAATAGATTTCAAGTCAATGGTGTCCTGCCAGTGTTCATAACCACCCACAGCCAAGGCGGCCAAAAAGGAACCCGAATACAGTAACTTGGTGTGGGTCAACATGATCTTCTGTGTAGATGAAGTGTTCAATTTAAAATAATAGAACCCAGGGTTCGATCTATCAAAGTCAGTGAAATAAGTAAACTTATTTTTAAGAGTCTGGGAGCTACCTGGCAAAGGGGTCGGACAATGCTCCCATTGGGTGTAATTAATAGGACCCCGAAGGGCACTTGGTTTATGGAGGAAGTGGTTGCCCCAATGCTGGTAACAATATAAATCGGCATAGCTGGCAGAATTCATGTACAAGTCTTCAGCATTAAAAGCAGCATAATATTTCAAATCAGTAAATAACGATTCAACGGCATGTACATCCCAATCGTCAGAATGAATATTACTTTTAACGACATCACCCATTGAAACACGGAGGACATTTGGTACATTAATAATCTCAGTTGGTCCATGAATTTGGAAATTTACCGCATCCCATACGATGCCATCAGCGACTGGGAAAGCTGAAATGTTCACAAATGTGTGGTCACGCTTCATGATGTGAGAAGAAGAATGCGGAGCCAAAGTTCCAGCGACACAGTTCACAGCAGAGCGTTTTGGTAGATAGTGACCATTGATGAGTAGAAAGAAAACGGTGACAAAGCCAATGGACATGAACAGAAAAATCAGGAATAGTACCAACCAGATGTATGTCCATGGTGGGATCAAAAAATTGTCTCTGAACCAGGAGATAAAAACACTGAATCTGGACGGGACAAGTGATGAGGTGCAAGCCGAATCAAAGGAATAACGGGTTGGGCTCAGTGGCGTTGTTGGTGGTTGAGCCACCGACTCGTTGGCGGGGTAGGTATACCCAGTCTCCTTGTTGCAGGGGGAATCCGGATAGTCGAGTAAGCGATCAGGCAAATCTACCATCTCGATAGCAACATCAGTGACCGTTCGGGCTGGAGGGCCGCAAACAGTTGTCCGGGAAATGGCTGGACAAGAGACCGCTGGTGTTACACTATTCAGGATCGGCCAGATGTTGTAGCTTGACATTGTCCACTGAGATGTATCTGTTGTCCTTTCGACCTGGAAGCGGTGGTAAGATGACTGTACGAGTACCCTTCAAGCCAAGGCAGGGCCGGACTGGGAACCAAAACCGGCCCTGACAAAGTGCTCGGCCGGCCCCCACCGGGGGGTTGGGGGTGCGGCCGAGCTCTTTACCACGGCCGGTTTTCGGCCGATTTTGTTACAGGGCCGATTTTGCAGCTATGCTGCAAAAACGGCCCCCAGGGGCCCAAAACCGGCCCCCACCCGTGCGGCGCACAGGGGGATTGCCCGGTGCCCGCTACAACCAGTCCGGCCCTGAGCCAAGGACTGGAACCGGTGCACGAAAAGAGGGTCCACATTTTTTTTTGTTCTCCACCTTCTCTCGGACCAGATCCCCAACCTTTGGAAGCCAGCCGGCAACCGGAATCTGCAGCGCAGCGCCTGTGGCTGAAGGTAAATGTTCGTTTGCAAGTTTGTCTCGAGCTTCTTGTAAGTCCTGTAACATAGTAGAATGGTTATCTACATCAAAGATTGCGGATTGCGCCGCCATGTCTAGACCATCAAGGTCGGGCACAAACATTTGGATGCCAAAGAGCATTTCGTATGGGGTCCGCCCACCCAGAGGTCTTCTAGGGAGATTATTAAGTGCACGTTGCACGCTATACAAGTGGGCCAGCCAGTTCCTGCCAGTACCTAAGACTCTAGCTGTTAAGGATTGATTTAAGTCACGGTTCATTCGTTCAACAATCGAATTGCCCTCAGGCCGATATGGAGATGAAAATTTCACCCGCACCCCCAGTGACCCCATTGCGTCCTTGTACGCCTTAGAGGCGAACGCTGGACCTTGGTCAGAATGGAAGGTGCCACAGGCAAAAATTCCCACAAAGACACACAAATCCCTTATGACATTTCGAGCGTCAGCACTCCGTTGTGGCCAAACCCAGATGAAACGTGTGCACGAGTCCACTACAACCAAGATGTACTTATATGCAGTGTCTGAACAAAATGGACCGCAGTGATCCAGGTAAACACACCCAAAAGGTCTGTTTGAAATGCAGAGCGGGGTTTGCGGTGGTCGTGTAACCGTGGAAGGCTTAATTTGCTGACACACGTCACAAGAAAGGACATAAGTACGGGTCTGTTTATATAAACCACGCCACCAGTAACGCTGCTGCAAGATGGAGACCGTCGCAGACACGCCAGCATGAGCCGAAGCCATGCCTTCGTGTGCGGCCGTTATCAAGGAAAGTCTGCGGTCCGCGTTGGGAATCAGCCGATCACCAACGTCTGGAATTCGTACGTAAGGAGCCTGTTCGTGACCTAACTGATAAGAATATTTAGAAGGGAAACCCCGTGGGAAATTAGCTCCTTCCTTTGTTGCAGCAATAGCTGCCAAAATATCATTATCTATTTTATTCATGGATCTTGTAACTGCTGCGACTGAGCACGTGGCTACTGCTGATTTGGCAGCTTCGTCTGCCAAACCGTTACCGACAGCGTGTGCGCCCACACGCTGGTGGCCAAGGGTGTGAATCACCTGTGTGAGAGGCAAACGTTGTTTAAGATCTGCCACTCGAACCCAAAGCATCTTATGCTTAATTGTGCTGCCTTTTGCATCCCTATAGTCGTTTTGCGACCAAAAGAATAGATTGTCATTGAAAGATTGAACACAGTAGTAAGAATCGCATACGATAAGAGTCGTCATGTCTGGATTAGCGAACTCAAGTGCGAGCACCAAAGCACGCAGCTCGGCTAATTGTGCAGTACTGTCTCCTAGTGCCTGAGTGTGCACTACAGTCGATTTGAACTTACCGTTCACCATGGTACCTGCAACAATAGCACATGCTGCTGAATAAGCATGCTTGGAACCCGTGGCCGGTTGTGCCGAACCATCGGTATAGATAATACATTCGTACTCCTCAAGCGGTAGCAAAGACAGAGGAGGAGGATGAACGAATTCATACTGTAAGAACTCCTGTGTCTGAAGAGAAGAATCAAAGATAAAAGTGACATCCGGGGACGTCAGAGATGTAGCCCATTGTATCCAACGGGGGTGCAAAGCCTTTGAGTTCGGAACACTTGCTTTCGTCACCGCCTCAAGGGCAGGATATGGTGTTACCACCAGAATGCGTTTTCCCTGTGCCAGTGCGCGTTCTTTTAGAATCGCCATTTGCACTGCAGTCAAAACTTTCTCCACAGAGGAAAAGCGCATTTCTGCGGAAGTGTAAAGATGTGACTTTTATGCAATCGGTACTGTGTCACCTTCGTTAAAGGTTAAGTACGTGAAACCCACTGCCCCTGGAACGATTCTAATCACCAGGTTTGTGTGGTTGTCACGAGTCAACAAGAATTTAGATTCAAGTAGATCTGACTGCAAAGACTGCAGTATAGAGGAATGCTCGGGAAGCCAGCATGACTTCGAAAAGTTAGGTTGTATCAAGGCATAAAGAGGCTTGATACGCTGGGCATATTCGGGAATGTAAGTATGCCCGAAGTTTAGAAAACCCAGTAAAGACTGAAGCTTCTTCAGAGTAGTTGGAGGGCACAAGAGTGCGCATTTCTCCAAGAAATGGGGGGCTAAGCCCTTACCTTCATTGTTGAGCTCATAGCCCAAAAACAAAACAGTAAATTCAGCAATGTGAGATTTGGCAAAATTAAATTTGTATCCTAAGACCGCAAATTCAAGAATAATGCGGTCCACTCGGGAAAGATGCGGCCATAATTCGTCGTCTGTCAGATAAATATCGTCGACGTACGAACACGCATCTGGGTCTATGCTGTCCAACAAAGAGACAACACGGGCGGCGAATACACCCGGACTGTTCTTGTAGCCCATGGGTAAACGCCGGAATTTGAATTGTTTACCACCGGAAGTGAAAGCGCTCAATTGGCTGCACTGCGGGGACAAGTTGTGCGTGTAAAATCCATTGGATAAGTCAAGGGTCGTTTTATATTTTTTACGAACAAGACTGTCTACAAGCGCAGAACTGTGTGTATTTTGCACCGCAAAGGTCCGACAATTAGAGTTCAAATGCCGGTAATCCAAAACTAGGCGGTACGATCCATCGGGTTTAGAAACCGCGAAAAGGGGATTATTCATTGGTGATACGCATGTTTCAATTACTCCTTGATATTCTAACTGTGTCAGAATTTCGGAAACGGGACCTTTAGCTTCCCGCTTGATGGGATATTGGGGTTGTGGCTGTGGCAGCGACCGCAAAGGAATATCATGGGGAGGAGAGTCTTCATCCTAGCCCACGTGGTTGTGGTATAACGCTGGAGCCAGGGACACAGCCCATTCAGCTGCGAGAGCCTCCGCTTTGTCCTTGGGGACATGACGAGAAAAGCTCGGAAGGATTACCTCCTCCCCTCTACGAGCCGCAAGTACGAATGGGGGCGGCCAATCCACCTCCGCTAACAAAATGTCGTAAGATGAGGTCAGATTCTCCCAAAAAATCCCTTTAATTACACGCTGTATGTCACCTTCAATTTGAAGGACAATATTATATCGTCTGTCAGGGGTGCCACTCTGGTGTCTGCTGTCTCAACAGTAATGAATGTGTCAGTTGCTGTCGCCTCCACATGAGGACGTAGTGCCTCCCACACTATGGTAACTTCTGCGGCGCTGTCTAGGAGCGTCACTGCCCACGTCCAATTCAGGAGTCTCGTTCTCACCGTTTGTGGCATACCTCGCTGTTACAGCTGCAACTTTCTTCTTCTGAAACTGTGGGCGAGAATGTGGAAATTCGTCTGGTTTCCCTCGGACTTGTTGTCGAGGTTGGTCTCGTCCCTGTGGAGCCTCACGACCCCTGCCTCTATCCTGGCGATCTCCACCTGTCTGGGAGGTCGACGGTGCCTGTGAAGAACGAGGAGAACGCGTATCAGGGACTTGAAATCTCTCTGGAGATTTAATTCTCACTCTATCGCGCAAATCATAAGTGCGTTCAGAAGAGACGGAAACCCGGGGATGCGCCTCGCGACCCTGGCTTCTTCTGTTGCTTACCCTGTTTTTTCAACCTCCAGCTCTTTTTTAGTAAAGAACGGTTTCTCATCTTTCTCAGATTGAGTTTTCGGTTGTGGTTGCGATTGTGTTTGCGTTTTAGCAAAAGGCTTAACTCCCAGGCTATTGCGACCAATGGTTTTGTAAGCCTGTGCAATAATTTTCGGTAATTCGCGCGGCTTGTCCGGTTCTGGGATCAAAGCCAAAGCATTAGCTATTTGAAAGTTCACTGCATCGCCCTTGACATTCGCAAGGATCAAATCAGCTACTACATCGAACACTCCCACCAGTCTCATCCCTAATTCCACAGCCGCTTCAGGGCCATGCTCATCCTGCACTCGTTTAATTACAGAGGGGAGAACTGTCATGGAAGGAGTGCCGAAGCACTTCGCATATACTGCTGCGAATACCTTGCCCCAGTTGTTGCATTCTGTCAACTCGGGAATTAAGTCTTTTGGCAAACTGATCGTCAAAATCCTGTGTTTTTCCACAGGAGAAGTATTTGGAAAAACCGCCTCCAGCTGGTCAAATTTTTCTGCAAGCCAATAAGGCAAATCGTCCTTATTTTGTGGGCGTTTGCCCATCACCGAATTAACCATGATGGGACTTATGGTTACACCGCCCTGTCCAGCTGGATGCGCCGCAATTCCAGGCGGAGTTCCCTGGATATTGCCTGTAACATACTGTACTAAAGCTCTGTGCACACGTATCAGACGTATGCAATTCACGCAGTTCAGCAACTGCTAGCATCATATAACGTGGATGTGGGGTGTACCCGGCCAAAACTGGCCAAGTGGCCCCTTCAATCGATAAGGGGCCTAAACGAATCGGGGTAACCGGTTGGGGTAGGGCGTCATTAAACCAAACACGGTGTTGCCACGCCGTGAGCGGTACTTCAAGATTTCAATAAGGCCTATAGATTATAGGAAGAGCGGTGGCTGTATATTCATGGAAAACATTATCAGTCCCATCCACCGCCGGGAAGGTGACCCAAGAGTAAAACACCTCAAAGTGGTAAGCTGGATCCGCTTGTACCACAAAGATTAGATCGACACCCGCGTCAGGCACTCCATACACTGTCAAGTGAGCCCGGAGCGCTGCGCGGCTATGTGCCGCAATTTGGATAGCCATTGAAGGCTAAAAAGTTTCGACAACCTAGTATGAGGCAGCACAATATGGGGTTTTATTTAAACACCTTTTAACAACTTCAAGCTTGAAAGAACCTATAAAAACATCAATATAGGAGGTATCACCCTCACACACGCTTCCGGAAGCGTCTGTGAAGGGGGTTGTGGACAAGCACAAGTACTACTCAAGCGTCTCGCAGATAAGCAGGCCACTTCGTTGGTAGCGCCATGTTGTAGGGATTCTGCACATACACAGAGCTATGCACAGGATAATAGGACCTCGGAGTACAGTGGTGAACCAACCATACACCTTAGTACCCACAATCCCATCCGACTAGCTTTAGCGTCTCATTAGCAGATACTACCAATGATTAGACAACCCAGAACACGGTATCTCTCTCTCAGGACTCGCGGGAGCAAGAACACCCTTTCATAACTCACTCATACCTGTCCACAACGTGCGTAATAAGAGACACAGTATAGTTTAAAATGTTTATTTCAACTATCGTGCTCTAAGATACAGTACACGTGCCAGTACTATCAGCATAATGCATAAGGATAAAATAATAAGCATGGTTACAATCCCATAGAATACAAACGGGGAAAGCATTTCATAAAGCAGTGGATATAGGGCTAAATGACCATACCACCCTCCCCGTGCTATTAGCTAGTTTATTATAAAAACAGAAGACCTCTGGGCATTGTCAGGCGGACCCTCATACCTCAATATCTAGATGCAAGGTTTACATCATCAGACAATCACAGCTCTTCTCTCTGGAAAGGTTTTTCTCCAAGTGCCTCTAACAGTGAAATCACAATATTAAAAAGCACACGAATTTCTCCAGTGCAGCTGTACGTAGTGTTATGTCTAGGTGCGAGGGACTGGCCAGATCAGCAAGAACAAGGGACGTTGTTTTTCGACCTTGTACATGTTGTGCAGATGTAACCCACAGGGTACAGGAGAAAAGGTGAAAGGCAGAAATGCAGACAGTCCTAATATAGCCGGGCACTAGCAGAGGCTGGAAAAACAAAGTCACAAAGTAACGTGCGCAGAAAAGGCATTATGGCAGCCAGGCCTAAGCCAACTTAGCAAGGCAGACCATGAGGCCACAAACCACATGACAGCAGTAGCAGGCCTAAGGCATTGTTTAAAAGACTGCTTTAGTGGGTGGCACAATGAGTGCTGCAGGCTCACTAGTAGCATTTAATTTACAGGCTCTGGATACATATGGTACCACTGTACTAGGGACTTATAAGTAAATTAAATGTGCCAATTGTGTGTAAGCCTATTTCATCATGTTTAAAGGAGAGAACACAAGCACTTTATCATTGGTTAGCAGTGATAAAGTGCACAGAGTCCTAATGCCAACAAAACCAACAAAAACGAATTCCGAAACCAGAAGGGATGAAGGAAAAAAGTTTGTGGGTGACCCTGCAGAGAGGGACAGGCCCAACAGCTGCTCTAAACTCTTCTTCTAAATAAATAAATACTCAGATTTGTATAGCGCAGCTAATCACCTGTGAGATTATCTAGACGCTGTTCCTAGGTCCAGGCAGATTAAGTGATCTACCCAGAATCTCAGAAGCCGAGACTCGAACCTGGGCCCCCAGATCCAAAGTCAGCAGCTCTGGCCATTACGCCACACCCTCTCCCTTGTCCTTTCTACAATAGGTTCATCTAATTGCAACATCATATAAGAAACAGGAAACTGAAAATCAGCTAAATAATCAGTAATGCTGTCTCTACCACTTCCTTGTGGCATATATAGGGAATTATATTAGTCATAAAAAAAACGTTTATTAAATCAGTTGTGTTTTTGTATGCACATCCTTCATAATCTGGTCTTAATGCTATTGTGAGATTGTAGTTACTTAAATTTCTGAGTATATTATTAATTCCAGAATCTTATTTCTGTTTTAATAACAGCATTTTATGGGCTGATTCAGTAATTAGGAGCTGCTCTAATTTATCCTTGGCTTTCTGCAATGCTCTATAAGTTGATTGGGAGCAATCAAGTTTAATTTGTGATTACAAACTCTGTATGTGCCCTCCAAAAGTGCTTTTCTATTTATTTGCCGATTTTTATAAAAGTGGAAGTTCAAAAAATCAGTTTCCACTAATATCTGCTTGAGCTGCATCCCAAACTATATCCCACACTACTTGGATGTTAGTTTTTCCTTGAAAATAGTGTTCTAAGGTCACACTAATTGTGAGTTCTAAATAGGGTCTCAAAATGCAGTTTCATGAATTTGCCCTCAAAGTGTTGGTCTCAGTACCTGTGGCATATTGTCCAGCAATAACGTAACTGGCACATTGTTGGACAGCACTTTGTTGTCATAACTAACGGGATGTGTCCACCTCTTCATGCTGGTGCCTCATGGAGATGCGTTACTCCGAACATTTTGAGCATACGCGTCCTAAGGCGCAAAAGAGACAGGCAGGTGTGCAGACTGTGGGTGCCACCTCGAAAGAGTCTTTACATGTTTTATGGACATGCTATGCTAAACACATGAGTGAAGATAAAAGGACTATCACAAATTGTGGCAGACATCTTGAATGCTTAGAGTTTAAGTTCCTCGTGGTCTATAGTGATTCATGAACCTCAAAAATGTTACTGCTTGGAAGTCAATAAAAGGCTGAACTAGATTTAGGAAAGTACACACTCAGATTTAAGAATATAGACTTTGCACATGAATGCTGTTTTCAGGAGTCATCCATAAAGGACTATGAACTCTTACATTTGGACTTGCTTGTTTCTACAAGAGGAGCGAAAAGAGTCCCCATCTTGCACAAACTTTGATAACCTGTCTTAGAGATGTATAGTATTAAGATATTGACTTAGATGGTAAATTGATTGCTGGTTGTTAGTCGAATGATATGATGTTAATGGACATTTATTATGTTACAGATTATGACCCAGTCATGTTGAAAGTAACTCAAATAGAACGTTATTGCTTAACAGTGAAGGTAGTTCTCTTTAGCAAGCAATGCATAATAATTCAGAGTTTCATTTACATATGTTACATAGATGATAATGGTGTTTCAATTGTGGAGAGACACTGAGAGACCTATTCACAAATGTAAATTTACACGTGAGTAAATCTAAAGGTGGAAATGTATTCTTACACTGTGTCCTAAATTTACAATTTTTTGCTATTTACAATTTCCAAGTGTAAATTTACTACAAAGTGTAGATTTACATGTCCCCAATCCCTGAAACAGGGAGTGGCATCCACATTTATGAGTGGAAAGTTGCTACAGCCACAAAAAGGACCCAAAACAGTAGTAAATGTATTCCAGCTCACACCTGGAGTAAGTCCAGCATGGCACAGGGACAATCACTGTTACTGAAACACCTTCCCACAGAAAATCAAGCCAGGGACATAAAATAGGACCCCATAGGAAATAATGTTAAAATCAATTAATTTATTTGACTTTTTACAAATATATATAAATTTCATTTGAAGATAGAAACATTATATGTAAATAACTGGGTACACTGGATACAGGCAACCCTCCCAGCATCAACTACTGGGAAATGAGCCTTAATAGATGTTGTATCTTAAAGCTCCCCATCTTCTAGTTTAGAGGATGCTATAAAACACCCCAGAGTATGGAAGAAATGGGTTATCTACAGAGAGGGTCTACAGGACATTTGACACCCGAGGCTACTTTGGCCATAGAAAAGAGGACATATAGAGAATTAAAATAAAATAAGAAAAAGATCTTGAACAATCTACTAATCCGTCAGTGAAAGACACAATGGAGTGGGACCACTCTTGGTCATAATGTTTGCCATACATTTATGCAGGACGCGCAGAATGTTTATTGTTTACTTTTTTTGTATTATATTAGTCTTATATGAAAAACCAATAAAGAGAATTATAAAGAAAAGAACAAAGGAATGGCAGAGTGTAAGAAATAAGGAGGGAGAGGGATTCGAATGACAAGTTTTGAAAGAGAGGTACAAAGGGGTAGGTAGGGGAGCTGAGACAAGGGAGAAAAAAGCAGGCAGTTGAGGAGGGGGCATAGTCCCAAGGGTGTGCGTTCTATTAATCCATTATCAATGATTTGAATTTGTACTGGCATTGGTTACAGCTTCAATGCTTGGTTTGTCATTTGGTACAACAAACACACAAAACAAAAAAATAGGAATGATTGCACAGAGCGTTAACTAGTGTCAATCACTCGGGTAGCATTCCAACCCATTGTTTTTTTCACCCACAGTGGCATTCTAAACAGAGGCCTTCTGTATGGAAGTGTGTAATGACCATGCTCCTCATGGAAACAGTCCACCCCAACTGTGAGGCATGGCTTCCTCCAGCATGAAACATAAGGAACCCCAAACCAGTTCCAGCCTCATCAGTGAACATCTGGGCATAACTTTGGCTGCTTAGAGCTTTACAATACACATATAAAACCAGAAGGTGATGGGAGGAATGCTTCTAAATAGTCTAACCCACAGGCAATCAATCGGGGTAGCTTTCCAACTCCAGATAGAGCTATGTTATGTTATGTTATATTGAGTTACACAGCGCACTAATTACCCGAGAAGGTATCCAGGTGCTTGGGCAGGTGTTAAGGTTTGGGGTGCTTATACGAAGAGCCACGTCTTCAGCTTCTTGCGGAACTCATGAAGTGAGGAGGAGGCTCTGATGTGAAAGGGAGGTTGTTCTGTGTCTTGGGTGTGATGTAGGAGATTGAGCGATCTGCAGTTCTGTTTTTGCAGATGTGGCAAATGAGTGAAAGTGAGGCAGAGCGTAGGTGTCTTATGGGTTGGTGAAAGTGCATGCAGCACTTCAGTTATTCTGGTCCTGTATTGTGTAAGGCTTTGCACATGTGCGTGAGAAGTTTGAATTGGCTGCGGTTGTGAATGGGGAGCCAGTGAAGATTCCTGATATGCAGTGTGATATGGGTGAGGTGTAGGAGGTCGAGTATGAGTCTTGCAGTGGTGTTCTGGATGGTCTGGAATCTGTGTAGGATTTGTTTGGAGATTCCAGCGTAGAGAGTGTTGCTGTAGTACAGCCTGCTGGTGATAAGTGCTTGCGTGGAGGTTCAGCTGGTGTTTTCTGCATTGACTTGAGCCGTCATGTTGAGCTTGTTATCTAGGATGATACTGTTGTCTTATAAAGACGTCCAGTAGTCCAGGGTAGATTATGTAAGATGTTTATTTAAGTAGATGGTATGAAGAGCTCCACCAGGAACAGCCTTCCTGCTGCTCAGCCCATTCTCCAACTGACTCTCTCACTCATCCAACATTCCACAGCATCACCATCACCACACACCAACATTCCACAACCCCAGTCACACTGGTTGAGCAGCAGGTATAACACATCTCCCTTCTTTACAAAGGATAACATTAGAAACTCTTGCATGCATGTTTACTCTATAGCAAAAGAGATGCAATAAAGGTGCATGGAAATAACACGTGGAACACATTGCACACATGATGCATAACTGAATAAGCAACATGTCATTACATATTAATAGCAAAGGACCATGCATGTTACCACAGCAAATAAAGAAAATATAGGTATAAAAAGGGCATGGAAATAACAGGTGAAACACATTGCACACATGATGCATAACTGAATAAGAAACATGTCATAACCAATTAATTGCAAAGAACCACGAATGTTACCACAGCAAATAAAGAAAATAAAGATAGACATATAAGAATACACTCATATTCTCCCTTTCTAACCATAAAACAACATACACTCTTCCACACCACAAATCCTCTACCAAACCCCTAATGCCACAACATGCCAGCTGGCCAGGCTGACATCGAAGACAGCACGCAGGGAATCAACCACCGGAGGCGCAGTAGAGAACCGCCCATAGCGAATGAAGAAAACATCGGGAAAGGGGAAACACCTTGGCATACACACTGCACTTCACCCTAACCCAAAGTAAGGGTGGAACAACACTCCAATCACACATAATATGGCTTAAACTCTGCCCCTCACCCTTACACCATAGGTAGGGTGGAACAACAAACTTCCACCACAAGTAATTTGGCTAAAACCCTGCCCTTCATCCTTACCCCGTAGGAAGGGTGGTACAAAAACTCCACACTACAAACACAAGTCATTTGGCTTAACCCTGTCCTTCACCCTTACCCCGTAGGAAGGGAGGAACAAAAACTCCACACTTCAAACACCAGTCACTTGGCTTACATACTGCCCTTCACCCTAACCCAAAGTAAGGGTGGAAAAAAACTTCAACCACAAACACTCTTAAAGAACAAACACCCAAGTAGAATCTAATCTATAACACTAGTCCACAGTAACACACAAGATCAACTCTAGATCTCATACCTCTGACGCACTCAACTTAATCTCCGTATAGTCAGTGTTCACAGACACCTATACACTCTACATCTAACCATAATAAGAAATAAGACGTATCCACTGCCACAACACCAGCCCTAAAATAGAGCACAGTCACACACCCACTCTACAAAACCCTAAACAAGAAGGTAGGGCACAAAACCCCAATGTCAATTCAAACACCTTTGAATACAGAAGACACTCTTACCCCATACACCATACCCATACGCATAATCTAAAGTACAACATCCATGAGATTCTCATTTTTTCCCCACTGATAACCCATTCAATTTGAAGTATGGAAGTTGCATCATCTTTGGCTAGCATAGTCTAGAGGTTTGCCTGGTTTCCCAGGAAGCATTCCGACACTAACTCTGAAGTAGAGTGGTTAACCTCCAAACGAGTGCAGCAGAAATTACCCCAAAAGCTAGGATGTTGCTGCGCCCACACTGCACCTAATCAAGTCAATTCTTCAGTTAACATTAAGCATTCAAAGGGAAAGTGACGCCTCGACATGGCACATCTCCCTTTCTTACCAGAAAACAATAAATGAAACAAATTCAGAGGTCACTGTAGTTTGCACCATAAATAGTTTCTCGCCAAGTTCTGCTCTTCTGCTGGTTATTGGTACAGACCTCCTCTGATTCTTGTCCAACCTTATGAATAGAACTCTCACCCAAAAACCAACACAGTATCTCTGTTGCACAAGGACGCATAGCTGAAATTCTTCCTTCACCACAAATACGTTGCTCATAAAGTACATTGTTGAAATATTTTCCTCATATCCGTTGAAACCTTGTTGTTGCCCCGTAACGCGGAGCAAACGATACGGCCGGAAAGACGATGCGGCCGGAAAGACAATTTGGGAATAACAGCCGGCTGGCAAGATGGCTTCACGCCAATGTGAAGAGCGCCGGGTGGCTCCGGGCACGTTGATACTGCAATGGACCTTCCGCAACGCACATTCCAAAAAACATCGCTGAAGCAGCCTCATGCAACCCCAGTTGAAAGGTAAGGGATGCACAAGCTGTGGGAGGCCGGGAACTAGCAGTGGATTGAAACGATGCCTTGACCACGTGCTGTAATGGCCAACGACCTCCTCCTGTTGCTGGGTCGGACTCGCGTAGGTCGAGTGTAAGGAGCCACAACATCAATCCAAAACCACAAACCCTTGAGCCTAAATAAAATACAGGGCACACAATTCCCTTATGAAGACTGGCCACAACCATCACGCCTTGCCAGCAATCCCCATAGGACAATGAAAAGTCGCAAAATACTCCAGGCTGTAGGAGATGCTCAGCTGTAGCCCTTGTATGAAATGCCAACCTGTATGAACCTGTGCATGCCCTGGCTGGTAGGCTGTCTGATAAAACAGGACACTGGTGGGGCTGGAGGGCATACAGCCCTACTCTGTACTACTAGGTTGCTTAAGTAACGTTTGAAATTCTTCTTTTTGTAGTTTCATCAGGTTTGTTTCCACAGTTTCGTCTTACTTTAAGTGTGTAATTTCATTAGGTTTCTTTCCACAATTTCTTCTTACTTTCAGTTCGCTCACGTAGGTTTCTCTTTAAAATCGTCGCCAAAATTTGTTGACGTCCATTAGTCCAGGGTAGATTATGTAAAATGTTTATTTAAGTAGATGGTATAAAGAGCCCCACCAGGAGCAGCCTTCCTGCTGCTCAGCCCATTCTACAACTGACTCTCTCACTCCTCCAACATTCCCCAGCATCACCATCACCACACACCAACATTTCACAACCCCAGTCACACTGGCTGAGCAGCAGGTATAACAGATACCTAGATTTCTTGCCTGTTTTGTGGGTGTGGGTGTTGGTTTTAGCTCTGAGAGCCACCAGGTGGAGTCCCATGGGGAGACCTTGTTGCTGAAGCCCAATATTTCTGTCTTGTCAGAGTTGAGCTGCAGGCAGTTGGTTCACATCCATTCTGCTACCATGGTCATGTAGTAGGTGAAGTTGGTTCTGGTGGTGGGTGTCTTGTCCATCAGGGAGAGGATGAGCTGGGTGCCAACGGTGTAGGAGATGGCGGTGATGTCTTGTAATCGGATGATGTTGGCAAGCGGTGTAATATATATGTTGAAAAGGGTGGGGCTGAGGGATGATCCCTGTGGGACTCTGCATATCAATTGCTTGGTCTCTGATGTGGAGAGTGGCAGCCTTACCCTTTGAGTTCTTCTTGTGAGAAAGGAACAGATTAATTTGAGGGCAGATCTTTGGATGCCAATGTCCTGGAGTCTTCTAATGAGGGTTTTATGGGAGATGGTGTCGAAGGCAGCAGAGAGGTCGAGCAGGTTGGAAGTCGCTGGTTCTTCTTGATGCAGGATGATTCCAATGTCATCAGTGGCCATGATGAATGCTGTTTCGGTGCTGTGCTTCTTTGTAAAGTCTGATTGAGTGTTGGCTAGAAGATGGTGAAGTTTGAGGTGGTTTGTGAGATGGTTGTTGATGGTGGACAGAGGACAGTGTTATGTAAATCAATTCTGACCTTCTCCTTATGGGAACAGTCCATCCTGAACTGGCAAATGAGGCCCCCTTCAGAAAGGAACATAAGCAACCCCAGACCATTTACAGCTTTCTTGTGCTGCATCAGTGAGGCATAGCATGGATCCTGTGGCACAGAGAGCATTGAACCCACTTCTTGGAATACACTTGGCCATTTAGGGTATTACATCAAATACACAAAAGGTGATAGGTGTCAGAATTTAAGGATAATAGTATAATTCTCCAAATGGAATGTAGCTGACAATCCCAATCGTTTGACTATTTCACCCAATGCATTGAATAATAATACGTCGGAAAAATGGGGAAGTGAAAAGACACTAGAACACTGGTTTGGAATGACTCGAACAGCAGTCTAGGGTCGCTTAAAAAAACTGCTCAGGTATCTTCGACAGAGCAAGACAAAGCAGCAATATGAGACTTCGGAATTCACACTGAATGTATATCACACCAAAGGCATTTATTGTATACCTCTCGCTTAACAACGACATGCTGTGACGAGCACCAGTCATACAAGGAATCAAGCCTGGTGCCAAATGCCCAAATGGACGATCCAGAACTGACAGAATGAAGTGAGGTAGCATGCTAGTGCAGCGGGACAGTTGTAGAGGTTACCACAGGAGCTGAAACCAATGCCACGGAGATGCTGCTGAGATAGAGAGTAGTAGCACACTTCTGGATATGGAGCACACAGTTGTAATGGAGCAAAAGAACTTAGCAGGCAGAAAAGGGTACATGGAAAATAAGAAGAGGCAAATGAATTCTAAAGGAGGGGTGTGGGGACTGAGGGCAGGGAACTGAAGGTGGAGAACCTAGAAGGAAGGCCATGCAAATGCTGAGTGATGAACTTGCAGAAGTGAGGTAAGCTAAATCAACTGGGAGAAGTTGTCAGGCACTGACCTAGTGTCTGCATTGGCCTTTTATTGTCACTGTCCCATAAGGCTCCAGAAGTCCCCCCTCCCCACAACCCGGAAATGAGAATTAGCCTGGCTTCCATGATCCGGTCCTCTTATCTCATCACAACGGACATCTGAACTTAAGGAATGTTGAAATAACAAAGATGAAACCAAGGTAAGTTTTACTGGTTTATTCGTTGACATCCATCACCCACAAAACGGCGGTTTAACTGACCAGAGCATACAGTAGAATGTTCAACAGAACGTTCTAAGGAAGGTTCATGGTAAGATGGAAGAGGGGGAATAGAAGAATCCAAAGGGAGAAAGGAAGTAGAAGATGGAAAAATAATTAGGAGAGAGAATATAACACATCTCCTTCCCAAGGGCGAAAAGAAGAGACTGGAACAGAGGATACATATGAGCACAAAAATATATGGAACAATTAATAATCTTATATAAGACAAAAGTATCTTAAAACCTGGAAGAGGCTACATTAGTATATTTTATAATCTTGGTGCCAGAACGGTTTCTTGTGATAACTCCTCAAAAACTCCTTCTCATGTTGGGTGCGAGAGCTATTACTGCATTGTGCACTGTGCTCCATTGCACCCTCAGGCACACCCTCACTGTTATCTTTCATAATTCTGTCACAACTCCAAGTCTGACCATCATCTAAAACTACTAAATTTTTCAAAACTTTGCATATTTTTTTTTTCTCCAGAAAACGTAGAAGAACCAGAGTGCACGGATCTAAGCAGTTTTACTCTCACTGCATCTCCAATCTTCCAATTTAACAATTTTCCTCGCACTCTACAGTTGTAGTCATTCACATACTTCCTTTGATGGTCGTGGATTTTTTCCATGATTTTCCCTCTGTCAACCATTTCATCATTACTGCCAACCAACCACAGAGGACTTAGTTTTGTACCCGGTTCCCTTCCTTTAAGGGATTTAAATGGAGAAACACATGTGATAGAATGAGGAGTTACAAGATAGGACCAAATAATTTCATCCAATGCTTTCTTAAGGTTCAACCCTCTGTTGCTATTCAGTTGGATGCATTCTTTAATCAGACGGTTGACACGCTCAACTAAACCGTTTGCTCTTGGACAATAAAGAGCAGTTTGCAAGTGTCTCACCGAGAACTTGTGCAAAAAATCTTTCATTTGTAATGATGTAAATTGGACACCATTGTCAAGGGTTTGCGGAACTCCATCATTACAGAAGACTTCTTGTAAGAATGTAATACCAGTACTGGTAATTACATTGTCAACAATTTTGATAACTACCCATTTGGAATGATAGTCTACCAATGTCAAAATGAACCTTCCACTTAGTCCTCTTGCATTTAGGGGACCGATAATGTCCAATGCCAACTTGTTCCAAGGAACTGAAGGTACTTCCACTGCAGAAATGGGACTCTTAGTCACTTGTTTACTTTTGTCACTGTACGCACATCTTACACATTGTCTGATATTTCTCTCAATCATGGAGTCCATGCAGGGCCACTAATAATTAAGTCTTGTTTTACTTTTAGTTAGACTACACCCTAAATGACCTTCGTGACCTAAAATGATCTACTCACTATGATTTACTCACGCAAGCTTTCCGGAGGTACCAATTTGTTACTTCTGTATAAATTTTGATCATGAATGTACAGTTCATTTCTCACCTCCCAAAACCCTTTCTCATCCTTCTTTAAATCAGTACATCTTTTCGGCCAACCCTTCAAAATGAGATCTTTCACACTCTGGATTACTAGATCCTCTTTCATACTGTCTTTCCATTCTTGTTGGTTTACACCATCCATGATGGCTGCTACCACAAATTCATCTACCATGCTTTTTTCTAAACCATTGTTAGGTAAGGGAAGTCTGGACAAACAATCAGCCACTTGATTTTTAGTTCCTGGAATGTATACAATTTAAAAATGAAAGCCTTCTACTCCTAGGAATCATCGGGATATTCTAGGTGTGGTTCTTTCAATGTTTTTTTTACAGAGAACGTATTTAACAAAGGTTTATGGTCTGTCCTCAATGTGAAAAGAATGCCCCAAACAAACACCCGGAAATGTTGCACTGCCCAAAAACAGGCCAACGCTTCTCTCTCCACCACTGAGTATTGGGATTCAGCTTCAGTCAATGCCCTAGATGCAAACGCTACTATCCTTTCTTCACCCTCCACAACTTGACTAAGTGTAACACCTATTCCTTTTGTACTGGCGTCAGTAGTGAGTATCGTGTGTTTGCTCGTGTCAAACTGTCCTAAAAAGGGAGCATTCACAATCAAAGTCTTAAGTCTGTTAAATGCTTCATCACATTCCTCACTCCAATTGAATTTTTCATCCTTCTTTAACAAATTCCGCAGAGGATGAGTAATATTAGCAAAAAAAAAAAATTTTGAGTAATATTCTGATAATTTAAGGAAAGACTTCACCTCCCACAGGAGCAGATTTAATTGCCTCCACTAAGTCAACTTTTGGTTTTATCCCTTCTTTGGATATGACGTGCCCTAAATACGTTACAGATCTGAACCCAATTTGACACTTTTCTCTTTTCAACGTTAGCCCTGCATTCCTAAGTTTGTTAAGGACCATGCGGAAAGTACTATTGTGCTCTTCTTCAGTTTTTCCAAAAACTAATAGATCGTCTTGGAAGCACAACACATGATTTACTCCTTCCAAAATCTGTAGCATTGCTCTCTGGAAAAATGCGGCAGTGGAGGCTAAGCCAAACGGCATTCTGCAAAATCTGATTGCACCAAAAGGTGTAATAAATGATGTTAGCGCTCCGCTCTTTGGGTGGAGCTCCACCCTAACTTGTCAGTGAATACTTCCAGAAATTCATCCAACAACTCAATGCCACATACAGATCTCTCAACCAACATGACTGGAACTTCCGCCGTGGGATCCAGTTTTATGCCCAAATCTTTTTGATGTGACCATCCTAGAAGATTCGACCCTCTTCTTGCTATATACATCCTTTCCTACAGTGCTCCTATCTTTGAATGTAATCTTCATGATAGTTACACCCTCCAGAGGTAGGGGATCTTTGTTGTGCCCTACCGGAATCACATCGGGTTCTTTGAAAGAGGACACATCATTTCCAAATTTTGCATGGTAAGTTTCGCTGTTAATGAAAGTAAAGGGTGAGCAAGAATCAGCATAAACTTTAACTTTCTGTCCATCCAGCCCTATTTCACACTTAGGAGATCAACCATGTGTACTTCCCTATTTCCCTTCACAGCTACCTGAAGAACATACCTTCCTCTAGCATCCTCAATGGTTTCAATATTATTCACAGTTCTGCCTGCCATATCCTTGCATACACGTTCTACCAAACAATTTATGTCTCTCTAAAACGTCATTAATTTTTTCAGCAAAATGTAATTCCAACTATTTAATAGTGCAAGAGTAAACATCCATCTCTTCAATTTCTTCCTCATCCTCTCCTAAATCTGGGAGACTCTCGAAAACCTTTCATCCTTTCGCACTTAGGTTATGTAATAGAATATGTTGCTTCCTAATTGCAGAGAACCCACTGGCACCTATAACAATCAAATATGTTTCAAACAATTTTATCCAATTTCTTCCAAGCTACAATTGGTTCCCCAGTATCAGAAAGGAAAGGTGGAGGTTGATTCATACTAGTTGCTGCCATAGTAAAAATGCTAAATTCCTAGATGAAAGAAAATACAATCTGATTCAATACAATCCTGAGAAGAAGGAATGATTTAAAAACAAGAAAAAAGAAAATAAAAAACCTGTGGAAAAAAAGTTAGTAAAATAAGTGATAAATCATTAAAAACTTCCTTTACACATTCGCAATAGTTATAAAGAAGTTCCATGTAATGTAGCGCTGAGAAAACAGGGTTTAATCCAGCGATCGATCTTGACAGGAATGCGAGGAAAAATAAGTCAAAGTTACTTCCAATTCAATTTAAAAATTACTGTTCTCATCAAACTGCTGTCGTCAATAAAATGCCAGAACAGTTCCTCCCACCCTGACAAATGTAAAGTACCAGAGAGCAGGAGCGTAGCAAACCACAGCCTGGAATCCTCCTCAGGCGCCGAGCGTGTAATTCTCAACTTCACGCTAACCGCCTCATGAAATCTGCGCTCACCTCAGGAATCGCTCCACACGAAATCAGCGCTCACCTCAGGAATCGCTCTACACGACATACGCGTATACCAACACTCATGAAGAGGTGGACTCCACCCAATTTAAGGTAGCGCCCCAAAAAGGAACAACTATATGACCGGCAAACGACGTCAAATGAACTATTTTCCGGTCCAACGTGTAAAGCGTGCGGAAGAGCAGGAAGTAAAACAAAGCTTTTCAACCGTATTTCTTGATCCGACGATGTTGTGCGTGCGGTGCAATAAAATAGGCAGCAAAACTCCGCCACTACACCTCACGATGGTACTAGAATGTCGGTGAACACGGCATGGCTCCTCACAGCGCAGCTGAAGTAAAATTTCTTCAAGATGAGGTGAAGCAAGACGCGCACCAGGAACCAGTGGGCAACTCTTCAGAGGGGATGTCGAACACGTTGTCCTCCACACAACGAGATCATCGCCAGTGAAATAACGAAGATAAAACCAAGGTAAGTTTTACTGGTTTATTTGTTGACATCCATCAACCACAAAACGGCGGTTTAACTGACCAGAGCATACAGTAGAATGTTCCCCAGAACGTTCTAAGGAAGGTTCATGGTAAGATGGGAGAGGGGGAACGGAAGAATCCAAAGGGAGAAAGGAAGTAGAAGATGGAATAATTAGGAGAGAGAATTCAACAAAGGTCTAAACCGTACATGCCGGGTAAAGACACTGTACTAGCGCGATCTTCCCTGATATTCCAGACATTACGTGCATCCCAAAGAATCACTGCTCCTGGATCTTTTGCTAGGACCTGGTTTCTTCAGATAATGTTAATGAAAATGAAACACCATTCGAAGGGTATGCACAAAAGAGGCTGGCTCACAGGATCTTTCCAAGGCGTCAAAATATTTGAAGGATATTAAATATGGGAGCAAACCAAAATGAAAACTGGAATCAAGAATAGTTTCCACCTCATGTTCTTGAGAGCCACACAAACCAATACAGGAGATGGTAGTGTTCCTTCCTTAGTGACAGCAGGTTTGTTGAGAGGGACATGGAACACAGAATGTATTTTACACCTCTTAGGTAATTCAAGCTGTTCCCGGAGACTGTTCTGCTAATCTAAGAAAGAGTCTTACACATGTGAGGGCTAACTTGAGGTGGACTCTGACAGATATAGATATAGATAATAACAGACATACTGAAAGGAACTCCAAACCCAGACACTGCGAATATCTAGACAGGGTAAATTTAGTTGATCATTCAAAGGCCATAAGAATGAGACCACCAACACTCCGCCCATCACCAACTGCTCAGTGAAACATTTTCCCACCACCACCTTCTAAGATGCTGACATCATAAAAAGAGACATGAGGACGGACTCTACACATCTTCTCCCTTAACAACTGAAACAAAATACAGATAGTACCATAAAAATAAAGATTAAAAGACAATATTAAAATCCATTGTCATGGGAACAATAGAGGGAGATTAAGCTGACGTGAAGAGGCACAGGGCAATTATGGGAAGATAGAATAACACGGCTTATGGAAGATGGAACAACAAAAAAGAGGCACGGTGATACAAAAATAGACAGAATAGCATTAAAATAGAGTATAACTCAACCATCTAATGAAAAATAGCGATACGTATTACTTAACACAATCAGAACTAAGGTTAAGGAAATGCTGACTCAAAAATACTTCATAAACGTATCAAGGTCTCCGTCTAGCGTTACATCATTATGCGTTATTCGTTTTGCTTTCATTATTCGTTTTGCCTTCATTTCAACTACACCTTCACCTGATCGATCAAGAATGTAATCTATTTTGTTATGTGGTACCACCGATACCCTGTCCTTGTCCCAAACCTTGTCATTGGTATGCACCACACTTAGTAATACATGCACAACTTGTACAGGAAATGTAAACGTAGATTCTCCCTTCTGGACACAATCAGGTTTCTTCACTCTGAACCAACAACACCCCCACCTGCAAATTTTGGTACAGGCTTCCTTAAGTGCACCTTCTTATTCACACTGCATCTTCTTCCTCGCATCAATAACACTAGATAAACGTGAAGAGTCCTTAGTAGAATATCTGTCCATTCCCTGTTGAGTTTGAATTCAGGCATACATCCCCTCAAAAGCACAAATAGTGACACACCCGTAGTCACATTCGATGTCGTTCTGTAAGCCCACAACATATCTTCCAAAACTGATCTCAATTTAGGTGTACTTGCTAGCGCCAACTGCAACTGTTCCTTCAAAGTGAGATTAAAGTTTGCGACCAAACCATTCTGTGATAGTGTAGTGAGGTTCTAATGTGCTTGATGAGATTCCACACATGTCCAGAAGCACTCTAATTTCCTCAGAAACCAACTGTTGTTATCTGTTATAATTTCTCTTGGGTACCCATCTCTCATGAACACTTTCTGTAATAACTGTATTGCAGACAAAGTGGTGACATCATTCAGAAACTCAACTTCTGGCCATTCCATCATGTAATCTATAAGCAAAATAGCATATTTAGAATGTTCTCCCAATACCTTGATGAGCCCTGATATATCCAAGGCCAGTTTTGACCCAGGTGGCATGGGTGCGCTAATGGGTGCAGTAGGCGAAGGCTTGGTAACCTGTGATTTGCCACTCATTATGCATGGTCCTCACTCTCTCAGGAAACAATCACTTTATCCACACCCGGACACCAAACCTCTCACGCAGTCTGCGCTTCATCAAGCAAATACCATCAAGGCCCTCATGGGTTAATTCTAAAATCTTTTTCCTCATAGTAGCTGGAACCACCAATTGTCCTAGTCTACGTAACAAACCTTTTTCACAAATTAGTTCTGGAGTAACTTGTACATAAGACATAGCCTCTTGACATAACTTTTTGAATTGATCCATGCTTTTGCCATCTATGGCATGAATTACTTGAACATCATCCTTATCTAAACTATCTCTCCACTCATCTTCAACGAGGGATTCTTGCAACACACATTCGATCTTATTGTCATACACACTTTTTCGTCATCATCACATCCGACTCACATCCGACTCCATCTAGGTTATTCTACGCCTTTCTAGACAAAAAATGTGCCACAACATTCATCATACCCGGAACATGCTCAGTTCTAAAGTTGTATTTTTGTAACTGGTATTGACACTTAACACTTATTGGTGTGGCATTTCTTCCACCCTTATTGCTGACTAAGTTAATTATTGGCGTATGGTAAGTAAAGAGGACAAATAAGATCCCCCAAACATAAGTTCAGAACTATCGTGAGTCCCACCATAAGGCCAGTACCCCCTTCTCAATGGTTGAGTATGAAGACTAAGGGCCCGATTACGAGTTTGGGCCAAACCTGCGAATGGACCGCTGGCCGTATTATGAGTTGTAAAAGTACAACTCGTAATACGGCCGGCGGTCCTTTGGCCTGTCCCATGGCAGTGCCTTGAAAAAAGGCACTGCAATGGGAACGGCCAAAAAGTTCCAGCACAGCATGGACAGTGATGCCCATGGCGTGCTGGAACTGGGGGGGAATACAGACAGGGGGGCACATGTTGTGCCCCCCTGAATGTATTCCCATGGTGGGGGGATATGAGGGCCCTGTAGGGCCCCCTTTGTTCCTGCACCGCTAGCTTTTTCATGGCGGGGCACCGCCATGAAAAGGCTGGCGGTCCAGGTACTCAAAATATGCTGAGTGGGACTGCGCAAGTCCTGCTCAGCATAATGCATTGTGGCGCTCCTGCGCCACCTCCAGGGAATGAGTGTTCCTTGGCGCAGCCGGCGGTCCACCGCCGATACGACTTACAAAGTCATAATCGGCAAAGCTGTGGACCGCCACTGCTGCGGCCCTTAGCTCCCATGGAGTACTCCGGATGAAAATAAAACAACATCTTCCATTTCCCTCCTCTGCATGAGAACAGCTCCAAATCTAAAATTGCTAGCATCCATTACAATGATACTACATCCTGGTATTGTACGGTTTGAACTGTTCAGCTGATACAATGTCCTTGTGTAGTTTGTCAAATGCATTATGACACTTATTGCTCCACTCACATGTCACCCCGTTCTTGAGCAAACATCTTAATGTATTAGTTCTATTAGCAAAGTGGGGGAAAAACTCTAAGTAAAACTCAGACAACTTGAACGCTCTCAATATCTTCATTTTCGGTCCTACATCCCTTTTAGATATGTGGTGCCCCAAATAATCCACACCTTCCTCCTCAATCTTGCACTTTCTACTGCAGAGAGTGAAACCCTTATCTGACTTATAATACCTTCACCTACCTGGAATTGTATTGCTCAACATCACTGCCAGTAACTAGTATGCCAGCCTGAAAATACAGGACATCTTTGCTGTCCCTGAACAGCTCCTTCATTAATCTTTGAAACACCAAGGTAGCTCATGTCAACCCAAACAGTATACGTTTGAAGTAGAAGGCATCCATGGATGTAACACAAAACCACCTAGTGGTAAGCAGCAGATACATCTAACGTGATGAACAGAGACTCACCCTCCAAGTTACACAACTTTTCTGAAATGTTCGGATAGGACACTCTATCAATCCAAATGTTGCGATTCAGGCCAAGCAAGTCCGCACAAATATAAAGAGTTAACACTCAAGGGGTGTGGCCAACCAAGATGACCGAGTGGACCAGATCCACGAGGGCTCCGCGGCAATCATTAAGAACAACCAGGAATTTGCAGCCTAAGGTGAAGCCTGAGACATCGAAAGACATGCTATAAATAGCGCATGAGTGAGGGGCTTATCACATGAGCAAAGATGATCCCTACTCCCTTTGATGAGGGTGGATCGCGGACGACTCGTGGCCCAGTGAGTACGTGAGCAGGCCTCCTGCATGCCCTAGAGAACGGCGCAGGCAGCAGAGTGCAGTGGCTGCAGCCGGAGGTGCAGTGTTGTGCCCGCAGTGTCACCTGTGTCCGGTGGAGGTGCGGCGGTGGCCCCCAGATGCGCAGCGGTCTCTGGGGCTGCAGGTGCTGCAATGGGAGGCTGATGATCGCCGCCAACACCTTGTTCTTGACCTAAGGAGGCTGATAAGCAGGGCGTCGATTCCTCTCCACGGGAACGATTTGATTGGCGAGGCAGTGCCTTGACTGGATATAAGGGTCGACTGACGTAGTCTGCAGTACACGCCGAGACTGGAGCCCGGTAAGAGACCGGAGGATAGCAGGGCAAAATGGGACCACGGCCCCACCTGAGAAAGGTGAGGCCTAGTCCATGACCGCCTTGTGCCTGACTTCAAGATGGCGGTGCAGTGCAGTCTAGAGGGTGCAGTGGGCCGACGAAAACGGCACACGGGGGCCGCTGGAAGGTATGTGTCTGAAAGTCCTGACAGAGCGTAGCGGCTATGGGACTACAATTAGTAGCCGTGCCATTCATGAGGATGAACGCCCCGTCTTCGCTGGGAACACTGTAGAGAGACCACGGATCAGGAAGTCATAGGGAGAATGCAGTAACTATTACTTGGAGCATATGTTCGCCCTGTTAGATCTCGAGCAGCGGAGTACCTAAAAGCAGCACATGGAGGTTAGTGCGGAGGTCTGCCTAAAGGGGATAGTGTCTGGTGTTCAGCATTATTACAGCGACCATCGAGGAGAGGGTACAATTAACCCTTTGCCCCTGAAGCTTGCTGGCCTTCTGGGATAAGACTGATGCCTAGCCCTGTCCTGGAGCCTCTATGCCTCCTAAGGAGACACAAAATAACAGGATTTCCAGCTACTTCACCCCAGTGGAATTCTGAGACTCATCTACAGAATCCCCTCCATCCGATCCCAAGGCTTTAACAAAGGAGGACTTCCTGAGAGACTTCAAACGGGGGTTCCGAGAAGAACTGAAGTCGGATATGGCCTCTTCCCTTGAGATGCTTAAAACGGACATTAATAACTGCCTAGCGAGGCTCCAGTAGGATGTCAACTTGGTGGGTACTAGATCCCTGGACCTAGAATCTAAAGTGCTGGAGCTGGATGGTCACGCAGATCAACTGGAGACCACAGCGGACCTCCTTAATGGTCAACTCAAGGCTTCGATTTTGAAATGTGAGGACCTTGAAAATAGGTCTCGAAGGGACAACACAGATCGACTGGAGACCACGGCGGACCTCCTTAATGGTCAACTCAAGGCTTTGATTTTGAAATGTGAGGACCTTGAAAATAGGTCTCGAAGGGACAATGTACAAATTCGTAATCTGGTCAAAGGAACGGAGAGACCGGATCTGGAGGCCTTCGTTGTGGGATCTTTCTTTGAGCTGCTGGGCGACACGCAACTAAAAGTGAAGATTGAAGGCTACATATGATGGGCCCCTGATGGCGGGTGAAAAGCGACGTCCAAGAGATGTGCTCACTCCTTTAAGGTGAATGATGCAATACTTCAAGCCACATGGAAATCTGAGGAGGTCACCTTTCAGGGAGCATCATGTTCCATTTTCCAGGATATTGCCCCAGCTACGTTGGCAACATGCATCTAATTTCGCCCAGTGACTGACAAGCTAAGGCAGGAGCGTATTAAATGTCACTGGACATATCCCTTCGGGTTAGCCTTCGAGTTTCACAATAGGCCTCACCATATTACTGAGTTCCAAGAAGCAGCGCAGCTTTTGGGCTTGTCGACTACTTCAGAGCAATCTACGAGGAGAGGAGACCGGGTGACATCAAGCTCCCCTCTGGGGTCTAATGACGACAGGCAATGGCAGACCCAATCCCATCCTAAATCACAAAGAAAACGCTGAAGGTTTCCAACTGCTTGATCTCTTATGGTTATACTCTTTTTTTCTGTCTTTTCAAATTGCTATATTCCCCTCTTATCCTATGCTATGCTTTTCATGCCTAAGCCGGTTTCGACCGAGACGCCAGAGAAGAGGTATTGTAATGTTGACAGCAATGTTCCCTATAATTTATTTCCTCTGTGTGCAGCAGTGTAAGGTCTATCCCCCACATGCATCAAAATGTGCATTTGCAATTCCTAAATTGCGATTTTTAAGAAATCGCAATTTAGGAATCGCAATTGCTTATGCATGTAGGAATCGCAAAAAAAATTCCGATTCCTACACATTCCTTAATTGCGACTCGCAATTTGCGACTCGCAATTAAGCAATTGCTTCCCATTCATTCCTATGGGCCTAAAGGCCCATAGGAATGACTGGGAATTGCATGCGCAATTTACGAGTACCAAATAGGTACTCGCAAATTGCACATGCAATTTTAAGGGTGCAAGGGTGCCAAAAGGCCACCCTGATGCACCCCCAAAATTGGCATGTGTGCACATGTGGCACACACACATGCCCTAAGGGCATGTTTGTGCGCCACATGGCACTTTGAAAAATGCACTTTGGGCATTTTTCAAAGGAATCGCATATTACCATCCCTTGAAAATCTCGGTAATTTGCGATTCCTTAATGCAAAGTCGCAATCTCAGATTGCTTCTTGCATTGCATTTGAGGGATCGCAAATTGCGATTCCCTAAATGATATTGCAATTTAAGTAATCGCAAATGTAGCGATTACTTAAATAGCAACTTTTGCATTTGAGATGATGCATCCCAAATGCAAAAATTGTGGTCGCAGAATCTGCCCCTTTGCGACCGCAATTTCCAATGATGCATGTGCCCCTATGTGCGCTGCAATCAAGGCTATGTGCGCCAGTAACCAAACCGCGCGTGTGGGTGCAGTGCCAAATATCACTCCAAATTTTTGCTTAAAAAAGTGAAAAGTCGGTGCATTTCCACACATACAGCGCCATGTGAACGGTGTTAAGGCAAGTTTGAAACCGTCCCACATAGCAATTTGAAACCTTGGCAGCTATGTTGCTGCATTTCTTTTCTTAATAGAGCTGGGCTGGAGGGTGATTGTGTGCATTTGCTAAAGTTTTCATGTTAATTGCAGCTCATGACGGGCGCTGCGATTAACATGAAAACTTTAACAAATGCTCTCTTTGAGCAGGAAAAATAAAATGATAATTACTTAGTTATTATCATTTTTTTCCGCAGGTTTAGGGCTGGGTTAGGTTAGGGCGAGGCTGGAGGCACAGGGGGAGGTGTGGTTTGCACACTCCAAGTGCACATGACTGCTTGGCCAGCTGTCTTGGCCCGACCAAACAGTCATGTGCACTTTGCATGTTCCCCATCAGGCTGCATTACACAGCCTGGTGGGGAACAAGCCCAAGCACCCAGTCCCCATCTGAGCGCCAATCCAGGGTGCTCAGACCAATCACAATGCTGCACTGCAGCGTTGTGATTGGCTATGGGGAGCCTGGGTGCCTCCTGGATCCAGGATCGCCGGAGAAGCAGGAGGAGAGACGTGGCTGGCGGAAGAGGTAAGTGGTATTTCTTTTTCCCGCTCTTCTTCTTGTACTCTCCATCTTGCCCCATCTTTCTCTGCCACTCCCCTGGTCTATTTTGCCCCATCTTTGTTTCTCTCTATATCTCTCTCTCTAACTCACCCCCCAGCTCTCGGTGTTTTTTCTCCCCCCTCTCACCACCCCCTCACGCTCTGGCACCTAGGGACTGAATCCAGATAGGCAAATAAAACTACTCTGGCTAGATGAGCCCGAGACCAGCCTTTGAAGATTTTAGTATTTGAAATTGTTATTTCTTAAACTGTACTTTGCCTGCAGTCACATTTCTCGGTTAGACATGCATTTTTCAGCATTTGAGCTGTAAAAGTGATAAAGTGTTCTGAATTCAGGAAGAATAAAAAATAGTGGGAGAGAGAGAGAAAGAAAGAAAGAAAAAACACGAGAAGTGCATACATCAGGTAGTGTATTTTCAAAATAGATTTTACTTTAGGGGGAAGCAAAGCCTATTGACACCCACTGCCCGTTCATACCGAAAGATTCCAGACAAGCATGAAGCCTTGGTTCCCTCACCTGTGAGTAGTAAGACAGTATCAAAATATTGTGTCAAGAACGTCCTCTTTCATAACGTGACTGAAGTACTCTCACTTTGAGGGTTGGTCTGTTTGTTGTGCCGGTTCTAAACCTTTAGATTCTTTTTAGAGTCACACTATAAGTTTTACGGAGGGAGTGCACATGGCTCAGTTTCGGAGACATTGGCGCATGGTGTAGCATCCAGACTCAGGCTGACTCATTATTATCCGGACACCCCAGACCATCTATCATTGGTTGTCAACACAAATGTCACAGAACTTCCTATTGCACAAGCATGCGCCTTAGGCTGGAACGCAGCTCCCTCAGCAATTAATAGTTTTTCTCAACCCCGGTGACAGTCAGATTCTGCTGCTATTTTCTTTCTTTATTTTGTATAATTTTATATATAGCACAAACTTGGACCAAGGCCATAAGAGCACTTTACATGAGCTCCAGATTACATTTCACATGTCAGGTTTTTTAGGCACCTGGAGATTTCGTGATTTGCCCAGAATCACAGGACGTTGAGTTAAGCTGGGACTCACGTTTCAAAGTCTTGCAGCTTCGGCCGTTAAGTCACATGTGCTAAAAGAGGGGCAGCAGTTTGAGCTTAAATTTGTGTTATTTTGCCGGTCTTTCTGTCTGTCTGAGGCAGCCCTGCCTAGTACCAGAAAAGAAAATGCAGCAAGTCTACAAACACAGCGTGTGCTTTCGGGTGATTCTGAAAGCACACACCGTGTTTGTAGACTTGCTGCATTTCTTTTGTTACTAAAGCGTGGCTGCGGGGCAGATTGTGTGCTTTTGTGAAAGTATTCATTTTAATCGCAGCTCGTGATGGGTGCTAATATGAATACTTAAACAAAAGCACACAATGTGCCTCACAGCCGCGCTCTAGAAACAAAAGAAATGAAGCAAGTGCAGGTGCCCTCCTTGATCCCGTAGGCTGCCTCTTCCTTCGCAACCAGGAAATGCCCGTTTATCGCGCCGCTCACCTTTTAAAAGAGGTGGCGCAAACGCCCTCGGGGAATGTGCTGTGTGTGCACCACACACACACAGCACTGCGCGCTCAGGGAGACATAGGTGCGCGTGCACACACCTTACAGGGAATAGTGGTTTACAGTATTGTATCTGAAAGAGAATTTTGGGGTTTTTGTTCTTATTGAGGGGTTTATTATGTTTTATGTAATGGTACCTGGGTCTTTCGGCATACGATCTGGGGCGGTGAAGGGAGGGGAAGAGGGGACTGGCCTTACGATGTCAGCATGGGGGGGTGTTGAGCAGGCAAGGGTTGGTGGGGAGACTACAGGGTTACATGTCGATAGAGAGAGACTTACCCTGCCCTAAGACATGGTGCTCACAACAGTAACTTGGAACGTGAGAGGGCTTCATTCCCCTGCCAAGAGACATAAACTGTGGAAGTATGTAAATGACCAAAGACATGATGTGGTGGCGCTCCAAGAAACTCATCTTAAGAGCTCAGAAGAACATAGATTGAGACATAGGAATTACCCAATGATGTATGAGTCTTCCGCGACCTCCAAGCCTAATGGAGTGGCACTCTTTTTTCACACATCATTGCAATTTAAACCGGAGGGCTGTAAAACGGATAGAGAAGGGAGGCAGATCATGGTGAAGGGTCATATTCGGGGACGCTTGTATACTTTTGCCTTGCTTTATGCCCCTAAAACCAATCAATCCCCATTCCTGTACACATTCTGTGTTGGGTGGTTTTGCGGAAGGAGAGATCATAGTTATGGGTGATTTCAATCTCACATGGAACTCAGGGGTGGATAGCACCCACCCCCATCGGTCTGTTACAGAGAGCTTCCCCAAGGCTTTAAAAAAGGTGTTTGTGTAGTTAGGGTTTCTGGATGCATGAGGCAGATTACACCGGAATGACCGGGACTACACTTTCTTCTCACACTCACACCGAAGCTGATCATGCCTGGATTATTTTTGTGAGCAACGCTCTGGGCCATGCTTTGTACGTGGCCACGTTCCATCTTATAGCGCTATAAGAACACCCTCGCTAGTGTCTCCAAGCCTGAAAGGGAAGGCCCCACCTCCTCAATCGGAGATGGTTTTTCCCTGGGTCACTGATTCGAGACAGACTTATGCAAGATAACCTATGAAAAACCAAAAAAGACTATTTTCAGGAGAATGCTCCGCATGACACTTCCTCGTCTAATACCTAAGGTGCCTTTTAAGGCAATAACACAGGGACAATGCTTAGTGTTAAACTTCTCCCTAAACAAGCGAAGGGTTAAAGAAAGACAGACACTGTAGGGAGAACTGCAATCCGTGGAGCGGATACATGAAGAAAACTCAACTCTCCCTCACCAGAAAAAGGTTACTGCATTTAGGGAGAAGCTCAATGCTATATACACCAACCGGGCAGAGCTCACTCTCCTTCGTCTAGAACGTGCAACATATGAACAGGGTAACAAAGTAGGTTCTCATCTAGCAAGGCAGCTGAGGGTGAAGAGAGACAAGGAGTATATAGGGGATATCCATCGCAAACAGGGAGATGTCACGACTCGGGACACGGAGAAAGCGCACATTTTTGGTAGCTTCCACCAATCCTTATATGTTATGTTAGAAAATTTGTAGAGTGCGACATATACCCCAGGGTGTCTTGGCGCTAGCTTAGCAGAGAACATAGGTGAAGCAGTAAGGAGGACTAAAGATTGAAAAGCCAGGTTTTAGGAGCTTTCTGTAAAACCTGTAGAGAGGAAGACGATCTAATGTGTATCAATCAGCAAGAGATTCCACTGTTTGGTTGCTCTAGCGAGGGAGCTGCTTCCACCCCATTTAGTTTTTTGAATCTGAAGGTGGTAACTTTGTACGATCCTATTGATCTGAGGTTCCTGTTGGGGACATACCAAGAAATGGCTTGTTTCAGAAATTCTGGTCCTGTATCGTGGAAGGCCTTAAATGTAAGGCAGAGTGCTTTGAATTTAATATGGTTAATAACCGTCAGCCAGTGCAAATCTTTGATGGCTTGGGAGACTGAGTGGTGTTTAGGGAGGCCAAGAAGTAATCTAGTGGCAGAGTTCAGCAGTACCTGATGTTTCTTAATATATTGTGCCTGAAGATTAATGTATAGACCATTATAGTAATCTAATTTGGAAAGGATTAAAGAAGATATAACTGTTTACTGGAGTTAATGGGGAGAAAATGGATTTTTTTTTTAAATGATTCTGAGAGTGTTATATGAGGCTGATAGGACTGCGTTGATTTGCTTGCTAAAATTTAGTTTGTCATGAAATGAAATAAATGAAATGAAACAGCATTTCTAAAGCGCCTGGTTACCCGAAGGTATCCCCGCGCTACTAGAGGCTCAATCACGGACTCTGAGCAGTGTCAAGGGAAAAGTAGTGTTTTAATTTGTTTACGTAGTTTGGTTGAACACGGATCTGTAGGGGCAGGCGATTCCAGAGTTTGGCAACATTATAAGAGAAGAGACGACCGCCACTTCGTGCTCTTCTGATTCTCGGAACTGCCACGTTACTCTCTGACCTCAAAGCCCTGTTCGGACGGTACGGCAGAATAAGGGAACGAATAGCGGGAGATCCCTTGCCTGAAAGTGCATTATGTGCCATGCACAGCGCTTTAAACTGGATCCTCTCCTGAATAGGGAGCCAATGAAGTGTCGCCAAGGCAGGCTTAGCCGAAAGGCGCTTTGGAATGTTCAGGAGCATGCGCGCCGCACAATTTTGCACAATTTGTAATTTCCTTATCGAGGAGCAAGGTGCTCCCAAATATAGGGCATTTGCGTAGTCAAGCCGGGAAAGGATTAGTGCTTGAACCATGAGTCTTCTTGCGAGAAAAGGTAGCAAAGGGAGGACTTTGTGTATCATCCTTAAAATCCCATAGCAACTCGCTGCCACTTTCTGCTCTTGCTCCTTAAAATCAAGATTGCGATCAAGCCAGACACCTAAACTCTTGATTTGATCTTTAGGGGAGGGGGACTGCCCCAAGAGAGCTGGGCCAGAACAGTCCTACATTTAAAGTCTCGTGGTTACCTAGGAGCATTACCTCCGTTTTTGGCCCATTAAGTTTCAAATATGACTCTTCCATCCACCTTGAGACTTTTTCCAGGCATAGGGCAGGACCAGGCCCAGTGCGCTCCTGCTGGTTGAGGGAGACAACCAGCTGGGTGTCGTCAGCATAGTTGACGATCTGGACTCCAAAAGGTAAGACCACGTCTGCCAGAGGAATATATGACGTAACTTCGCATACCATTAGTGCGCTTGTTTTTAGTGCGATGTTTTTACTTCGCAATTACCATTACTACACATGTTTTCAGTGCGCATGCTTTTACTTCGCAAGTTTATTGAAATGAAATAAATATGTTTTTACTTCGCTTAACATTAGTACGCATACAACTACAAAGCGTTTTTAGTTCGTAATAGGGGTTTTGGGTAGGGAGTACTTTTAAAAATCGTGTATTATATTATTATTCGTGTATTAAAGTAAACACCCTTTTTTAAAAGAAATACACACGTTTTGTCATCATTCTTCATATTTATTATTTCCTTTACCCTTTAAATATATTATATGTCCGTAAAAAAACTGCATTATTTTTATAAATAATAAATTTAATAATTAATTGTGTGTTCATAAATTGAACATTAAACGTATAAATCAGTATTCAATCAATTGTAAAATGCTTTATGATATGTCGACAATTTCTTTTCAATCTTAATTGTAGCACCTGCCACTATTTATACACATTCACATTTTTCATTTTAATCACAAGAATACACTAACCCTCAAACACTACTCTACCCTACACTACTCTAACACCACTACACTACCCTAAACCCTAAAACACTACCCCCTACACAACCATCCCCCTTCCCCTAGTCAGTGCCCTACACTCTAACACTACCCAGCGCAACCCCCCCAACACTATCCTAAACCCTAAAAAACTACCCTACACTACCCTAAATCACTACCCCCTGCACAACCTTTTCCCTTCCCCCACTCCTGTCCCTACACTCAATCACTACCCTGCACGACCCCCCCGACACTTCCCTAAACCCTAAAACACTACCCTACACTACACAAACACCACAGCACTACCCTAAACTCTAAATCACTACCCCCTGCAAGACCCTCCCATTTCACCCAGTCCGCTCCCTACACGCAAACACTACCCTCCACGCCCCCCTACACTTCCCTAAACCCTAAAACACTACCCTACACTACACATACACCACAATACTACCCTAAACCCTAAAACACTACCCCCTGCACTTCCCTCCCCCGACCCCAGTCCTGTCCCTACTCCCAAACCCTACCCTTCACGACCCCCGACACTACCCTACACCCAAATACACTACTGTACACTACACAAACACAACCCTACAACCTTTTAGACTACCCCCTGCACGACCCTAAAAACTACACAGCCCCACTTACCTCTCTTTCCTCGTGGTTCACCTTCCACTTCTCCTGCTTCCTGCGTCAGAGTCACACGGCATTATTTGGAATCGGAAGCACCTCCAAATGAAAACAACGATGTGGATAGCCTGCGAAGTTACGGTATTTGTGTCCATAGAAACAATTTTAAAACCTTGGGAAAACTTTTATATTAAACGTTTATATATCTTTTTTTGCACATTTTAATACTCTAACAATACTGAAGTAATTAAAAAAAAAACTTACATGCATTGTGGTAATGGTATTTGCGCAGTAACCTATTTGCGAAGTAACGGTATTTGCGTACTAGTAGCATGCATAGTAAAAGCATGCTAAGTAATCGTACCTGCGAAGTAAAAAATGCGTAGAAACGGTAAATTGTAGTAGTGGCCGTGAAGTAAAGGTAGAATACCCCGCCAGAGAGCTCAAATAAACATTAAAAAGAGTGGGGCTCAGGGAAGACCCCTGGGGGACCCCACAATTAAGAGGCATCTGTTTTGAGGTAATTCCATCTTCAAAAACTTCAAAGAATCGGTCCTCCAGAAAGGAGTGCAGCCATTTAAGCATTGTCCCGGCCACTCCCACCTCACCTAGCCTTTGGATCAGCAGCTGATGGTTAACCGTGTCGAAGGCTGCGCTAAGGTCTAAAAGAATAATAGCAGCGCAGCCTCCGGCATCTAAAATTTTTCTGGACTCCTCCACCACTGCCAGAAGTGCAGTTTCCGTACCCTGTTGAGGTCTAAAACCCATCTGCGAAGGGTGGAGACAATTATTGTTTTCCAGGAAAGCAGAGAGTGTAGAGTTCACATGTTTCTCTGCGATCTTGCTGATACCTGGCAGTAATGAGATGGGACGATAATTGCTCCACACTTCCGGGTCCAAAGTAGGTTATTTTAGAAGTGCTTTGACCATTGCCCGCTTCCACAAAGGGGGGACAAGTCCTGATGAGAATGAGGCATTAATCAGGTCAAGAATGACTGGAGACAGCGTTTCTGAGACTAAGTTTAAAATGCTGGGAGGGGCCGGGTCTATAGGGGAGCCAGATTTTAATTTACTCAAAATACCTAGCAGGGTAGTCAGATTAAGAGGGGGGATTTCTTCAATTAAACCAACTCTGTCTTGGGACCTATTATCCCTCAATACTGCATTTTGTTGGGGTATCACCTGAAGGAAGGAGGTATATATGACTTGTATTTTATTGGAAAAGAACTCTGCCATTTTATTGCAGCGAACTAAAGTATACTCAGATACAATGGGGGGGAGGGGGGTGTGAGCAGTGCTTTCGCAATGCGAAACATTTCGCGTGGAGAGTTGGCAGCTGCTGTGATTCTCTCTTCATAATAGAGAGCTTGAGCGGATTTTATTTCAGCTTTATAGATTTTTATAGCCTCTCTACAGTTCTCTTTATGATTAGCAGAAAAGTCCTTCCTCCATTTCCTTTCGGATCTTTTGCATGCCTGCTTGAGTTCACGAAGTTTTGGGGAATACCAAGGGTTACGCTTGGTTCCTGCCTTATTATAGGTCCCTTTTTTTGGAAGGACAATATTCAGTGATGACTCAAGCCACTCATTGAATTTGTCATTTGCGGTGATAGGATTTGGGTCGAATATTGGTCTAGAGTTTTCAAGGGTCGTTGCCCATGACTCTATTGATAATTTAGACCATGTACGAGCCTGTTTTTTGGCTCTCATGGCCGATGTAGAGACAGCCTGCGGGACCCAAGTGAAAGGAATTAAGAAATGATCGGACCAGGGCACCGGAATGGGGTCCCCGGCCGAAAGATTCTCGAGGTTGGAAAAGATAGGGTCCAATAAATGGCCTTTTGAATGGGTAGGACTACCAACTTTTTGTGCGAATTGAAATGCACCTAAGCCATCAATCAAATCACATATAGCTGATTGTGAGGTATCCTCAAAATGGAGATTAAGATCCCCTAAAAGCGTAAAATTGGGAAGAGAACTCGCAAAATTGGCTGCTATCTCGGGGAGGTTCTTATTAAATTGGCCGAGGGGGTACTGGGGTCGATAAATCAGAATCCCCAAGAATGTACATACATGCGATATACGGATTGCAAATGAGAGGCTTTCACAGTCCGGTAGGGGACTTGCAGAAATGCGGCAATTAAGTTCGTTTTTATAGATGATTGCTATGCCGCCTCCCCTTCCTGACTCCCGATCAAGCCTCTGGATAGCATAGCCCAAAGGGAGTGTTTGGAAAATGGCGGGGTGAGCCTCACTATTGAGCTAAGTTTCTGTTAGAAAGAACACATCCGGGCTTTTTTCCTCCAGTAATAATCGAATTTCTGTAGCATGTTTCTGAATTGACCGACAATTAAGTAAAAACATTTTAAGCCCCCTGTTGGGAGGGGTAACTGTGGGAGTCCTAATCCTAGGACAAAATTTAAAAGGACAGTAAGGGCAGTAGCTGTTATTGCTATCAGGCACCAATCAGTGAGCACACATACTTTGAATTGCCCCTTTACATAGCTTGAGCTGATCTGCAGTGTAGGAGTGCTTTTCCCTAGTAAAACCGGCAGGGTTTCTGGCCCCTGGCCCCGGTCGGGCGCGGACCCCTCCCCCCCCAGAGCTATAACACAGCTCACAGTACTACAATCACAGTGAATACAAATTCATCAAGGATAAAAACTTTAAAAGCTCACTTTTTAAAAAATATCCCACACCCATATTAAAAGATAGAGACTCTCGTGTCTGAACCTGCTCGTATTATGTAAAAGTGCTGCTGCGCGGTCACGTCATCTGCCCCTTTTCTATCGGGCGAGAGCGAGTCAACGAGTATCACCCCAAGACTCTTGGCTTTGGGAGTGGGAGTGGGCAAGGGAAGCGAGCCCATTTCAGATGGCCAGCTAGCGGTAGATCAGAATTGGGGATTGTTACCCAGGAGGATCACCTCTGTTTTATCAGAATTCATTTTACGGCAATGCTTGCTCATCCATGTGCCAATTTCTCTCACATAGTTGTGAAGCTGCAGGCTGGTGTAGTTAGCATCATTAGCTTCAGATAAAACAATCTGTGTATCATCAGCGTATGAGCTGAGAGAGAAGCCAAGGATTGAATCAAAGAGGCGAGTTCAGTTACATATAAGTTAAAAAGGGTGAGGATAAGTGAAGATCGCTGCGGCACTCCACAAGGCAGAGAGAATGTGTTGGAGCTGAAATTGTCCCGCTTCACCGTATTTTCCTTGTTATTTAGAAAGGATTTAAGTAACGCCAGGGCTGTACTTTTTATGCCTAAGGCCTCCAGGCGAAAAATCAGGGTAGGGTGGTCCACGGTGTCAAAAGCTGCGGACAGATCGAACAGGATCAGAGCTGCCATTCTTCCTCCGTCTAAGATGATATTAAGTTCATCGGTGGCTTTAATCAGAGCCATCTCGATTGATTCCGAGCTGAACCCAAATTGCGTAGGGTCCAATAGATTATTCTCTTTAATTAATTGAGTCAGTTGACTACTTATGATTTTTTCTATTATTTTAGCTGGAAACGAGAGTCTAGAAATGGGTCGGTAGTTGGAGGGGTCTTCCTGGTCCAGGCTCAAGGAAGGATGCCTCTATATACAGAAGAGGAGGCAGAAGAGCAAGATCAGATAGACTATTTGAATGCTATAACCCTGCCTCAAGTCACGAAAGCCCCAAACAAATTCCTGGGGAGCCCAATTACAGAGAAAAAGGTCTGCAACGCAATATCAGGCCTTAAACTTCACAAATCACCTGGGCCCGATGGGTTGACACCCCAATTCTACAAGACATTCAGTACAGACCTTATCCCACATCTAGTAACACTTTCCAATCACATGGCTACTTCGGTAATGGTCACTGCTTCCATGAGCGAAGCACTTGTGTCCATCCTATCAAACCAAGGCAAAGATCCTAAGGAATGTAGCTCCCATCACCCAATAGCACTCCAAAACCTCCGTGCTAAACTATACTAAAAAATTCTGGCTTCTAGATTGGATTACCTACTCCTGGATCTGATCCATTCCGATCAATCTGGCTTCATCAAAGGCAGACAAACACACAATAATATCTGAGGAGTTGTACATTTGATTGAGAAGGTTTCCAAAAACTAAATACCAGCAATCTACCGGCGTTGGGTGCCGAAAAGGCCTTCGACCGGGTGGACTGGTCTTTTTCATTTCCCACTCTGAGGAAATTTCGCTTCTGTGAACAGTTACTCAATATGATCAAAGCCAATTATTCGGCACCCAGAGCCAGAGTCTTTGTCAATGGAGTAAGCTCTAACAAATTTCCCTTGGGTGCGGGACAAGACAAGGGTGTCCTCTATCACCCTTGTTATTTGCCTTAAGCATCGAACCACTGGCAGCCAAGATACCCTTAATCCCTCAAATTCAAGGTATTGATTTTGCCTCTACATAGCATAAAATGTTATTATTTGCGGATGATATCCTGATGTCTTTGACTTCTCCCCAGGCTTCCCTGGATGCCACTTTGGAGTAGTTACGAGTGGTGGGGTTTCGCATTACTTTGACCAAATCACACTTATTCAACATAACGTTGCCTCCCTCAGACAATGAACGGTTGGGGTTCTCTGTACCCTTCAAATGGGCTAAGGGCGACATCACATATCTGGGTATCAAGATTACCACTAAGCTCACTGATTTATTTCGAGCCAACAATCCACCATTATTACATCAATTGAGGACAGATTTAAAAGATGGGTGCCCATGTATCTGTCTTGGCCAGGGCGAATTCATGTTAAAATGATTGTTTTACCCAAGTTGCTCCATCTGTTTCAGGGGCTCCCGATTGAGACAGATCAGAGATTTTTTTCTGCTTTGCGCTCTTTGGTGATCTGCTTTGTATGGCAGAATCGCAGGGCTCACCTTTCTTATAAATTGTGCACTTACCTAAGTCCTCGGGGGCCTAGCTTTACCAGATTTTAATCTCTATTATAAGGCAGCCCAGTTGAGGGTGATCCCTGAGTGGTCCACTCGCGAGTCAGACAAACACTGGCTCCACATGGACAGGGCAGTGGTGGGCAAATATATCTGGGACTTATTGTGGAAACCTAGGGCAGATAGACTTCCCAATGCATACCTGAGCACCCCCACACAGACTACCCTTAAAGTATGGGATGAGGGGACCAAGCTAGCGACAGGGACGACCTTTCCCTCTCCCTTCACCCCAATTCATTTCAACTTAGCATTGACTTCAGCACTGCATTTGGGACCCTTTGAGACCTGGAGGGTGGGAGGCTGTCTCACTGTCTCCGATTTATTCCATAATTGGGATATATGGACGTTTGAAAACTCGTAATGCGATTTTCACCTCCCTTCCACAGAATATTTCCGTGATAATCAGCTAAAACACTGGGTGTTTCAACCGGAGCTACGAGAGGCAGCTAGTAGGGATCTCACCCTTATTGAAAAGTTTGCGCGAAGGGGTTGCGGCACGAAAGGGTACATCTCCTTTCTCTATACCATATTCTTAGACAGTCTGCTCACAACGAAGCCGCGTCATATAGACCACTGCGACAAGATCCTGAGTGGCCATATTTCGGAGGCTGATTGGTCTAAATTATGGAGAGATATACCTTGGTTCAATCATTCAATGGGCATGAGGGAAGCTCATTATAAACTCCTATTTGATTGGTACCTATATCCCACCAAAATCAAAAGAATATTCCCCCAGACGTCGGATCTTTGCTGGAAGGGTTATGGATTGATGGGAGACTTTAAACACATCTGGTGGGACTGTCCGGTTATTCATCCTTCTTAGTCTGAGATTTAGGCCCAATTTAAAGAAATCCTGGGATATCCAATCCCTGATAACTGTGGCTTTATCCTCTTAAGATTAAGGAGTGAAGCCCTTAACTACCAGACGAATGGAGATAAGTCAGTGATGTGGCTTTGTTTGGGGGCAGCGAAGATGGCAGTGACTGCAGCATGGAAACGCACAGAAGCACCCTCACTGACACAAAGGCATGCAAGGTTGTGGCGGGCAGTCACGATGGAGTGCATAGCAGATATTCTCTCAGACTCTTAAAAAAAATGTTAATATGTTTGGGTCTCCATGGTGAATTACCTCTAGATAGGCCTGCCTCTAAGTGCATCCACCGCCTGTTCCAGCACAGCATGGACTTCATAGTCCATGCCGCGCTAGAACTTCCTTTGATGTTTCAATTGCAGTGCCTATTTTATAGGCACTGTCATGAGAACGCCAAAGGAACCGCCCGCCAATGACTAAAAAAGTCATAATACGGCGGGCGGCAGGACGGTCCTGCAGCCGCAGCATCAAACTCATAATCAGGCCCTTAGTGTCCGGCTGTCCCCATGTGCTTTGTTATCGTACCTTACAGGAAGCGAAAATTTTGGCTATTTTCAATGATGTACCTATGTACCGTTGGTTGGTTTGAGGGATATGGTTTGGGGGAGGGGGATGGGTTAGTGGCTGTTGGGGCATTTTCGTTTGTTCTCTTCTATTATGGGCAATATATTCGACTCTAGCAACTGGTCAATTCTATTTTACAAAAACTGTACCATTGAAATAGCTATTGGGTTCTCTGAAGGAATTGTGACTGATGCTTTATAGTATTATATGCCTATTTGGAAAACAATAAAGACAACTTTGACAAAAAAGAGTTGCCACTCTTCACGCTAGGAGAACCAAAACTACCAGTTCAGATACTTCTATTGGTGCTATAATATCTAGTTTTGCATAGTTTGTCCAACTCCTCACATAATTTTCCTCTAAAGAAAAAGGGAACCTTTAGCATTTTGTGTACAGCTTTTTAAAATGATTTTGTGTTGGAACCCTTTTACTTTTCCTAATTGCTCCAAGAACACAACTGGAAACCTGCTCACACACTGGCTGGTATTTGGACAAACTATTGAGTTGTAAAAATCATGATGCAGAAATATCATTGTCAGAAATATCGTTTTTTCAGGTAAGTAATATCGTTGTTAAGAATATTGTTGTTGTTAGTATCATTTTCAATAATATAGTTGTAAAGAATACCATTTCTAATTATAATGTGTTTTGGTTCATATATTAATTATATGTGTTACTATTGTTTGTATAATAGTTTTCAATTTTGTTAAACATAGTTTGTAATTTTAAGTGATTTAGAATTTTTAATGTAATTGATAATAGTAATTTATAGTGCTGTAGCAGGTTGTTGGGTTTGTAGGGGATAGGGTGGGAAGTTAATTAAGTAATAATTGAGTGTTAATAATTAATCATTTTTAAGTAAGTATGTGATTGAAGTTAATTATGTATATTATGTAATACTGATTTATTTTACTTATACTTTAGGTGCGGGCTGCTACGTTTGTAGGTGTATAGGGTGGAAAGTTAATCAGGTAATACTTAATTAACAATTATTTAAAATGTATTATAAATTATTTAATTGATTAATAATTATGTAAATTGTGTAATAATCATATATTTTACTTATCTTGTAGGTGCGGGCTGCTGGTTAGTAGGGGGATAGGGTGGGACGTTAATTAATAATTAATTAAAAATGTATTAATAATGTATTATTATTTTTGGACTGATAATTATGTATATTATATAATACTGATTTATTTTAGTTATTTTTAGTTGTGGGTTGCTAGGGATATACAGTGGGAAGTTAATTAGGTAATAATTAATTAACAATTAATTTAAAATGTATTATTAATTATTTAATTGATCAATGATTATCTAAATTGTAAAATAATCATATATTTTAGTTATATTTTAGGTGCGGGCTGCCGGGTTTGTAAGGGTATATGGGGGGACAATAATTAATTCATCATTAATTGTTAATTTATTTTAAATTTTTAACTTGATTATTAATTATGTACATTATGTAATACTGATTTATTTTAGTTATATTTGAGTTGTGGGTTGCTAGGTTTGTAGGGGTTTGGTGGGACGTTAATTAAGCAGCATAAGGAATATTTAATTGATAATTATGAAAATTGTGTACAAATTATATTTTATGTTGTATTTTAGGTGTGGGCTGCTGAGTTTGTGGGGTTGAAGGCTCGGAAGTTAAGTAATAATGAATTATCAATTTGTTATGTATTGTTAATTATATAATTGATTATCAATTGTGTAAATTGTGTTATACTTATTTATTTTAGTTATATTTTAGGTGTGCAAGGTTTGTAGGGGTATAGGAGGGCAAGTTAATTAAGCAATAATGAAGTAACCATTATTTTTTAATTGAAAATTAATTATTGCAGTTTATGAATTTTGTGAATTGGTTAATTGTTTTTTTATATATAACTAATATATATATATATGTATATATATATATATATCCAGTGAAACAGTCACTCCTTCCGGAAACCTGGAGACCCGTGGGGGGTGGCGCGCACGCCGTCGGAGTTTCCGGCAATAGTGTTGCGTAAACCAAGCGGAATAAAGCGCGCTCTCAGTGACACCAATTTGAAGAAGATTTATTCCTAACCCTGGGCGATGAACTCCGCTCCGCTCATGGAGTTTGCGGAGTTTCCTGCACTCCGCGTTACGCGGAGGTCGCGGAGTTCCGAAAAACTCCGCTTCGCGTTGCAGGGATTAAGTCCCCTTGAATCATGAGGGTCCCTACGGGACAACTAGCCCACCAGGAACCTTCAGTATGCGCCAGGGGGCTGCGTTGCAGAGACATGTACAGAGGCCACACCCCTTTTTACACCTCTCTGCAACGCAGCTCTGTGGCGCTTTCTGGACGTACCTGTTGGGCTAGTTGGCCCCCAGGGACCCTCAGGATTGAAGGGGATTTAATTCCCCATCTTAAAACGCGCCACGGGGCCTGTTTGCACACATGTCACCTGAAGCCCCGCCCCTCCCTTCACCACTGTGCAAACGCGCCCCGTGGCGCGTTTTAAGTCGGGGGATTAACTCCCCTTGAATCCTGAGGGTCCCTGGGGTGCAACTAGCCCACCATATACCTCCAAAAGCGCCACAGAGCTGCGTTGCAGAGAGGTGTAAAAGGGGCGTGGCCTCTGTACACCTCTCTGCAAGGCAGCCCCCTGGCGCATACTGGAGGTTCCTGGTGGGCTAGTTGGCCCCCAGGGACCCCCAGTATTCAAGGGGAATTGTTCCCCTCTGCAAACGCGCCAGGGGGCGCGTTTGCAGAGTGGTGAAGGAGGGGCGGGGCCTGCTGGCCCAATCGTTTTTTTTTTTTTTTTTTTCCTGAAGGGGGGCTGTGTGGCCCCCCTTCCTTTTTCCTATTTTTAGGCCCTGGGGACCCCATCCCCCAGGGCCTTACCCCTTTTTTTAAAATTAAAATTTAAAAAAAAAAACGGGAAGGGGGCCGCGTGGCCCCCATTCCCTGGGCCTGTATTGGCCCCGGGGACCCCATCCCCCGGGGCATGGCCTGTTTTTTTTTATTTGGAGGGGGGCTGCGTGGCCCCCCCCCTCCTCAGGCCATTTAAGGCCCCGGGGACCCCATCCCCGGGGCCGGCCTTGCATTTTTTTTTTTTTTTTACTTTTGGGGAGGGGGCTGCGTGGCCCCCTCCGTGGCCACTTATGGCCCCGGGGACCCCATCCCCCGGGCCTGGCCTCTCGTTGGGGACTGTGGGGGGTCCCCAAACCCCCACAGTCCCGCCGGCTCCCCGTGTCCTACGGGAGCCGGCATTGCTTTTACACATGGGGAGCAGCTAACATGCTGCTCCCCATGTGGAAAGCAATCAGCTTGGATATTGGAAGAGAGAGCAGGTTTCCTGCTCTCTCTTCCAATATCCAAAGCAGTTTGCAATGACAGGACGGGAGCCGCGAGGCTCCCGTCCTGTCATTGCAAACAGCAGTGTCCCGGGGTAGGCACCCCGGGACACTGCAGGAGCCGGCTCTGGGGGTGGCGGTCCCCAGGGCCACCACAGGCTCCAGGAGGGGGCCGCGCGGCCCCCTCCTTACATTTTGAAAGCCCCGGGGAGGTGGTGGTCCTCGGGGCTTGGGGGTCCAAAACGGACCCCCATTGTAATTTTTTCAGTGCCCCGGGAGGTGGTGGTCCCCGGGCATGTGGGGGCTGGAGCCCCCACACAGGTTAATCAAAAATAAAAAAAGAAGCCCCGGGGAGGTGGCGGTCCCCGGGGCTGCGGGAGGGCTCAGAGCCCTCCCGCACCATTACACATAAAGCCCCGGGGGGTGGTGGTCCCCGGGGCTTGGGGGGCCCTTAGAGGCCCCCCACACATAAAATTAACCCCCCCCCCAGCATGCCCCCGGGACTTGGCCCACCCGGGGGCCAATTAACATCGAAGCGCAAGAGACCGCGCTTCGATTTTTTTTTTTTTCGGCAGGATTCGCGCACCCTGAGCGCATCCTGCCGATTTAAAAAAATATATATATTTTTTTTTTTGCCCAGGGGGTCCTTGTGGGACCCCCTGAGCAGACCTAGGGGGTCAGGGTGTTTGCGCACTTGTTTCTGTCCCTCGGTTCTACCGAGGGACAAAATGGCTGCCAACACTTCCTGATTTGGAGTGTTGACAGCCAATTAGCATGCAGCTCGTGATCGGGAGGGTGCGCGAATCCAACGCGGCCATAGATATATCTATCTTTTTACTTTTGATTTTCTCAGCAACTACTGAACGGATTTACACCATTTAACAAAAAGGGTTCTTTCTGAACCAAGAACTACCTCTTTGCCAAATTTGGTGTAATTCCGTTCAGCAGTTCGGGCTGTAGCCGTGTCTAAAGTTTCCTATGGAAAATTGCATGGGGAAAACACGTTTTGGGACCCCCTTTTTCTCGGCCCCCGCTTGACGAATCCCCCGAGACTTTCAGGGTAGGAGCGGACCGGAGCGCCCCACAAAGTTTGAAAATTTTGTGAAGATACGTCAACCGGCAAGAGAGTTATTTCAAATAGAATGTCGCGGATTTCCTATGGATAATAGGTTGTAACTATAACTATCTACTGGCGACCGCCAGTAGATAATATGTATATGTATATATATGTATATATATATATATAACTGCTACCATTCTCCACCGGGTAATCGTACCCACCAAGGAAGACAGCACTCACGGGGGCTTGTTCCGTAATTTTATTAACAAACGGACTCAGGGCGCACAGACGCGTTTCGGCAACCGCCTTTTTCGATGTTCATCGGAAACGCCGAAACCACCATTTTTTATACTGTGCACATACATCACGCACTTCCGTGTTGGCAACAGAAAAGAGGGACCACATTTGTTAAAAGTAACAGTCACTGTAGGGAGACGAATAATTCCGCCATTTTGTCACTCTTCTATGGTCTCGTACCATTCATACAAATTATAAATAACGTCCTGTGTACACCTTGTAAACAAAATTCTTATGAACAAAATTGTAAACAGAATTATTATTATAGCGCGCTAAATCTGCATATGAAATCACATCAGATACAATCTCACCCTGTATGGGTCAATTAGTATTGCGCTTGCTTTACATGTGTAATGGACGTCCGTTCCCTCAGTGAGTGACTAACATGCAATCTCACCCTAAATGGGTTAATTACTGTTGCACTAACCTTGCTTATTGCACGGGCCTGTATGCCCTCAGTGGACCGCTTATCGATACATTGCTTTAATTCGTTATTGCAATTTATCTCGCCCTGGATGGGCAAATATTCAGCAGCTAGGTGTTGCCAACAAAGGTGCATTCCTACATTTATATACTAATACAGTTTGCATTTCAAAATGGTAGACTGCGGCAGGATGCTATGCATGTTATAACTAGTTTCCTTCTAGTTCATAAACTTTCAATTTAGGAGTGTAAGAGTAAGAAAAAATGAAAGTAAAATAAATGAAATAGAATAACATTAAAATCAAACTATGATGATAATAATGGAAAGAAAAGAGGGAAATAGGGAATGCAGAAAGGCATTCGTCATTATAATTGCCTATGAATACAATATCTGAACTACTCAGATCGTGTCTGAAGTGGAGTGAAGCTACCATCCCCACACACCCAGGGAATCAATCCCCTAGATGAATGGCCAGTTCCTCACTACTGTTCAGACCCAAAGGTGTTTTGGTCTGAAAGTCAATAATATAGCGGGATTCCAGGCGTCTGAGCCTAAGAATTCTGTCCCCTCCCCTGGGATTCACAGGAACATGGTCCACACAGTAATATGTAAGGAGATCTTGTAGGAGAGTAGGATCTGCCTCTTATGTTGCCCCCACTTTTTTTCTGATGTTAGCACTGGTTTCTGGCTATAGTCTGGCTGGGTCCCTGCCAATCAGGGCCCCAGCCTCTCTGTTCTCTCTAAACGACATGGAGTGCACTCTAGGTGCACTAGTGATTGGATACTGTGGTGCCTTATGAGTCCCTAGTATATGGTACCTTAGGTGCCAAGGGCATAGGTACTTCACAGGCCTCCCAGGGGCTGCAGCATATGTTATGCCACCCCTGGGAAGCAGTCTAAATCTGACACCACAGGCCTGCTACTGCAGCCTGGGTGAGGTGGTGCTAGCACTCCTCACTGAGATATAGGTTTCCTATATCTCTCCTGCACACACATATAAACCTATCAGTCACCCCTAAGGCAGGCCCTATCAATCCTGAGGGCAGGGTGCTTGGCTTCTATGTGAGGGGGTGCCTCTGCCTGAGCAGGGCCCCTCTGCAGCTCTCAGAGTCTATTCTCTGGTGCTGTTTGTGGATGCGGTTAAACCATATACTATTTAAGTGCATTATATCCTCGCGGTAAATGCTAACTTTGGAATGGCTGCATCAAAACATGTCGTGTTTGGTGTCAAACATCTTGGAATACTACCCCCGCCAATCTTGGCGGCGGGGGTAGCATTCCACCCTTCTAGAGGGATAAGACATGTACCTGCTGTGGAAACGCGGTAGAATCCTAAAGAGCCCTGGCATCACAAAATGGATGCCACCAGTCACAGACACTGGGCTGCCCTCCTGCTGATGACCGAAACTCGCAGTGGAGGAAGCCCAACAATAGGCATCCTGTCACAGGGAGGTGTAACCACCTTCCAGACAGGGTTTAGTGTATTGGGGCTGGGTGGGTGCACTCTTAGAGTGCTTTGAAGTCCTGCACTGGGGGAGCAGAAGGCTCCTCTGTGCATATGCCAGTTCAAACCAGCTCAGGGGCTACCTGCCCCTGCTCTGGCGCGAAACTGGACAAAGGGAAGTGGGTGTAGCCACCCCTCCCTTGACCCTCCCATAGGTGGGGTCATAGAGCTAGTCCATTCCCTCTTTTTAGTATAAGAGGGGGAACCTTGCCATTGCAAAGCAGATAACCCCTGGACGATGCTCTACAGAAGAATCCTGGCCCTTCGACGTTCCACTACCTTTGGAAGACAGAAGAATCTCCCTTGGAGTCAAGGAGTGACTCCCCTGCTTGGCAGGCACCAAAAACGACAACGACGGTCGCAAACTACGCCGCTCCCGCCGGAGTCCGAAGTCCCTGCAGCCCAGAAAGTGGATTTCCTGACCTCTCCCAGGCCATCGTGAGTCCCCAGTGAAGCTGAGGCAAGTGGACCCCACGAGTAACGAGGAACCGCGACCCCTGGGTACCGTGCACTATTGTCGAGTGCAACCCCTTCACAACGTTCTACGAACTTGTGCTTTGGACCACGTGTGGTCCCGACCTCCAGCAGGAATCTCTCCGAAGATCAGAGGCCTACACCGTCCCGAGTGACCGTGGGCCCCTGTTGAGTGATTCCGTCCGAGGTGTCTTCGCGATCCCTTGCCCGCTGGCTTGTGGGTCCCCAGAAGACTTCTTAAAGAAACCAAAGGGCTTCCCTGGTTGCTCCAGGCCTGCCCTGACTTACCCTCGCTGGGTGAGTTCCTCAGACCTTGCTGGTCTGCGCCATCGACTTTTCTTCATCTCCCCGAGACTTGCTGCTGCCAAGGCTTGTTGGCTTCTATCGAGTTGCCGACACCGCAGTCAGCCGCAGACGTCGAGGGACACACCGAATCCAGCTCCTGGTCATCGTCGACACCTCCTGGACCACGTGGCTGAAGAGTCAAGGCACCCGCAACCGACCTGAAGCGACCGACGACGGTGGGCATCCATCTTCCTTGCCCCGGGTCACTGCCAAGTGACTTTGAACACTGTCCCCTCTGCTTTCAGGTCATCCTTCTTCAGAATCCAGGCTTGGATTCCACCGGACACTTCTTCAGCTCCCGCAAGCAGCAAGTCTTCTTTGTTCGCCATTGAAAACGACGCCGCGACCCGACACCAAAGGACACCTGTGCACCCGGCTTCCCTGGGTGAGGTAACTCCAGCACTACGGTGCTCCTGTGGGTGTGGGCCCTAGAACTACTTACCCTGTAAGTGACTTGCTTGTAGGTTCTCCCGAAGTATCCTAAAACTCTTTATTTCCAACCGCGACTTGCCCCATTGAAGTTAACGGCGATTCGCGCCTGTGTATCCACACTGCACGCGTCCCCCGTGGGTCCTTTACTTACCTGCCTTTGGTGGTTTTGTGAGGCCCCAGCACTTCTGAAGGCCCTAGGCCTTGTCTCCCTGCAAGTCGTTGTTTCTAAGTCTCTTACTTAGTATATGGTCTGGTACGCCCCTAGGGCCCCAGCCATATTTTGTGCTTAACTTATTGTGAAACGTTGATTTGTGCATATGTTTGTCTTCTAATCTCATAAAGAGATTAGTAGAGAGTTATTTAGAAATAAATACATATATATTTGATATATATACCTGTGTGGTGTCTTTTAATTTGGTGATTCAAGAGATTATATGGTAAAACAAGCTGCTTTACATTCCTCCGAGACTTAGCCTGAAGGCTGCTCTCCACAGCTACCACTAGGATAGCTTTCTTTAAAAGGTTGTCTTAAACCTATCTACCATAAGAGTCGATTTGCCCTGGTGCAAGGTGTCCACTTTAATTAGTGAACAGCATATACCAGGCCAACTTCTCACAGATCTCTGTTGCGTTGATGTACTTTATTAAAATGTCTCGCAACAGGATATGCTTCATCTCTATTAGTTACAGCCCTCATATGTTCTAATATCCGGATTTTAGTCGGATGGATCGTGCTGCCGATATATTTCAGCCCACAAGGACAAGTAAGACAATATACCGTGTAAGGTGTCGTACATGTTAAGAATTTCCTTATTTTCTATGGTTTAACCATCCCAGGGATACTATAGGACAAGACTCTTTTGCTATTTCTGCAAGCCTTACGTTTCCCGCAGGGGAAGAACCCGTTTAATGGCCTCAAAACAGATTTTGTAGGTTCTACAGTCTGATGACTGTGGACCAAATCATTTCTCAGGGACCTTGCTTTTCTAAAAGTAACTAGGGGGTTGGGTGGTAGGTCACTCCCTATAACTGTGTCCGAAAGAAGAGTATGCCAATTCTTCCATAGAATTCTTTTAGTTGCCCAGCATTGTCAGAATACATAGTGATCATTCTGAACTTTCCATTATTTTCATGTGACTCGGTAGCCTCTTTTTCTTTCAACAAGTCTACTCTTTTCAAAGTGTTAGCTCTCTTTAATGCTTGCATCAGGACCATATTGCTATAGCCCCTCATGCTAAAGAGTTCCATGCTCTCTTTGGCGGCCGTTTGGAATTCTAATTCACTAGTACTGTTTCTTTTAACCTTAATAACTCGCCGTAAGGGATGCTATTAATGAGTTTCTTCGGATGGCTGCTAGTGGCGTGGAGAGTAGAATTACCCACCGTTGATTTCCTATGCAACCTCATGCACAGTTTCCCTTCTGCTACATAGACATTGAGGTCCAGATAATTTACAGACTGCGAGTTCACCTCCCCGTGAATTTCAAATTGACCTTATTGGAATTTAACACCTCTATGTAAGCCCTTGCTGTTTCTGGTGGCCCTCTCCAGATGATAAAAAGGTCATCGATATAACGATGCCAAGTTATAATCCTATCGGTCCAGACATTATTGGACGCAGCCCAGGCTACCTGCTCCTCCCACCAGCCCACGAATAAAGTTGCGTAGCTGGGGGCGAAGCAGGTGCCCATTGCCGTCCCTGAGACTTGTCTAAATAGTTGGTTCTGAAAGAGAAACATGTTATTTTCGAGACAAAATTCGATAAAGTTTAACAACATGACATTGTGTTCTGGATATTTAAGAGGGCGGTTGTCTAAAAAGATCTTGACCGCTCTTAAGCCATCTCTATGAGCTATGCATGTGTAAAGGCTCGTGATGTGCAACACCATCAGTAAAAATCCATCTTCCCATCGTATTTCCTTAATATGTCCCAGGAAGTCTATGGTATCTTTGATATAAGACTTTAGTTTTTCCACTTGCTGTGAGAGAAAGAAAGACATATGTTCTGTCAGACTTCCCTGTGAAGCAACGATTGGTCTTCCTGGGGGGTTCAGTTTGTCCTTATGAACCTTGGCAAGGTGGTAAAAGGTTGGGATGGTGGGATTAAGACATCTGAGAAACAGATGTTCCTCCGTTTCTAACATGTTTCTCTTGTACCATTGAGATATCAAAAGATGGTAATTTGTGATACTCTAATTGTATGTTTTGTCATTGATCTTCTCATAACAGTGGATGTCCGCCAGTTGTCGGTTGGCCTCAATATTATAACGCTCCCGTGTCTGGAGAACGATATTGCCCCCTTTATTTGTTGGCTTACATACTATAGAGGTGTCTCGACACAGGTTGTCCAAAGCCAAAAGCAGTTGCTTTGAAAAGTTCATTGCCCTTATCGAAAATTTATTTTCTCGGCGGAGACGCACTAAGTCTCTGTTAACAGATTCCGTAAAGATGTCAATCGCATCTACCGGCATCTGTGGGAGGAATTGGGAAGACGGTTTAAATGGACTTAGTCCCCCGCTTTGTTCCACTCCCGCTCGTGCCACTTGCTGAGTCAAGTCCATGGTTGTTTCCATATCATGTGTCTCCTCAGTCCTTAAACTCTCCAAAATTTGTAGAGTCTTAAGATCTTTTCCTGTTAGGACATCCGTTTCCTTCTGGATAGGGCTCGATTTCTTAGGTCTAATCGTGGCTGGCTTCATACTTGAAGAATATAACCACCTCCTACTTGCTGATTTCCTTACCTCTTAGTGACAGCGAACCTGTGGCAGGGTAGGGAACCCCTTACATATACCACCTCAGATTCAATTTCCCACTTGCCATCCAAAAGAAGAAAAACGGGCCACGGCTCAATTTCTTTGCAGCGTGTTTATTAAAGTTATCGGCGCAATAACAGCCCTTTGTTATATATATATGCATACATATAGATATGTATTTTATTTTTAAGTACTAATGTTTATATTTAGAGTTTTATATTTTTTCTAAATTAATAGGGTTATTAAAATATGTAATGTGTTTGAATTGAAGACGTTTACCTACTGTTGCTTAGACTGGGGTGGAAATAATAAATGTAACCCCTCCAAAGTCCAACACTTTCCCTACTGTTGCACTGTTTGGGTGAGAATAATATATTTAACTCCTCTGAAGTCCTACACTTTCTCTACTGTTGCATAAACTGGAGTGGGAATAGTATATCTATCATTCCCAGTCTCCAGTACATTTCAGTACATATTGGTTACATATATTTTTTTATTAGTATTTGTTTAGAATGTTAAGTTTATAGCATTTGTTTGTATTTTTATTTGTTTTGACATTTTTAGAATATTTTTTGTAAATGTATTTTTTTTGTTTTTTTAATGTTTCTATGTTATTTGTTTGGTCATTTATTTAATGTTTTGGAATTTTATTGTTACTATGTTTGCTGTTTCTAGTAAAAAAAAATATGATATAATGTGCATTTTATAGCAGTAAATTAAAAGAATCATACAAAATAAATTAATATAGTGTAATAATGGTTCAAGTCTGTGTGCGTATCAAAAACAAATTACTCAATGGTTCCCAAAACATTCAGGCTCCACGCTGGGCACCAATGATACTTAAACGGAGTCTCTGGGTGAGCTCTACAATGTTTCAATGTACGATGTTTGCTTTCCCACACACGGGTGACTCAAGTGAACTTAGTTCAATGCACCAATGGTTGAATGGGAAAGACATATTTTGGTAGCCCCGCAGAACCCTGCCCAATGCAAAGTTGATGTGGCATCAATGCTTTTATGTTTCTAACAGTCCCTAAATAGAGATCCTGGGATACCGTGTTGATTAGAAGCAAATCACTTTCATTCTCTTCAATACCACACCCACCAAACTGCGCTAAGAAAAAGACACTTTAACTAAAAAGGATATTTATTTCAACACGTGTGCCCTGTTACTCAGCACATCTAACACAACCACACAGAATGCAAGTAAAACAGCACAAATGCATTTTGTGAACAACAAGATTAAAATGAACATTTATACCATAGTTAAATTGTCTCCTAATAACCTAAAATCCTAAAACCTATTTCTACAGATTATGCTATGGATTATGCTAGGAGAGCATGGAGTAGAGTAACTTGCATTTTCTTAGGGAGAATGAGTGCACCTGTTTACAGCAAAGTGTTGTAATTATCAGCAATCAGGGAGAACTTGTTCCCTGCGAAGGATAAACATGCATCAACATCAGTTACTCCTGGACTCGGGTTCAATACTAGCTTTCAGTAGAAACTGCGATACAGCAGCATCTCTGGCAGGCAGGATCTTCTCTGGCAGTACCTTGCTCACGATAATCTGGGGCGAAGAACCTCTCCTGACAAGTGGTCAAGTGGCAGTCCTTTTATACTATATCTTATCTGAGATGGAATTTCTAACATCACCTTAGGAATGTTAGATGTAACCAATGAGTATCAAGATGCTAGCTTAACATGCATTCTTTTAAACAAATAAGGTAAAAATAAAAATTCAGACTATTTTGGCTATTGTTCTTCATTTGACCATGAAACTGAGATAACAAGGCACTTGTTTCAGACTGATTGCGCATCAGGTGACTTGATGTCTACATCACAGTGACTTGACACTTTCACAGGTTCTTGGAAAGATAATGACAGACCAAATGCACCTCATGGGTAAAAATATAATTTAACAATCAAAGAAGATGAAGTATTAAAACAATAGCTGCAAGAAAATTTGGAAAAGAGGATTATTCACCACTCCTTCATACTTGCAGGGGCCACAAATGTTTTAATACCAAAACGGAATGGGGAATATCAGCCACGCATAGATTTTTGGGAGTTGAATAATATCACCATCAAAAATCCTTACCCTTTACCCCTCATATCGGCACTGTTTGATAAAATCAAAGACGCTAAGATCTTTTCAAAGTTGGATCTTACAAGGAGCCTACAATTTGGCCAGGCACCTTCAAAGGGAAGAGTGGAAAACAGCATTCAAAACTCATTATAGCCACTCTGTATATTTGGTGGTGCCTTTTGGTTTATGTAATGCTCCTGCGGCGTTCCCATATTTTGTGCAAAACAGTTTGTTTGCCAACATGCCTGGGGTCCTATTTAAGAGGGACTTTTTTTTAGTTGGCTGATCTGGACCTGTATACGGTGACGCGGCTCGAAGGGTTCTGCCAGGAAAGCGGGGTACTTGAAAGGGTAAGTGCCACAAGCTACATCGCCAGAAAGCCCTGCAAGCATGGGCAGAGGCCCACCCAGAAGGGTCAGTAAATGGTGGGGGAGATTCTGAGTGTGGGGAGAGATCAGAGCTGACACAGGGGTTTCCTGATGAACTACCTGTGGACGGGGGGAACCTTTTTCTTTTTAGACGGGGGGTCTTCTTGGCCACATGTAGCAGTGTGTTCTCCAGGTGTATGTCCTCCGAAAAGCTGGAGGACAGACAGCAGCGGTTCCTCCGCTATGGTGGAGGAGTGTCACTCCCCCCCCTCCAGCACCCTCAAAAACTTGAAAAATAAAACAACAATCAAATTATTTTATTTTTCTTCTAAGTGTGCGAGTATTGGGGGAGGGGCCAGGGGATGACAGGCACTGAGGGGAATTGGTAGGTGCACTGCCTTCAGTGTGCATGTGAGTTTGCCCGGCAGTCTCAGGACGGCCAAACCCACGTGTGCACTGAAGCTGTCTCCAACCCGAGCTGCTTGCCTGGTTGGAGACAGCAGGCAGAGGCTCCCAGTCTCCCTGAGAGAACAAATGGAGGGCGCTTAGGCCAATCCTGATGCTGCTCTCATCCTGTGAGAGCAGTGTCAGGATTGGCCATAGGGGATTCTGGGAGCCGGTCTGCAGAGGAGCAGAAGAGAGCAATGCGGCTGGCTGAAGGTAAGATTTTATTTTTTTACATTTTTTTTACATCCTACTCCTTTTCCCTCCCCTCCCCCCCACCTGCACTCTGCCCTGACACTAGCCGCCACTGAGGACTGCTGCACTTGTGCTTTTAAAATGCTGCTCTTGACTTTAGCTCGCAGTGCACAGAGGACACGTGCTTTCACAGGGAATCTCAAAGCACACAGACCAGAGCAGATGTCTTGTGTCTTAATTATTGCACTGCTTGCAATATACAACAGCCTTCAAAGTCTTATAGAATAACAACAGCTCTGGCCCTCCCTTCACACCACTGTTAACACCAAACTCGAATTACAGACACACAGGGTGCTCTCTGCCTGGCACTTTCATGCCATGGGGCACACGATAAAATCTGCGGAATGCAAGCTCAACAGCCACATGCCATACATAGGCATTTCTGCATGGTACCCAACCCCAGACATGGGGTGCTGGAGTAAGGAACTGGCGGCCATACACAGCACCTCACAGCCAAAGATCGAGGGTCACAGACGCAACTCTGGGGGTAATGAGTGCCACAGAGGTCACAGCAGGAACACACGATCTGCATTACTGTGCAACCCTGACTATCAGAAACGTGCCCCCCATCTGTCAGAAGTGAATATGACACATTACATGCATGCATATGTTAGAAAGACATCTCTCTCTTAGCCTGCCTCTCTCTCTTTTGCTATCTCTGTGACTCTATGACTCTCTCTGTCACTGTTGGGTTACTTCTTTACATTTTACTCTGTCTGTTTCTATCTTCCTCTTCCACGTATCTCTGATTCACTCTCTCTCTGCCTGTGTCTCCCCCTTGCATCTGTCTGTCTCTTGTATTCCTTCTAAATATCCTCCTCTGGGGCGTGGCCAAGATGGCGGCGAGGTGAAACGTGTCTTCCCGTCTCTCCCTCCAGCCGTCCGAGGAAAAGCTAGGCCCAGGCCATCAGATGCTTACTTTGGGCTGAATTCCTGCCCGGAGCTACACTCCGATCATTGGTGGCCGGCGACCTGCCCGTGAATGCACCGAGGGCAGCTGAGAGGAGCGAAGGCTGCCACATGCAGCGAGGCGCGGGCCTGCGGCCAGAGGTGAGGCCGCGGCCTGTAGTTGGGGCCGACATCAGACCTGCGCGACAGCGGCGGGTGCCGGAGGCCGGGGGGGCCGGGCCGGGGCTTTGCCACGCATTCAGACGTGAGGCGCCTAACACGCCATACCTTCACGGCAGTGACTGATACAGGAGGCAGTGACCAGCGGCGGCTGCATCTGGGGACCGTGTGGCTGTCTCGCAGCGGTTCCGCTGCCACACGGCGGCCGCGCCCGACAGCCTGGCGCCGCACCCTTCTGGATACCTGCAAGCAACTGGAGTGGCTGGCTCCAGAAACCTGGCATTTCCGAAGCATCGCGTGGATCCGCGCAGAGGCCTGGGGGCCCCTTGGCGAGTGCTGTGGATGCCTGTGGCGGCCGGGTGGCGTGGTCCCGCAGGGCCCTCCTCTTGCAGCTGGTGGGGCCTGTCACCTACCCGCATTTCCGAGTGGTGGACTGTCGGCTGGTACCTGCTGCCCGGATCTCCGGCGCACGGCTGGACCTGAGGGGCGCGGGCGCGGTTGCCGGTAGAGGTGGTCTGGGGTGTGCCTGCGGTCCTCCGCTCGGCCCCTTCTGATCGAACATGGTACCACCCTACATGAAGACGACTGGCACCCGTGGCTGTGGCATTGACCTTGGGACAAAGCGGGATCGCACTGGAACCCGAGCCCGTTGGCGGTGAAGCTATTCTGCGCGCCAAGATCCGGCCGAGACCGGTAGCAGCAATCTTGAGTGGGAGGTGAGGCCTTGTGATCCGCATACTTTACAGCCTGCGACCTACGGGGGATTGCCTGGCTGATCCATCCGGGTGTCCCTATCACGCGGGAGTGGCCCCCTACCTTTGCGGGCACTGGGCGACCCGGGTCCGGGAGTGACCCCTTCTGGTCTTGTCTACGCTGCTGGGGGCTGAGTGGGGGCCCTTGGTGGTCGCTCCAGCGTTGTCTGCTCCAGTGCCTTTGCCTGCTGGCGCAGTTCGCCCCCACGAGACCTCTCTCTGGCGAAGGCGGCGCTTCTCTCTGGGTGCCCGGGCGGACCGGCGAAGGGGACCACGACTTACGCCAGGCTTCTTGCATCTCCTCGCCTTGGCTAGCACCATGTCCTCCACGCGGGGGAAGAAAAGCAAGTCCCTTCAGGAGCTTTTTGCGCGCCCAAAGGGGGGGACGACACCGGACCCTGCAAAGCTGTGCGGCAACGCTGCGGCATCTAGGGGTGGCCCTAAGGAGGAACCAGTCACGCGGGCCTTTCTGGAATCTTTGTTCTCGGCCCTCCGCGATGACTTACAAACTGTGAAACGAGACCTCACTGCGGAACTTAAGGATGTCCGTAAAGACATGGATGGCATAGGGGAACGTGTGGTGGCTCTGGAGGACAAAAGTGACACGCGAGATGAAGAGGTCTCCTTCTTACAACAAGAAATTATCTGCATACACGATCAGCAGGTAGATCTTCAGACTCACCTCGAAGATTTGGAGAATCGCTCCAGACGCCACAACATACGGATCCGGGGAGTGAGACCCACTGACGAAACTGGCGACATCTTCACCTTTGTGCGTGAACTTTTCAATCATATCCTAGGTAACCCCTTGGACACTGAGATCAAAATCGACAGGGCGCATCGTGTGGGTCCCTCCCATTCCACTAATGCTCCACCAGCAGACATATTGGTCTGTGTCCGCGATTTCCGCACCAAGGAGGAAATACTCCGTAAGGCCAGGTCACTGCACCCGATCACGTTTAGAGACCATGCACCGGTCCTATATCAAGATCTTGCCGCCCTCACCCTCCAAAAACACAGGACTTTCCGCCCTGTTACCATGGCTTTACGTAAACGCAACATTGCATACTCCTGGGGCCACCCATTCCGCCTCATCTTCCGCTATGATGGTAAGCTCTACCAACTGCGCTCCCTGACGGAAGCCAGCAGACTGCTGGGAATTGAAATACCGGACGAAGATGATGGCAGTGATACACGGGACGGAGGGCCCAGCAATTCGCAACCGCGATGGAGGTAGCAGAGACGTCGACGCCGCCCCAACCGCCCACGGTGCCCAGACCCCGCCGAGATCACAAAGGGGCAGCAGGAGGTATTGGAGGTGGTGCCAGAAGCCCTCGCAAAGACACAGTCTTCATGATCCGGCCTGAGCCATGTCCCCTGCTTTGTATTTTGTCTCTTATCTCCTTTATACCTCGGGCGGCCCGGGGGGGAGAGACAGGGGATGCAATGGGCCACACAATCCCCGTACTAATGTTTAACCTGCTCTTCTGCGGAAGACGGACTATACCCAAGACTCTGGACTTGTTTGGGCACCGGTTGTGCCGGGGTTTTCTTTTTTCTTTTCCAGGGGCTGTCTCTCTCCTTTTCTCTCTTCTGCGCTCCCCATCCATCTTCCGGCTCATCTGGGATTGGCCTCCTGAGCTGGCGGCTACGCGCTCTCCCTGGTCTTCTTGCGCTGCCACGCTTGAGCATTGTGTACTGCCCTCAGCTGCACACATCTCCCCATGCGCGATTCTCCCCGAGGTAGATGCCACCCCCTAGTCTTAAAGTCCTCACACTTAATGTAAGGGGGCTTAAAAATCCCATTAAGCGCAGCGCGATCTTGGCCTATTTGGAGAGCTCCGGGGCTGACATATGCTTACTGCAGGAAACGCATCTGTTGGTCAAGGACTGTCACAGGCTTCGGTCTCGAGCCTTCCTGACACAACTTTTTTCCTCTGGGCCATCTAAATCTGCGGGGGTGGCCATACTCATCTCCAAGACTTTCAAGGGGAAAGTGGTACAGAAGGAAGCCGAAATCAAAGGTAAGCTACTCACCTACCGATTCACGGTTGGGGGACACACGCTGATCATAGGGTCCATCTATGCCCCTAACGAAGGGCAGGAGCGGTTTCTACATGAGGTTCTGAGCGAGGCCACGGCCACTCCCGAACGCAAGCTTCTCTTGGGGGGAGACCTTAATCTAGTCCTTGATAATGATTTAGATAGGTCAGTGCAGCGCTTTGGCCAAGTAGGTGCCCTCTCTCGTTCCGGACTCGCTAGATTAGATGACCTTGGCTTGATGGATTTGTGGAGACACTATCACCCGCACTCCAGGGAATATTCCTACTACTCGAGCGCCCACAAGACTTATGCTAAGCTAGATTATTTCTTAGGCACTCAGCCCCTTAGGGAAATCACAACCTCCTCAGACATTTTAGTCGCGTCCCTATCAGACCATGCTCCGGTAGAGATTACGCTGACTCTACCCCCGCCCCGGCGCCCGACTCGATGGTGGCGCTTCCGCGATACACTTCTACACCGGGCCGATACCGCTGCCCAGATTCAACGCACAATTGATGACTACCTATCTCATAATGACAATGCGGACACGCCTATTTCTGTTCGGGGGGAAGCACTTAAGGCAGTGGTTAGGGGGTCAATAATTGCCATTTCCTCCGCGGACAATGTAGAACGCAAACGCAAGAGGGAGGACCTCACCCAGAGAACTCGGGAGCTGGAACGGATTTACCGGCGCACTGGGGCCCCGCGTGTTTGGCGCCAACTGAAGGCAGTTCGGCTGCAGCTGGCTGCCATAGACCGCGACAAAGCGGAATACGCGGCGCTACGCCTGCGCCACTCTTTTTATGTCGGCGGAGATAAGTGCGGTCGACTGCTAGCGAATAAACTACGGGAAATTCACTTGCGTGAGGGGGTCCAGGAAATCCATGACCACGAAGGCCGTACGCACACAGAGGACTGCGATATCGCTGAGGCGTTCCGTGATTTTTATGCGCAACTGTATGATGCGCAGCACTTAGAGCCGCAGGATATAGACACTTACTTGAATCAGGTCACCCTTTCCTGCCTGTCTCCAGCCCAGGCCAAACACATGGAGAGGGAAATTCGCCCGGAAGAAGTTGTCTCCGCCATTTCCCGCTTGAAATTAGCTAAATCCCCTGGCCCAGACGGCTACACTGCAGCTTTCTATAAGCAATTTTGTCCCACACTCTCCCCTCTTCTCACTCGCCTTTTCAACTCCTTCGCGTCCTCAGGGGCGATTCCTCCCTCTATGCTAGAGGCGGCGATAGTGGTCATCCATAAGGCGGGCAAGGATAAGACACTCTGCGAGGCTTACAGACCCATCTCCCTTTTAAATATCGACCTGAAGCTTTATACCAGTATCCTGGCGGCCCGACTGGCTCCCTATATGCCTGGTTTAATCGACCTCGACCAGGCGGGGTTTATACCCCAACGTCAAACCAGCGATAATACAAAGAGGATCCTTCACCTGGTCGAGAAGGCCTCTCGCATCCCGGGAGATTACATGCTCCTTGCCATTGACGCCAAAAAGGCGTTCGATCATGTACACTGGCCCTACCTAGAACAAGTGCTGACCCATTTCAGTCTAGGAGACAAGATGAGGACCCGCATCCTCAACTGCTATCGAGACCCTTCCGCCACGGTACGGGTGAACGGACATACCTCCTCCGCCTTTCACATTCATAGAGGCACCAGGCAGGGGTGTCCACTGTCACCCTTGCTTTTTGCCTTATATATGGAACCTCTGGCACAGAGAGTTCGGGAACATCCGCAGATCACGGGTATACGAATTGGTAGTGATTCCCACACTATCAGTTTGTACGCGGATGATGTTCTAGTCACCCTGTCGGACCCCGCAAGTGCTCTGGGCACCTTCCTGGAGGAGCTGGACTCCTTCGGGGGGCATCCGGGTTCAAAGTTAACGTCACAAAGTCCACAGCCCTAAACCTCTCCTTATCGCCTCAGCTCTTGGCGGACCTTCAAGCCCGCCATCCCATACAATGGTCTGTTGACACGGTTCCCTACCTGGGAATCCAATTAGCTCCTACTCTACATGCAATGAGGTCAGTCAATTACAAAATCTTACACTCTCACATACGCACGGATCTGCGGCGCTGGAAACATTACCCTATCTCATGGTTGGGGCGCATTGCGGCTTTCAAAATGACAATTCTTCCCAAACTCCTTTACCTTTTTCAAACACTCCCTTTACAGCCCCCCACGGGTTGGCTGCAGCGGGTTCAGTCGGAGCTCTCCCAATTTATCTGGCAAGGCCGCAAGCCAAGAATGAAGCGGCTGGTCAGTCTCCTCCCTCCAAACGAAGGGGATCTGGGGATCCCTGATCTCACGCTCTATTTCAAAGCAGCATAACTACGCTACTTAGTGGAGTGGAGCCGGGCCGAGTCGGAGAAACACTGGCTCTTCCAAGACCGAGCGATAGCCGGTACCTGCTTGATGAAGATCCCCTTCCTTCGGAAGTCTCAACGTCCCCCCCAACCTATACGCTTCCCAGGTGACTCACACTACTCTCGTGGTCTGGGATCAGACGAACAGACGACATGGGCTGACGACCTTCCCTTCCCCGCTCACTCCCCTCTTTGGCAACTCTGACTTCGGCCCCGGGATGGGAGAGACGTCTTTTCCTTTGTGGAGAGCCACTGGCTGCCGTGCGCTGGGTACCCTATACGATGCGGATGGTGTGGTGCCTTTCCCACAATTGCGCACAGACTACGGTCTCCCTGAGACTGAGCGTTTGCACTATCTGCAGTTACGACACTGGGCCTCGCATCCTGACAATAGATCACAGGCCCACAGACATCTCACTCAATACGAGAGGTGGTTGATCATGTGCCCATCAGACAAGAAGCTGATATCCGACTTGTACAAAATGCTCCTGTCCCGCTACACTCACACCTTCCACGCAGGCCGAGCCTGATGGGAAAGAGACATAGGCCGAGATTTTACTAGTAAGGAATGGGAAGGGATCTGCTACAGGGCTGCGACACATGTAGGCCTCACGGAAACTTATACTAAGCTTGCATATTATTGGTATTACACACCCGAGCGGCTCCACCAAATCGATAGAGCACATAGCCCAGATTCCTGGAGAGGGTCCGGGAAGGTGGGAACGCTTGTCCATCTACTATGGGAATGTGACCGTCTGGCCTCTTATTGGACCCAGGTACTCGATGAGGTCGACAAATATCTAGACACGGAACTTCCTCGGCTCCCAGAGTATGTACTTTTGGGAGTTCCCAATCCACTCACCTATCCCTTGAAATCTAAGAGGGGGAAACAGATGGCGCTTGCGTTGGGCACCGCCACACAAAACATTCTCCTACATTGGAAATCCACTCGCATCCCAACACATACCGGGTGGCTTCACCGCTTATGGCACATATTGGGTATGGAAAAAATCTCGCTCACCATGGCTGGTTAGGGCTCGGGATTCAGCGACCTATGGCAGCCTTTCCTGGCCCTCTTAGCTCAGGACTTCAGGGAATTGACCTGCCCCAGCTACCTGCGTCTGCTACGTCTCACAACATCAAATCCTCCTTCTTAGGAGGTTCTTTTCCTAACGCTATTGCAATAACTACAGACAGACACTCTGGGGGTGGTGGAGGGTGGGGAGTGACATGAGCGCCACTTCAATCCTTTTTTCTTCTTCTTTCCTTCTGCTTTGGGGTTCGGGTGGTGGGCTTTGTATCCTCTTTTTGTTTTCAGATTGTTTTATGTCATTCAATTGCACTGAGGCCCTGCGTGGCCCATTTGGCTGCACTGCCTTCTGATACTGGTATACATGATTGACATATATTTCAACAAAAAAGATTTAAACCATAAATATCCTCCTTTCTGTTTCTCTACCCCACTTTATCTCTTTTCTCTTTCTCTATTTCTGGCTGTCTCAACTTCTGTCTCTGTCTTCCCCACCTCGCTCTTTCTGGTTGCATTTGCCTCTCACTCCCTCTACCTGCCTCTGTCTCCCCTCACTCTCACTTTTTCTTTCTCTCCTCATCTTTCAATATTGTTCCCTGTATGTCTCTGTCTATCCAAATACCCCAGTATATTTTCGAATTTCAGTTACCTATGCGTGTTTAACGTTTAATAAATTCATAATGCTTTTACGGCGTTCCTCATGTGTCCATACATATCTTTAACAAACCTGACTGGTCAAACAAGGGCGCATGTTAAATAAAATGGCACATGAGTAAATATTATAAACTTGCTAGATTCTTGGCTAGTCTGGGCATTTAGTATAGTGTTTTGCTAAAGGCATTCTCATGCCTTTAGGCTGAATTTCGGTCAAGTGTCGGAGCCAAGATTGCAGTAGACCTGACCTCCGGGCACCAATGTCAGCAAGTTAGACTCCAAACCACGCTTCTAGCATCTTTTCTATCATTTATGTGTATTTGGTTGATGGCATCACTCCTTTGCCTGTTCTGCTCAGCCAGATGCCTTCTGTTTAATTTCATAATCAAATACACTCATTACAGAGCCCTGTTTTCTCTTCAGTGCCTGGCCGTGCTGCCTCAATTATGGCTGTTCGCTCTCTCTCCATGTGAGTCCTGACTAGCTTCAACAGGCAAGGGCAGAGAGGACACTTTTCACTAAGCATGTGTCATGTATTGTAGGCAGAAATCATGATTGGCTTCCATGTAATGAGAAAAGCATCTGTTATCCCAGATAATTAAATGTGTGCTGTGCTCAGTAATCATGTTTTGATATATCAGCGGTTGGTTGCCTCACCAAATATTTATGGTACCAGCCGCCACTGAGGACAGAAGGGAAGAAAGGACACTGAAGTTAGAGCTTGCCAGACAGGACAAGGCCCTAGCCTTTGCTAAATTAGAAAAAGAGCAGGCCCTTGCCAGACTGGAAACCGAACAAGCCCTGGCTGAGAAGAGGCTAGCCATGGAAGAGAAAAAGATGGCCCATGAGCTTAGCCTCAGAGAGTTGGACGTTAGAGCCCTACAAATAGGGTCCAACTGCAGTAATGGTGGCAGCACACCTGCTGCGTCCTAACAGTGAGAGTAGAGGTCACAGCCCAAAGAAGATAGTACTAATATTCCTGTTGAGGGGGAATATTAAGAAATGGCTGGCAGCCTATGAGGCAGCTTTAACAGCGCACTGGGTCCCTTAGGAAACATGGGGAGGTAGCTTATGGCGGTCCTTACCTTAGGTGGGGAGAGACGCCCTCCTTACACTGGTAGGGAAGGACTAGATGAGCTATCCAGTCACGAAAGCCATTCTGATTAATACGTTTGGGGGAGGACCCAAACTGTCCATCCCAGAGGGGGTGGATTTCTTACTCTACGCTGGAAAGACAATGGGGGATGGCCCTCAGTCGGATGGGCCGGCTATCTCCCCATCTCAGGTGGGGGAAATTCATGTTAGTGTAGGCACTTCCCCGCGGAGGTTGGTGAGGAACGGTACCCATGTTCCTTCTCAAAGTGAGGGGGGAGTTGAGGGCGGCAACAAGCACAGGATTCCCCATACGAAGCCCCTAGGTCTGGTGTATTCCCAAATGGAGCGCAAGGTGGGGAAGCTGGCCTGTGCTGGGAGAAAATCCACTGAGGGGGGTCTCCTAGTAGCAGGGGAACTTGGAGGGGCGACCGGAACTGGTGTCCCACCAGTTCAGGATTCGAGGGGTACCCCTCCCAAAGGGGGGATACAGGCCCCCAAAAAGGAGGGCAGGGGAAAAAAGAACTGACCCCTGGCCCTTGTCCAGCCCAAGGGAACAGACCCTGGGCTAGAGGACCAGGTGCAGGAGCCCATCCCTGACCTGGTCAGAAGGAAAGTGGGAGAAAGGTGCAAGATATCTGGAGCCACTGCCCTCCCCTTCTGGAGCCACCAAGGGCAGAGGTTCTTGGGTGGCTTGGTGTTTGGCTATGGATGCTGGCGGCTATTGGCGCTCTTTGCCAGGTGCTGTTCCAGTGAACTAAGCTGGCCAGGGGATAGGGACGGAATTACCACCCCAGGATAGAAGGGGCACACCCTAGGATGGGCCCCGAGAGAGGCAAAAGGGATCCTACTGGGGTCATGGGGCCTAGAGCTGGGGGGGTACCACCACAGTGGTGGACCATCGTCCAGGCTTTATTGCCCTGAGCAGGGCAATAGTTTATCAAGAGAATGATTAAATTACCCTGGCTTTCGGGTGGGAGGGGGTCATGTTGGACATTGCCCTTCCTAGGGGACTTTCCTAAAACCTTTTGCCTTTTTTCCTCCTGGTTTTTGCTGATTCTCTTTTCGCAGTGTCAAAGTGCACGCATCCTTCCTACACATGCTAGGAAGTGGTGCTTACTTGACTGGTTTAGGTGTTGTACCTGTGAGTGCCCTGTAAAAAGGTACACCGGGGGCGTGGCCAAGCAAGATGGCTGAACGGATGTGATCCGTTTCAGCTCCGGACTCCCTTGGTTGCCACGAGCAATTCCAGCGCCCACAGCGGGCTACAAACCGCATGGACTCATCCGGCGTCGGCCCGTACTAATAAAGAGTACAACACCAGGCCTCCATATCGGCTCCCTGGCTTGGGTGCAAGAAAGAACACAGGCGGTTCAGAGGGCCGGGACTGGCCTCAAAATGGCACGGAGGCTGGCACAGTGCAAAACATCGACATGCACTTGAGACCCCGCTGACCCCTGGCGCGGCCGACTCACAGCCTTACCAGCGGTATGCACCCCCTGCATCAGCGACACCACAGGAGAGCTCCGGATCACCCAACCGACCTTGGCAGCTCACTACGACGATTTGATGGGGGAAATGCCACGAGCGTCGGCGGAGGAGCAAAGCAGCGGTCTGTCTGAGACCACGAGACGGAGCTGAGAAACGCCGTTTACAGAGACACGGACGGCGAGAAGGTACGGGATGGCGGCGAGGGGGCCCACAGATCGGGTTAGTCTCCGCTAATTGTTAAACTTACAGTGAGCAGTGACTCCAGGGGAGGTTTGTGTGGAGAAACTCTGCCTGACCTTAAGATGGCGCCCGCACGGTAGAAGAAATCCCGGGATCGGCTCTGGCTCTGCACATGGACGGCGGAGGAGGGAGCGGTGAGCAACACATCTTCCCCTTGGGCTGACCAACCTGCTAAAAGCGGAGATCATCGGTGCATTACCTGTATTGCTGCTACACCTCTCCCAGCGCTGCCTGACCCTAAGATGGCTCCCGGGCCCTGAACCTCAGTAGTTATTCTATCCCACACTAGTGCAGGGCGCACGTGCAGAACCGGGTCAGCGGCGAGATCGCACAAGGGGGCCTCTCACGGCTGATCTTGCAACCATGCACTGCTCTGTCCCATGCCACCAAAGAAGGCTGAGAATAAAGTCTCCTGTTATTTCGCACCTCCGGACAAAGGCGCTTCCCCCGCTGAGAGGACGACAACTATGGCCCTCACCAGAGAAGACTTGGTAGCTTCTCTTCAGGATTTCAAATCTGAACTATGCCAGGAAATTAAGCAAGACCTCCGCGCCTCGATGGATCAACTCAAGGCCGACCTCACAGAGAAGATGGCGACGCTTCGACAAGATGTGGATGCGGTGGGCACTAGGGTGTTGGAAGTGGAAGAACAGGCACAAGACCTCGACACTCGTACCGTGAAACTACACAGCACCCAACAACAGCTCCAATCCCAACTTCAACAAGTCCTCCTGAAGGCTGAGGATTTGGAGAACAGATCCCGGAGGGAGAACATACGCATCCGAGACCTGGACGAGGGCGCTGAAGGGCCAGACTTGGAGGCGTTTGTAGTGGGCCTTTTCTCGGAGCTCCTGGCGCCTCAACAGATGAAGCTCAAGATAGACCGGGTCCACCGAGTGGGGACACCACAGTCTGGGGAGCGCAGGCGGACTCGGGACGTCCTGGTAAAGATGCACTCATTTCAAGTCAAAGAAGCTATCCTAAGCGCCGCAAGGAAGAAAGAGGAGATCTCCCTTCAAGGATACAAATGTGCGCTCTTCCAGGACTTAGCACCTTCCACTCTGGCACGTAGGCAGCTGTTCTGCCCTATCACCACCAAACTCCGAGAAGACAGCCTTCGTTACCGCTGGACATTTCCCTTTGGTCTCACCTTCGAGTACAAGAATAAGTCCCATCATGTTACAGATCTGAGCGACGGTCTGCGTATTCTGGGCATACCAGCACCAGAGGCTGACGTCGACGCGGAACTCTCAAATGACACCAGACGACCCCGGAGGGAGACCAGGTCCTGGCAAACAATCACAAAAAGCAAGCACATTGCTACCTGATATGATTGCTGCCCGGGTGGTGCTGACCGCAGACACTCTGGAGTTCATGACCTTCCCTTCATAGAGCTCCACCGCTGTGCCAAGGGCTGCTGTGGACCCGATGCAGCGGACGGAGGATGGCTCCAGACTTGATTCTGGGGTGCTAGCACCCGTTTGTCTCAGAAATTACTGTCTTTTGTTTTCTACATGCCTTTTATGCCTTTTCTATGTGGCGACCGGGGGGTGCGGGCTTTGTCCGTACCGCCCAGAATTACCTTCTTCTTCCTTGAGAAGAACCCAGCTGAGGGCCTGTTGGCCACTCAGCGCAGTTTTTCTAGGGGATGTTGGGGATTGGTTTTCGGGGGGGAGGGTTCCCGATGGTGGTGATGGAGCTTCGGTAGTTTTTGGTTTTCCTAAGAGCGGGCGACTCGTGGGGGGGTCTTCTTCGAAATACGGGGCTACAGGGGGGAAGAGCTATGAAGTGGGGAGGGCGGCTGGTGTGGGGGTGTCAATGGTCAGGGGGTTGTACAGTCTGTCCCATGGTTTCCATAGCGTCCTGGAACGTTAAGGGCTTGAATTCACCCCAAAAGTGCCAAAAAGTCTGGAAATATCTCACTGACCGTCAGTTTGAGGTGGTGGCTCTACAAGAAACACACCTTAAAAAGTCTGAGGAAATGCGGCTACGCCATAAATCATACCCCTTAATTTATAAATCATCGGCAAGCACCAAACACAAAGGAGTGGCTCTGCTCTTTAGGTCCACAGCTAAATTCCAGCCTGAGGCGGTAAAGTCCGACCGGGAGGGGAGAGTCATAATGGTGAAGGGGAGACTACGGAGTACCCTTTGCACATTTATCTCCCTCTACGCCCCCAACTCGGGACAGATGACATTCCTCTCCAGCACGCTAGACCTAATCGGTGGCTTTGCGAAGGGCCCAGTGATCCTCTTGGGGGATTTCAACTTGACATGGCACGATTCCCTAGATAGCTCCCACTCCCACAGGGCAACCCTCAATTGCTTTACCAAAGGGATTAAACAGAAAATGCACATGCTGTGATGCTTGGCGGACACTACACCCTACGACCAAAGATTACACATATTTCTCCCATGTCCACCGTACCTACTCCAGGATTGACGTCTTTGTAACAACTACATTTTCATTAGTCAGACACTCCTGGGTCCCTTACAAGCGGCCCAGATCTTGCCAATATCGATATCAGATCACAGTGTCATATCCATCAGTCTAGCATGGGGAGGGAATAAGCCAGGCACATCTAGGTGGTATTTTCCGGTGTCAATCACCCGAGATAAGACTCTGTGTGATGAATTGAGGACATCTCTCATTGAGTACTTTACTCTTAACACTCCGCAGGCCACTACCCCACAAAACAACTGGGACGCCTTAAAGGCGGTACTGAGGGGTAAATGCATCCAACTTAATACAGTCCTGAATAAGCAAAGGGCGAAGGAACGCTTAACTCTAGAAGAGGAACTCGAAGTGGTAGAAAAAGCACACAAAGAAACACCCACTCGAGCGCTACAGCGGCAGCTCACCGCGTTAAGGGGTAAACTGCGCGCCATCTACAATAACAGAGCCGAATACGCAATGCTGAAATTGCGACAGACGTCATACACCCAGGGTGATAAAGTGGGGCCCCACTTAGCTCGACAGCTGCGGGAAAAAAGGGAGGGCGAGTTTATCGGGGGTGTTCTAGATGAGGCCGGTCATCTCACTCATGCGGACGACATCAAAGCCAACATCTTTGGCAAATTCTATGGGGAGCTCTACCGCGGCACTCCCTCCGATACAGCCCTACAACAGCAATACTTAGATGAAGTGGAGCTTCCCCACATTCCCACGGCAACCGCAGAGACTCTGGATGCTCCTATTACACCAGAGGAGGTCGGTCAGGCCATTACTAAACTTAAATTACACAAGGCTCCGGGGCCTGATGGCATAACAGCACTATTTTACAAATCCCACACCTCACTGAGTTGTTCAATGCCATAGCAGAAGACGCCAAGGTCTCAGACTCCATGGCCGAGGCAGTGATATCGGTCATTCCAAAACATGGGAAAAATCCCCAAATTTGCGCTTCTTACAGACCCATAGCCCTTCTTAACCTAGATGCGAAGCTGTACTCCGCGATTCTGGCCGCTAGAATTGAGGACTTGATGCCCATACTGATCCACCCTGATCAATCCGGCTTTATAAAAGGACGGCAAACACATGACAACATCCGCCGCACTATACATCTTATTGAGAAAGTGTCCAAATTCAGACTCCCTGCAATCTGAGTGGGCCTCGATGCCGAAAAGGCCTTTGACAGGGTGGATTGGTCGTTTCTCTTCCTCACGATGCGGAAGTATGGCTTCGGAGATGAGTTCCTTAACATGGTCAGGGCCAACTATCATTTTCCACAATCTCGGGTATTGGTTAACGGTTACTCGTCACTTAGTACATTCAATTTGAAGGTGCACCGAAAAATAAAATATCACAATCTGGTGTTGGTTTGTTCTTCAACTTTTTTATTCTTTATTTTTCTTTTGCAACAGACAGCCAACGCGTTTCGTTCCCACTTCACAGTGTGTGGAACTTCGTCAGGGCTTAGATGAGATAAAATCAAAAGCGTAGTTTGATGGATGACCATAAGGAATCCCAGGATTAGTGGGTTTTCCCGATATAGGACCGGCCACCTCGGTAAGCGGACCGGTCGTCAGTTCCTTAGATTCGTGTATGTAACGTTACATATGGTTCAAATTGAATGTACTATATGCTAAATCTGTGAAACAGTGACACTGAAGGGTGACGAGTGTCGAAGTGTGCACGACTAAAGTAATACAAAAGAGGGGCACAGTGATTAGTGAGGTGCGATTCCTTTGGGTCCGTCATCCGATTCGCTTGTATGGTTACTCGTCACTTCCCTTCGCCCTTAGCAGAGGTGCGCGGCAGGGTTGCCCGCTCTCCCCCCTTTTATTTGCCCTCAGTATTGAACCCTTGGCAGTGAAATTCCGAACCAATGAGGAGATCCAGGGTATACTCTTTGGGGGCACAGACCATAAAGCGTCCCTCTTCGCGGATGACATCTTGCTCATGCTCACGGAGCCGGCCTCCTCCCTCCGGGCAGTACAGGAGGAATTGAGGAACTTTGAGCTAGTGGCCGGCTTTAAAGTTAATTTATCCACATCCTCCAAACTCAACCTTACACTATCTGAAGCTGAGGCAACGAGACTGCAGGGTCAAACGCCCTTATATCTTGGCGTACATCTCACTCCTAAACTCAGGGACCTATACAAGGCTAACTACCCCCCTCTGGAGGCGCAGCTCCAACAGGATTTTAAGAGATGGAAACCTATCTATATCTCCTGGCTTGGGCGGATCAACGCCGTCAAAATGACGGTCTTGCCAAAGCTCCTATATTTATTCCAGGCACTCCCAATTGAACTTGACCGGGGTGTTCTACCACGCCTGCGCCCGCTTGTCACCAATTTCATCTGGCAGGGGGGGAGGGCGCGCCTTCCATTTCATGTCCTGCGATGCTCAAAGAAAGATGGGGGGGTGGCGCTACCAGACGTTCAGTTATATTTCCAGGCGGCACAACTAAGGGTGGTGACGGAATGGTCCACTAGAGAATCCGATAAGCACTGGCTCCACATGGACAGGGCAATCGTTGGGCGAACGATATGGGATGTTCTGTGGAAGCCGAAGGTAGATAGGCCGACAAATGCATATCTAAGCACTCCCACACGTACCACACTCACGGTTTGGGACCAAGTCACGAAGAGGGAGGGTTGGACGTCTTTTCCCTCCCCATACACGCCAATCCACTTTAACCCGGAATTCCCGCCGGCAATGTGCGAGGGGCCCTTTGACTGTTGGAGGGAGGGGGGTTGCTTAAAACTCTATCTCTACCACAACTTTGATGTGTTGACATTCGAGAGCTGCAAAAGAGATTTCCAGGTGGCGCACTGCGAGTACTATCACTACCTCCAGCTTAGGCACTGGGTCTCACCACCACACATAAGAGAAGCAGCCACCAGGGAACTTACGGCCATGGAGAGACTGGTTCGGAAAGCGGGAACCATGATAGGGGCAATCTCCTCACTCTATGCCATGCTATTAGCCACCATACATGCCCCACGGGCGCGTTACATGTCCTTTTGGGAACAGGTGCTGGGAAGGGATGTCTCTGATGAGGAATGAAAACATGTCTGGGGCGATATCAATAAGAACAACCATTCAGTTGCCCTGAGGGAAGCGCATTACAAGGCACTCCTGGACCGGTACCTCTACCCCACTAAACTCAAACGGATCTTCCCTGACACCTCAGATCTCTGCTGGCGGGGCTGCGGTGTGCAGGGGAATTTCCGCCACATTTGGTGGGACTGCCCTGGTATTCGGCCATTCTGGGAGGAAATTCGTTCCCATATCAAAGATATTCTGGGGTATCCCATTCCGACGACTATAGAAGGGACACTGCTGGGCATCAGGGATCCGGACTTGGAACACCAAACGAGAGCCGACAAGGCCATACTGTGGGCCTTTCTGGGGGCAGCGAAACTCACGATAGCAGTTGCATGGAAAAAGAAAGATGCGCCGGCGATATCATTATGGCATGCCCGCCTGTGGAGAATTCTATCCATGGGATGCCTCGCTGATATCTTCCGGGATGATTATAAGAATTTTTAATATAAATGGGGCCCATTGGTAACTTATCTGTCCCGTGGTTTGCCTCAGCAGTGTGCCCACCCTCTTTAAGGACAATGCATCTTTTTCAATTTTAAACGCTCCAATGAGGGTTGGCTGTGACACTCATCACTCTCTCAGGGGCCGTAGCCCTACGTTTACTGCCTTATTTCTTTGAGACACCCGCGATATCCGCTCTCTCTTGTGCAAATCCACCACCATCGGTGGGGGGAGGAGGGAGGGTTGAGGGGGCGGTCTGATTTTGTTTCTCCTTGCTTTTTATGTTTAAGAGGTTACCCCTAAGGTTGAATGTTCAAAAACAGGCATCTTCTCCTTTGGCTGCAGGGGGGGCGTAATAGACTTTGTGACACGCGAATTTGGTCTATAATTAGCTGCATGTCTGGACCCGGGGTCCTACGCACTCTACTGTACGCATGTTGTAATACTTGCTTCTGATGCTGAATAAAAAGAATTTTGAAAAAAAAAAAGGTACACCACATACCCAGGGCACGTGCTACACTGGATAGTAGTGGGACTCAGCACTGATTATGCCACTCACCAGAATAGCCTTTCAAACATGTATCAAGCCTGCCATTGCAGGCCTGTGGGTGCGCAGTTGCGCTTATGATTATGCTCAGGTTGGCATTTCTAACTTATTACCCAACCCTGAGTGGACCTTAAATTCCCACTAGAGCAAGCCTAGGGTGAGCCCTGAGGAGCAAGTGGTAGGGGAAAGGCATGGCAGGTACACATGGGTGTTCCATGCCCAGGTAGTGAAGAACCCCCATGTGGGTTTTCCCTACCTAGGAGGTTAGTTCTTCCCATGGGACAACACAGGGGTTTTGCTGATTCTCTTTAGTGGCCTTAGGGCGCTGGGCACTTTCCACTATAAATATTGCGTGCCCTTCCTACACATGTTAGGAAGCGGTGCTTACCTGATGTTTTCAAACATGTCTCAAGCCTGCCATTGCAGGCCTGTGTGTGCGCACTTGCACGTATTATGTTTTTAAACATGTCTGAAGCCTTCTATGCAGGCCTGAGAGTGCACACGTGCACTGATGCTCAGGTTGGCCTTTCTAAACATCTAGCCACTCCTGAGGTGACCTTTCACTACCACCTGAATACCCCGAGGGTAAGTCTTGAGGGGTGAAGGAAGTGGTAGGTGAAAAGTGGGCCAGGTACACATGTGTGTTCCCTGCTCAGGTAGTGAAGAATACCCAGGTGTGTTTTCACTACATATGAGGCATGCTCTTCCCTTAGGTTAATATGGGGGAATGGTTGAAATTACTTCAAGCTGCAATAGTGGCTTACAGTGGAGCAGCCTCATAATATTTCCTATCATTGGATTCACAATGACAAACCCTCTCCTATGGTAAAGGTGGATTTGTCATTAACCCCTTCGGTGCTCATGACGAGCTCAGCTCGTCATGCTGCGCAGTGCTCGTGTGCGCATGACGAGCTGAGCTCGTCATGAACCCGCCCACTCAATGAAACGCCCCGCACAGGGCGAAAATCGGCCGCGCACCGAAGGGGTTAATGGCTTAGAAATGCCATTTCTAGAAAGTGGCCATTTCTCTGCTCTAGAACTCTTTGTGTGCCTTTTAGTTTGACTCTAGTCCACACTGGAGGATGGGGGAGCACATCTATGCATTGAGCATGCAACTGGAATGACAGACCTCTGCCATTTGAGGGCCTGACTGGATAGATTGGAGGAAGAGGGTTTGACACTTGGCCTCTGGGAAACCAGATCATGGCCCCAGTAAAGATTAAGATCTGCATTCCACGGAGTCATGGCAGACAGGACTAAAAATTAGGGGAGACATGTGTAGTTCAAAGGGAGCCTCTGAACAACCCCCTACTTCAAAGGCACACTACAGTATATCTACTAGTGCCATACTTCAGCAGGACAGAGATACACTTATGGGAATATGGGACCGGACATCTTGGGACTGCGTGGTGTACACTGCCAGAGGAATCTGTTGTGCACTAGGAGGATTACTGCCATTGGAAGTGACTGTACACCCTTCCCGAATAGTGGCTGGCCTGGGCTGACTATCTGCTGCTGTGTGGCACCCTGGAGTGTGCTCTCCAAGGGCTTGTTGGCTTGGCTCCTGTTCTCTTGTGGAGGTCTCAAGGACATGAAAGACCTCCTGCGAGGGACCCGCACCATCTACGTGTGACACCCATAGAGCGGGGCCCTCCTAAGTGCCCACATCATCTGCTGGATCCCAACAGGTAGCGCGACATGAGCATGGAACTAAGTATTGTGCCTGGAGACTGGATTGCCGTGTGCGAAGCCCCAAAAATATTACTCACATTAAAGGAGTGTGGCCCCTGCATTGTGGGGGCTTCAACACACATAAGCATCTTGTTGGTGGTGAGAAGATTGACTGGTTGTGGGACCCAACATGGCCTGCTTTGTCGATCGTGCCGTATCTCTCTTTGCAACTGACTGAATGCTCATTGCATGCGGTGTCCGATTCACAAGTTGCGACCCTCGGTGGAAGGGCGCACCTTTAGTAGTGCCTCATCCTACCTCATGCGGTACTGCTAAACTTGCACCTGTGTGTGTGACCGAAATTGTCTGGTACGACCTGTATCAACGTGCAACAGATGTTGTGCCCCATTTTCAGGGAGATATGGAATTTACAACTCTTCATTGCGTGTGACCGGTATTGTTTGGTGCGACCCGTAGCAAAGGATACCAGACGTGGTGCCTCATTTCTCCTGCCCTCAATAGTCTTAAATGGCTTCCCATCGAAGGAAGATGCTTTTTCAAGTCAGCCTGCATCACCCACAAAGTGCTTCATACAAAAGCCTCTGAATACTTAGAAACCAGAATTTCAAGAGCTGGAATAGTCCGAACTCTTATTAGCTCCAACACTCTTCTTCTCATTCCCCCCATCTTCACGAAGAAATCACCTCAAGCTCGCTCCTTCTCAAGTAATGCTCCGAAGATCGGGAACTCGCTACCCAAAGACCTCCGCTGCAACTCCTCCTTTCCCTCCTTCAAACGGGACCTCAAATCTCTATTCCTCAATAACTATCTCAACATGCACACTAACTGTTCTACATTTTCCTCATTGATTAATGCCTTCTACATGGTCTCATGACTTGCTGAATCGCCTTTTTATCCCTGATGATGTTCTCCATCATGTGCCCTGTGTTTATAGTGTGTGACTTCATAACCACTTAGTGTTGTACCATCTTATGACTTTGACATTATGACGACCTTCATGTATCTCTTGTAAACGTATTAACGTATTCCCATAACCTGTACAGCGCTCTGATACCGCCAGGTCCAGCTAACTCAAAAAATAAATAAAATAAATTAAAATAAAATAAATAAATTTCCAGGGAGGTGCGGAATTTGCAAATCTTCATTGTATGTGACCGGTATTGTCTTGTGTGACCCGTATCAACACGCACTGGACATTGTGCCTCATTTCCAGGGAGGTATGGAATTTGCAACTCTTCGTTGTATGTGACTGGAACTGTCTGTTGTGACTTGGATCAATGCGCACCAGATGTTGTGCCTCATTTCCAGGAAGGTACTGAGTTTGCGACTCTTCATTGTGTGTGACCGGAACTGTCTAGGTGACTCGTATCAACGCACACCAGACGTGCCTTATTACCACAGAAGTGCGGAGGAGTGGATTCACGTTCCATTGTGCCCATATTGGACTGTATCCATTGGTGTAGGTTCAGTACTGATTTACAAATGGCTGGGTCCAAATTGATGTGGCATGGTGTGCAAATGATAGACTGGAATGCCGCCCGAGTGGTTACCAGTGGCTGAGATGAATTCAAGCATTCCAACCATCACTTTTTTGCACACGTCAGTGTGTCACCCTAAGTGGGACGGGTATGCCCAGACATGGGTCCTTCGCACACTGTGTCATTGGAACCAAGCTATACTTGGCTGATGAGCCCTAACTAGGGCGAAACTGGTCCTGGGTTGCATGTGTTCCGGTTCAGGGAGGACCTGAAATGGCAGTTCGGACTGGACTCTTCCCACTGGAGCAGGGTCAAGACAGATTTCAATATAGCTAACGCAGACTGAGGTGACATGGTGTGCAAAATAACAATGGACTGGAATGCAGCCCCAAATGGTTACCAGTGGCTGAGATTATTTCAAGCATTCCATCTATCACTTTTTTGTATACTTTAGTGTGTCACACTAAGTGGGATGGGTATGCCCAGATGTGGGTCCTGTCCACACTGTGTTACTGGAACATAGCTATACCTGACTGCTGTGCCCTAACTAGAGTGAAACCGGTCCAGCTTGTGTTCTGGTTCAGGGAGGACCTGGCCTGGCAGTTCGGGCTGGATTGTTCCCATTGGAGCAGGGTCAAGGCAGATTTGCATATGGGTGAGTCCAAACTGAGGTGGCATGGTGTGCAAAATAACGATGGACTGGGATACCACCTTAGTGTTTACCAGTGGCTGGAATTAGTTCAAGCACTCGATCCATCACTTTTTTGTATACTTTAGCTTTCCTGGTTTTCCTTGTCTTTCCTATCCCGTGTCCCAGTTCAGCCTTCCCTTCATTGATGGTTTCCCAGTTCATTGGTGGTGCATCTGCACCTGACTCCCTCCCTTCACCTGTGCTCTTCCCCTGAGCCTTCTGTTATTTTTGCCTGGGGATCAGAGTGCAGCAATCCAAGGCGTATTTCTCTACTGAGTCTCCTTGAGCTCTGTCGGGTTCCTGCTGCTGCATTTCCATTTCCATTTTGGCTACTTAGTAGTGTCTGTTTCTGTCTCTTGTTAGCCGGCTTCTCTTTTTCTGTGATAGTCGTTGTTCCTAGTCTTGTCTGTACTCTTCCTGATCCCACTGTCATACGCAGGCTCTTTGTCTTGTGTTCTGTGTCCCTGTTTGTTTGCCTGTTTACATCCTGTCTAGTTAGGGTACAGATTTTTCCTAGCCTTGTTTTCAGTATTCATAGCTCTGTGTATTCCAGTCCTGTTCCCGACCTTGATTTTAGTTCTGCTTTTCCCTCAGCCCATTTTATGAATTGGTGTTCCTTGTTTGGGTTGCCTGTTGTCCTCTCTTGTGTTTATATTATAATCTTGATTATCATTGTTACCAAGTGTGCCAGTGGGTTTCTGAGGCCTTGTGCCTCTGGCCCTTACATCAACCCAATGCTCTTTTTCCATAACAGGTGCTGGATGTCTCCATGAACTCTGTGAGATTAATCTGCTCCTTGCCTTCTTGGAAGTTCCTTTTCACCTCACAGAGAGATAATTGACGAGGAACAGAGAAAGTATCATGTAAGATAGTTTGTCTGTCGTTTCGGTGCTTCTACCTTTCTATTTGTTTACTTGCTTTATCTTCATAGTTTCCCTTTGCAGACGACAGTGTTCCCCAATCATTGCCTGTTCCAGCATGCTTCAGTCCTCAGCTTCTGCTCTGCTTCCTGTCCAGCCTTCAGGCATTTAGTTGTTTACATTAGACCTCTTCTCTGGAAATTCCTTGTGCCTGCAGAGAGCAAGCAACTCACCTGTTACTTTGCCCTGTCCCAAGCTCAGAAGGATCCCTGACACACCCAACTATCCAGTCTTCTACTGCCACAGTCCTGACATTGAGATGCAAAGACCATCTCTTCACTGAGGTGTGGCATTCGTTACTGACATTTTATGAAACTCGCCACACAGGTACAGGGTCTTACAGCCACCTCTTCACTATGGTATGGGATCCAAAAGCTGTTTCCTTATTTGACTTTGGTCAAATGGGTTACCTCTCAACAATGTAAAAATCGAAGCTGTTGTGTCACTGATACATTGGTTTATGTAGCCATGTATCCACAAACACACAGTTGTCCCAATTTGGCAGAGTTTTGATTATCATCTCTTCAATGGGGGTATGGAGCAGTGACAGTACCCCTTTAAGGAGCCATGTACTATTTCACCACCTTCCACCTCTAGGAGAGATCCCTAGAGCCAGAACATTACACAGATTAGTTAAACCCAAATGCTTTGGCATTATACTACAGAGGTAGGCCTTCATTGGATACACTTTACCTATGGTGTGCACTATTCTGCAAACTGCAAAGGATCCAAAATGCAGAAACGAGGCAGCGCTTACTCCTTGGTCCATGGAAACACATCTTGCAGGTGTGCCAAGCAATTCACTGGCTCTCTGTAGCCAGACACTCCACCTTCAAGTCACTCTGCATCATTCGCGATGATTCCAAAGCAAAAGCCCATTGTTCATCCAAGCTAAGTTTCAAAGACATATGCAGAAGAGAACATCCATTCTAGACTTCCACCTTAGCTGATCACCCAATTCCCTCAAAGAAGAAACACATGGTTTAACCTCCTTCTTCGTACGTGCTGAAAAGCTATGGCAATCCCGCGAACCACCAAACAAAGGCAAATACTGGAAACACCCAAAAGCACATGAAATTCTGGGAAGAATCACTGAATCACACTGACTGATGAACAAATTCTATTGACAACAACGAAAATACGAACATCAGATATTTGAACTTATTCCTAATCAAGAGTTGTAGGCACACATGCATCTAGCTCTCACTCCAGCTAGATGTCGTGTAGTTCCTAGGACCCCCAGGACCTGCGCATTTTGGATGACCTAAACTGAGGGCTTGGTGTGCAGACAAACTCTGGACACCCCCACAGGATGAGCCAGCCGTTAGACCAGCTAGCTCTACAGTGCCACTATCACCCCCCTGTATTCTACAGTGGTGTAGGTAGTTTCTGGCAACCACTGAACATGACAACCCTGATTCCTCAGATATTGTGGAAACAATACGGTATCTTTCGTTCAGTAACTCGTGCTCGGTTTTCTCAGAATACATAGAATGACGATTGGAACAGTTTCAATAATTATTTATTGGTCAAGCGTCAGTCTAGTATGAAACATGTTAGCTGCGACAATCAAAAGACAGGAGCAGACAAATATGATTGCTAGTACCAATATCGTAAATAGCAGATTCATTTCTACCATAATGCTAATAAGATGAATAAAAGCATATTATATAAAACAATAGCACTGGCGTACTCCTACGATGCTATGATGCGTAGCCTACCTAAGTGTACTTAACCTAGATATGTAGGTGAATTAAGTGTATGTAAATGTCAAGAAACCCCCGGGGAAGTGCTAACCCCTCACTTGATGGTTCTGAATGAAGGACCCCATCTCTGCGTCGAGTATGGCACCCCGCAAGGGATGTCAGGTCTCTGCCTGTCGAAGGATCAGCCTGCAGAGCCTCGGTCCAGCTTAGAAGGAATTCTCCTCTGCCTTTCTAAGGGGGAGTGAGGGTCTTTTATCCTAAAGTGGACACTCCAGAGTTTCTTCCAGAATTGATATGTTTTGAAAACATTCACTAATACTTTGCTAATCCTTTTCTAAACAAAAACACTCATGCACAGCTGGCTGTTGGCCATGGATGAAAAAAAGTGGTGACCCTTATACAGAATAAATCTACTGTGCCTGGGGACATGTTTATGTACGTAAGGTACAGGGATTAATATATGGTACCAAGAGCCTGATGTCAGAGAGACAGTAGTAAGCTACTAGGTAAAAGGTTGCCTGTGTAAGACCGTTATGTTGTGTGGATGGGACAAAATGTAGTAATCGCTACGTACATGATGGGACTAACCTAAAAGACATGACACCCACTCCTCATCAAAAGGTCAACAAGGACAGCGAGGTAATGATAGTAAATGCTAAAAAAAGGCATAAAAGATTCTTTATATTAAAAGCATACTAACAAGCACTTAAAAAGTCTTAAAAGCGTCCACAAAAGCAAGGTCTAATATAAAAGGTATTCTTCCCTAAAAAGCATTCATAAAAGGTCCTCTATATTTTTAATATAATGTCATTAATTTCTGAGCACCTTAAAAGCCACTATGTTCAGATAGAGCAGAGAAGTAAAACAAAATCTGTTCGACCTTCAATTTGGTACATGTTTAAAAATTGCCCAAACGGTTCCCAGCACAGGAAAGGCCAGATTGTTTAAGAATCATGCGCTGAAGACTCAACATCACTGTACATGGCATCCGCAGGAGGCAGTCCCTCCAGTACCTCCAGTATGATATCAAGTGAGCAGAGGTGGTCATCGCTGATTCCCACGGCAGCCGTTGGGGAAGAAGTAGATGCCTGTGTGCTTGCACATCTGTTGCAGAGCCGTTCTTCGGTCCAACAGGAGCTGAAGCGTCCCGTGGAGGCCCTAGGAACGCCACTATCAACATGGGAATACACTGTGGAAAACTGTGCACATGGGCTCGTAAAGGTGCCAGTTGCATGTCTATGTCCGGCGGCGCAACCGATGGAAGTGTTAGACAGAGGTCCAACACGCGTCCGAATCCGCAAAAGAGGCAGCGGAAGACAGGCAGGATGCAGTCAAGCCAGGCCGGTCTAAAAGACAGGAACCAATGCTCACTCAGCTCTTGAAGGCAAGGTAACCCCATTAAGAACACCAATCGCTCACGACAACGTCACTCCAGCAGTGCTCTCTCCATGTCTTAGAAGTAAAATCAGGATGCCCGCTACCAAAAGCAGGACCAAAGGAAGCCCTCCAAAAACGCTTCCAAGTACGGAGTGTATGAAAGATGGAATTACTCCGAAAATGGTTTGAAAGGTGGTTAACAGACCTGATCCAATTCTCTTAAATGAGTGTACGATACCACACGTACAAGGCATGTTAAAGATACGATGGAAAATTTCTCTGAAATGGAGAGGGACGTTCGTACGGACCAGAGCCTGTATCTCTGCCGAGGACCTTGCCACTTGGAGATTAAAGTTCTCTCGGGCTGAAGTTAAGGCCACATTTTGCTGAAACAGCATGGCTTTCAGTCTGCTCAGAGAATCAAACCCTATGTTGGATACATTCAGGGAAGGCCACAGTGGTGCTTCCCTAACTGTTTGAGCCGGGGGAAACAATACTTGCTTACAACAAATAACCCTGGAGTTGACGGTCACTAGATAAGCAATGCCGGGCGTCATACCACTGCAGCCTTGGTCATTCAGCATTAAGTAACTCCCATTTGAAAGTAACTCAAAAACTGGATGAATTACAGCAGCCGGCGAACCCTTCAGGCAACAGGACAAGGTCGCTATTGACGCATTACATGTTCCGTGCAGCGATATTTCTTTACACACTAAAGACCCACATAAGGCCTTTTCGCAGTTTGAACCACTCAGAAAAACGTCCTTGTCTTTGTTCCTGCACTTATATGTGTACGGTAACTCCCAGGTTTCTCGTATGTACCCTTCGCCCAACGCTTTATACCTGCCTACTGGGTAATATTTCAAGCAGTATTGGAACTGGAATGCCGTGATTGGCAGTGTGATATGGCCATGGATTAACCATTCCGTAGATGGTGACTCTGCTACAGTAAAAGGTAACCTCTCAAGTTTTTCAATGAGCAGCATGGTGTACTTCGCATCTCTGCGAGCCATGGTCAATTGTCTGTCTGTTAGATTGTAAGCCAAAAACAGATTTGTGTCTTTAATGTATCGCCATGGAATGGGGCCAGAACATAATGATTGAAGCGTCCAGTTTGAAAGCATAGTAGAGCGTAGCTGAGATTACCCATGTTGTAAAATAGACAAATCTTGTTCCATTATGTCGATAGTTGAGGACACAATGTTGCCCAGTGAATAAATACGAGACGAGAGTGTGGTCATGCCATTGTCTACCACAGCTAAGGCCTTTTCTATGTTAATTCTATTGATTTCACAAAGTCTCTCAGCAGCTTCCTGTTGGGAGATTTCCTACAGTTCATTGTAGATGGTATATAAGAAGTGTTTCCTACGTGGTTTCTTGGGACCTAACAAGAAATCCCTAAGATCCATTTTGTCTGACAAAAGGGACAAGTGCTGTTTCACCTGTAATCTAGGCACAACTTCCCGACACTATAGGAAGTCACTACCCCTGGGTCATCTGTGTGTACATAGCGTGGGTCAGGCCTATGGATACTAATCCCTTCGGTGGTACCCTTGAATCGTGCATTACACATATTCGTGTCTACAGGCCAAACCAACCAACTGGGAGATGATGAATTGAATGTACTTCTACCATGTTTCCCATCACTTGTTAGTGTGTTATTTGCAATACACTTAATCGGTGCGTGGGAGGGGATGCTCAGTGTTTTCAGGTCTTTGATTTTTGCAAACCCGTAACAAGTGGTCTGTTGCACTGTTCTGTTCAGGAAAATCATCTGTAATGGTACTTGGCAAGCTCTAAATAATGCCTCAGTTCCCTGAACCTGCCACTCTCTTGTCCCCCAGATAGATTTTGTGTCTACGGTGTCTCTTCAGTAGTCGAAACCCTGTATAGACAGTGGGGAGATAAAAGGTGCTGAATATATCAGCTTTGTGTTTGTTAGCATAATTTTCTTCGCTGCTGCATTAGTCTGTGCAAGTTTGTAATAAAACGATTCTGGGTCGGATGTATTGAACCCCGAAAAGTATGCAAACGTCTGTGTGAATGTGACAGAACTACCCTTAGGTGGTGTTGTGCAAAGTTCCCATTGATGGTAAGTGTTAGCAGTGCGTGGTACACTTGCTCTATGCAAAAATTGATTACCATAATCCTGATAACAAAACATGGTATCGTAATCAGTTGTACCTTCATACAATTCACTGTAAGAAAATGCAGCAGACTGTTCTAAATCTGTAAGCATAGTATTTACAGTCTCAATGTCCCAAGCATCAGAGAGTGTACTGGGGGTAATGAAATCATTTAAAGACATTTTTAACAAATGTGGAATTTTCAAATGTTCAGTGGGGCCATATACATCATAAGAAACCTTGGGGCATATGTATGAAGCCCATTTACCGTTCGCAAACGGGCCGATTCTCAGAATCGGCCCGTTTGCGAAAGGGCAAAAGCCTTTTGGGATGTATCATCCCAAAAGGCCCTCGCAAAATAGGGAATCGCAAAATTTGCGATTCCCTATTTTGCGAATGCATTTAAGGAATCGCAAATTGCGATTCCTTAAATGCGATGTAGAAAGCACCCAAGTTGTGCGATTTCTCCTTAAGAAATTGCAAATTACCACCAATTTCAAGTTGGTGGTAATTTGCGATTTCTTTGAAAAATGCACTTTTTGGCATTTTTCAAAGTGCCATGTGGCACGCATACATGCCCTTAGTGCATGTACGTGCGCCACATGTGCACACATGCTCATTTCACGGGTGCAACAGGGTGTCCTTATGACACCCTTGCACCCTTGAAATTGCATTCGCAATTTGCGAGTACCTAATGGGTACTCGCAAATTGCGAAAGTCTTCCCATTCTTCCCATTCTATGGCCTCTAGGCCCATAGGAATGAATGGGAAGGTATTCCTTAATTGCGATTCGCAATTTGCGAGTCGCAATTAAGGAATGCCAAGGAATCGCAATATATTTGCGAATTTTTTATTACATCCCGTTTTGCGATTCTCAAATAGCGATTCTCTAAAAATCACTATTTGAGAATCGCAATAACGGTATTTGATACATATGCCCCATAATCCCAAACTATACCATCCGGTGTATTGGAAGTGCCGAAATGTTCACCAGGGACAAGTCTCTTTGCTCACAATGTGATGACGGAAGGGGTTTTAGGACCAAGTTCACAGATTGTACTGCAGAGCGTGCCGGGAGATAATGTCTGTTCAAAAGTAGAAAAATACAGTCACTGTGCCAATCCAAATTAACAGGTATAATACCCCTATTGCGAACCAAATATGCAACCAAGGTGGCACTAAGTAAGTTTTTTTGAGCAAAAGAAAGAATTGGCGAAATTTTTCTTTCTTTGAAGTGGGTGGCGTGTGATCAGGTTCACATGGATCTGAAGAGAAATCATCGAAGTTGATGAAGTAGCCAGACGCAGTTCGATCTAACTTCGGTAGCTCCGCAGGTTTTGTAGAACTGGCAGATGTGTCGTTTGAAGGCACATTAATGTAGACATCATTGTTGGGCCGAATTGCAACGTGCATTGTTGTTTCTTCTTGATGTATTTCAATTTCAACTGGTGTGATTTGTACTCCATTATTCGTTACTCTTTCTCATTGTGTAGTGGAGTCTTTAAAGGTTATTAGTCTTTCCATCTGAACTTCCTGTATAGTAGTAAGAGGAGGTCCGCGGCTACTCAGGACCCCACGCAGCCTACTGTTGATGAACGACCACATGATGCGGTTTGATCAGATCAATGGAGATTAATCTTTTTCCTTTTTTGCAGTCAAGAGGCGGAAGAAGTACTGTTCTTGTTCCAACTACCGCTTGGACAGGTACAACTGAACTGTAAGAAGGCCCAAACTCTCTTCTGTCCATGATCTTTTCCCTGACCAGGTCCCCAATCTTCGGAACCCAGGCAGGTCTTGCCGGAACTCGTTTCACATCCCCAGTGGCGGGGCGTTTGACTTGCACGTTGCTTTGTAACGCTCGAAATTCATTGAGTTCCTGTAAAACAACCAAACGGTCATTCAGTTCAAATGGTTTTGCATCCGCCACTGTGCTGGCACAATCGAGATCAGGTACCCACATTCTTGTCCCAAACAGGATTTCATAAGGGGTACAGCCTCCCAAGGATTTTCTTGGCATATTGTTGAGTGCCCTCTGGACCCCATAGAGGTGATTGACCCATGTACTGCCCGCGCCTAATACCCTTGCTGTTAAGGATTGCTTTAGGTCCCGGTTTTTCCTCTCCACCACCGAATTTCACTCAGGATGGTAGGGGGAGGAGTAAAGCAAGGCCACGCCCATACCTTCCATGACTTCCTTGTAAGCTAGAGAGCTAAACGCAGGGCCATGGTTGGAATATAACGTGCTTATTGCGAACGTCCCAATGAAGACTCGCAAATCCTTTATAACAGTTCGAGCGTCAGCCAAGCGCTGGGGCCAAACCCATAGGAATCTAGAGCATGAATCCACTGCCACCAAGATGTACTTGTAAGCCCCGTCTGAAGTTAAGTGGTCCAAATAGACACACGCGAGGGGTTTGTCTGAAATCAGTAATGGTGTTTGTGATGGCCTCTGAATGGTAGAACCCTTCATCTGCTGGCAAATGTCGCACTTCAGGACATAGTCCTTTGTTTGTTTTGTCAGCCCCGACCCAAAGTATCGCTGCTTCAATACTGAAATTGTTGCAGTGACTCCTGCGTGTGCAGAGCCTAGACCCTCGTGTGCAGCTAGTATTAAACCTAATCTGCGATCTTTGTATGGTACTACTCTATCCCCCACTCCTGGAATTTGAGCATACGGTGTGTTATGCGCATCTAACTTGTAGGAGTACTTGAGTAAAAAGCCTTTTGGCAAGGCGGGTGAGCCGTTCTTTGAGGCATTGATAGCTACTAGTATATCTCCGTCTATTCTCTTGTGTGAACGAGTGATTGCGGCAACGGCAGCAGTTCGCATTGTCGCCTTGGCGGCTTCATCAGCCAGTGAATTCCCTTCAACGTGTATGCCAACACGCTGATGACTCAAGGTGTGAATAACTTGAGTCCGTGGCAGGAATGCTTTCAGCTTTGGCACTTGTTCCTATAACAATTTATGTTTTATCATGCAACCCTTAGAGACTCTGAACCCATTCTGGCCCCAATAGTGAAGATATTCATTGTAGGATTGCACACATTAAAACGAATCGCACACAATCAGTGTGGGGAATTCCCTATCTGTGTACTGTAGTGCTAGTATCAGGGCTTTCAGTTCTGCCAGCTGCGCTGTTACAATCTCCTAGAGATTGTGTAGTCGTATTGCTGGGATGGAACTTACCATCCCGTATCTGACCTTTCATTATAGCACACGCAGAGCTATATTGCTGTTTACTTCCAATGGCAGGTTGAGCAGAACCGTCCGTATAAATAATGTATTCGTACTGATCTAGAGGCAAGATTTCATTTGGTAGAGGGTATTCTTGTTCGTACTGCAGGAATGCATGAGTTTTCAGTGTAGGATCATATCTGTATTGTACATCTGTTGCAGTGAGAGAATTAGCCCATTGTATCCAATTTGGAATGCTGGCTTTGGTTACCGCTTCTAACGTGTGTATTGGGGTCACAATGATAATGCGTTTTCCCTGTGCTCTTTCTCTCCCTACAGCAGTCTGTACTGCCGTCAGTATTTTTTCTGTTGCTGCAAATCTATTCTCATGTGGCCCAAAAAGGTCCAAACTGAAGTGACCCAGCTAGGGGGCACTAGGTTATTGAATGGAACTTAATTCTTAGAAGAGAGCAATAAGTAATATACTAGGGACATGTAGGTCAATGTATGACAGAAATGTATTCCACAACAATAATATATAGGTGCTCACACATCAAGTGACAATAAGCGTGACGTGACAGGTGAAAGTGAAATTAAAATAAAGACATCGCATTGACAACAATACTAGAACATCCTTTAGAACATTTTTACAAAGTAAAAGGAGTTCTTGTTGTAGGGGGTCGACGGCGTTTCGAACTCAATTATTTGAGTTCATCTTCAGGACATACAAGGTGAGCAAGTAGAATTGATCGGTATTGCTGTAGCGGGAAAGGTTTTGATGAACACAGGGCTGTTAATGGGAGCCTGTGGAGAGAGAGCAGAGCATGTCCTGCTGCTACTGTGGTCCGCGCTGAGTGCGAGCTCAAAACTTCGAAAACCCCGGCGCTGCATGGAATCACTCCACGGCCAGCTGCCCTTCCATTCTTCGAGTCCCTGATATTAATTTCAGCTGAGCTCATTGTATCCCAGGAACCTTTCCCGCTACAGCAATACCGATCAATTCTACTTGCTCACCTTGTATGTCCTGAAGATGAACTCAAATAATTGAGTTCGAAACGCCGTCGATCTCTACAACAAGAACTCCTTTTACTTTGTAAAAATGTTCTAAAGGATGTTCTAGTATTGTTGTCAATGCGATGTCTTTATTTTAATTTCACTTTCACCTGTCACGTCACGCTTATTGTCACTTGATGTGTGAGCACCTATATATTATTGTTGTGGAATAAATTTCTGTCATACATTGACCTACATGTCCCTAGTATATTACTTATTGCTCTCTTCTAAGAATTAAGTTCCATTCAATAACCTAGTGCCCCCTAGCTGGGTCACTTCAGTTTGGACCTTTTTGGGCCACATAAGAACCATTGTTTCTCTAAACATTTCATTACCCCCGGTTCATATATTGGGGTACCCTTGTTTTCTTTACTACTTGCAAATCTATTCTCAGCATTCATGTACAAATGAGATTTGTACGCAATTGGAACTGTCTCACCTTCATTGAACGTGATGTAAGTATACCATGATAACCCGGGGACGACCTGTATTACCAGGTTGCGGACGTTTACTCGCGTCTGCAAGTGTTTTGAAGCTATCATGTCAGCTTGAACTGAACGTAGAGTGTCTGTATGTTTTTGAGTCCACTTGTTTGCTGTGAAATCTGGTCTGATTAGATTGTAGAAAGGTTTTACTCTTTTTGCGTAGTCTTGAATGTATGTTCTGCCAAAATTTAGAAATCCTAAAATGGATTGTAAACCCTTTAGAGTTTTTGAAGGCTGGATTAGCGCGCATTTTTCTAAAAAGTTTGCGGCAAGGCTTTTGCCTTCACTTGACAGCTCATATCCCAAAAATAGGACGCTGAGATGGGCAATTTTGGATTTTTTGAAGTTAAATTTGAAGCCCAAATTGGCAAAACCAACAATTATGTTGTTCACCCTGCACAAGTGTTCAAGTAATTCATTGTCCATCAGATAAAAATCGTCTACGTAGGACACTGCCTCTTCATCGCATGTTTGTAATGGTTCTGACACTCTTGCCGAGAATAACCTGGGGCTGTTCTTATAGCCTTGGGGCAGGCGACAAAACTGACGGTGAGTGCTGAGGGCAGAAAATCCTGTCAAATATCTGCTTTCAGGAGCTATATTTTGGCAGAAGAATCCATTCGAGATATCTAGTGTTGTTTTGTATTTCTTTTGCACAATGTTATTCATTAATGCGGCACTATGTGCGTTTTGAACTGCAAATGTTTTTGTGCATGTGTTCAAGTGTCTGTAATCTAAAACCAAACGATATGTGTTGTCAGGTTTCATTACTGGAAACAAAGGGTTGTTCATTGGGGAGGTTCAAGTTTCAATCACACCTTGGTATTCTAATTGGTCCATAATTTCTTTGACCTGTTTCTTTGCTTCATTTTTAATAGGGTACTGTCTCTGTGGAGTTGGAGTAATTTTTAATGGTATTTCGTGGTGTTTGGACACCACGTCCCACCCTACATGGTTGCGGTATAATGCCGGAGCTAGCGCTTGCGCCCACTTCTGCGCATATGAGTGTTTTAAGGAAACAGGAACGAGATCGGAAAAAGCAGGCAAAATGACGCTTTCACCTTCTGGGCAATCATTATTAATTCAGGTGGCCAATCTTTTTCTGCTAACGGGATGTCATCTCCAAATGTCAAATTTTCCCAAAAGAGACCTTTAATTTTTCTTGAGATGTCCCCCTCTATTTGGAGATTAATTTTGTGTAGACGGTGTGGGACACTCACTCTTGTATCAAGTGTTTCTAATGTGATATATTCATTCAATACTGCTGTCACCAGAAATTCCTTCAGGTTCTGGCGAGCTATTGTTACTTCTGCCGCGTTGTCTCGCATCGTCACAGCCCATTCCCCGTTCAGAAGCTGAGTCCTCAGTAAACTGGGCATTTCTAATTTTTAAGCCAGCTACTTTCTTCTTTTTGAATAGAGTCTTTGTTTTAGGTTGCTCTTCCTGTTTGATAATAAAATCTGAAGTGTGATGTGTTTCCCTTTTTCCCTTTGGTCAATCTTCAATTTTTTGTTCTGACCGTCCTTGCCTCTCCGAGCTTTTTGATGAACCCTGAAAGGAACGAAAGGAACGTATATCGGTATCCTGATACCTGTCAGGTTTCCTAATGTTATCACGATTCCTACGGTTGTACCTCTTTTCGGAGGACTCCCGTTGGGGAGACCCACCCCTTGATCGTGAAGTGTTTCTGTTATTATTGTTTTTAGGTTGATTGTTATCCCACTTCTTTTTAGAAGAAGTGGGTGCTTGCTTTGAGTTCTCTTTTGCAGAACTACTGACCAATTGTGGTTTTCCTGGTTTGGCTCCCAAACTATCTCTACCCAGTGAAGCATAGGTGTCTTCGATAATTTTTGATAATTCATGCTTCTGGTTCACAGGAGATGTTTCCCTTAGGCGTTGGGGTATAGCCACCGCTGCTGCTTCCCCGTTGATGTTGCTCAGCATAATTGCCAAGACTTGGTCAAAATTACCCATCAGTTTCATCCCCAAGTCCAGGGCAGGTCCTGCCCCGTACTCGTTCTGTATCTGTTTCAATACTTCAGGAATAACTGATATGGTTGTGGTACCGTGTATTCCAATATATACTGCAGCAAAGATTGTTCCCCATGTGGTACAATCCTCAATTGAGGGAACCATTCCCATTCGCAAGCAAATTGTTAACATCCTGTGTTCTCCTGCTGACTTGTATGGGGAAATACTGCTTCCAACTGTGCTATTTTCTGGGCAATCTAGAAAGGTACTTGATGCCTTTTTGGCGGGAACGCACCCATTACTGCTTTTAGTGTTTGAGGGGTAATTGTTGGTGTGTGGTGGGACTGGACTGCGCCCTGTAGGGCAGCTCTCGCAGTTTGTAATGTGAGTGTTTGCATAACGAACTGGACAATATGTCTGTATAGCCTACTTCTTTATAAAGTATACGCATTTGCCATACTGGGAGTGTGTCTATCTCGGGATGAGGAGTGTAAGTCGTTAAGACTGGCCATGTCGCTCCTCCTGTGCTGAGCAGACCGAGTCTTACGACTGAAGTTGTGTGTTTGAGGGCACCTTTAAACCAGTTTTTATGTTGCTGGTAAGTTAACGGGACTTTGATGTCCTCGTATGGGATTTATTCTTCCGGTGGATCCACTACAATGTATTCGTGAAATAAGTGTGTCTGTGGATCTGCAGGTGGGAATTTTACCCAGGAATAGAATACTTCTGACCCGAACACCTCGTGTGCCTCAATCACGAAGGTAACATGGCCACCTGTTGCAGGTAATCCATGTTCTAACAATTTCAGAGTTACTGCCTGTCTGCAGTTTTCTGTAATGTTAAGAGCGTTAGCAAATTCGTCTCCTTCCTCACTTCCACCGCTATTTGCAGGTTCAGTCATTTTGAAAGGAGAAGAAAGTAAAGGTTTTAAGAGGTAAGGTTTAGCACAATATGGGAACTTTTAATCCTTACAAACTTGTCTAAACCTTTAGCCAATACACAGGGTGTACCTGCTCAGCTGAGGCGGATTATCCTTCCCACTTCAGACGTCTCTGGAAAATGTGAGTAGGACTGTCTGAGAAAGCACGAATGAGCTACTCAGATTTAACTGTTAATATAAGAACCAAACCAACGTTGGCGGCGCCATGACGTGTAGTTCCTAGGACACCCCAGGACCTGCGCGTTTTGGATTACCTAAACTGAGGGCTTGGTGTGCAGACAAACTCTGGACACCCCCACAGGATAAGTCAGCCGTTAGACCAGCTAGCTCTACAGTGCCACTATCACCCCCCTGTATTCTACAGCGGTGTAGGTAGTTTCTGGCATCCACTGAACATGACAACCCTGATTCCTCAGGTATCGTGGAAACAATACGGTAGCTTTCATTCAGTCACTCGTGCTCGCTTTTCTCAGAATACATAGACGATTGGAACGGTTTCAATAATTATTTATTGGTCAAGCGTCAGTCTAGTATGAAACATGTTAGCTGCGACAATTAAAAGACAGGAGCAGACAAATGTGATCGTTAGTACCAATATCGTAAATAGCAGATACATTTCTACCATAATGCAAATAAGATGAATAAAAGCATATTATATAAAACAATAGTATTAGCGTACTCCTACGATGCGTAGCCTACCTAAGTGTACCTAACCTAGATATGTAGGTGAATCATGTGTATGTAAATGTCAGGATAGATCCTAATGGAGCCAAGAAATCCCCGGGGAAGTGCTAACCCCTCACCTGATGGTTCTGAATGAAGGACCCCATCTCTGCGTCGAGGATGGCACCCCGCAAGGGATGTCACGTCTCTGCCTGTCGAAGGAGCAGCCTGCAGAGTCTCAGTCCAGCTTGGAAGGAATTCTCCTCTGCCTTTCTAAGGGGCAGTGAGGGTATTTTATACTAAAGTGGTCACTCCAGAGTTTCTTCCAGAATTGATATGTTTTGAAAACATTCACTAATCCTTTGCTAATCCTTTTCTAAACAAAAACACTCATGCACAGCTGGCTGTTGGCCATGGATGAAAAAAAGTGGTGACCCTTATACAGAATAAATCTACTGTGCCTGGGGACATGTTTATGTTCGTCAGGTACAGGGATTAAGATATGGTACCAATTATCATGCCTCCCAAATAGATGAAGCTACGGAGGCGGAAGGGCCTCTGGAAAAATGGAATGCTATTCTGGCAGAGCCATTAACAGTGGCTGACTGGCAATCATGTTGCGGGCTAACAGGGAAGTTAACTGCAAATGGTAACCTTAGGATTATCCATTTTAAATACTTACACCAGATGTATTATACGCCTGCCCAACTATATAAATATGGTTTGCGAGACTCTGACTGCTGTGCTCGTTGTAAAGCGCCCAATGCAGACTTCCAACATTTGGTGTGGTCCTGTCCGAAGGTAACTGACTTTTGGGTGCAAGTTACGCAGACCCTTACAGAAATGGTGAGGGAACAAGTGGAATGTACAATGCCAATGTGTCTATTGGGGAAAGTCACTCAACTAAAAGCTGCTCATCGGAGACTAGTGGCGATCGCATTGGTGTTGGCGAAGAGCAGAATCTCAATCCATTGGGGGGGAAGGCCTGCACCAACGCGAACATGCTGGCTACAAGACATGGTATATTATAGGGATCAACTCACATGTTATGCGGAAGAATTGCCCAGTGGCTCCAAGCCACGTGATATCTGGGGCCTGTTGACTACTTACTTGCTGACCCAAATTGTTGACTCATAAATCAGAAAGTACTGTACATGACATGTTACTGTTTCTTGATTAGACTGCCGTCTGTACTCCCACATGTCAACCATATGAGACTGTCTTGATATGCTATGCTGATCTACTTAACTGTACTTTGTAAATGTATGCATAAGATGCTGATTTACTGATGTTACTTTTCAGAAAACTTTAATAAAAAAATAAAATTAAAAAAAGATATGGTACCAAGTGCCTGATGTCGGAGAGACAGAAGTAAGCTACTAGGTACAAGGTCACCTGTGTAAGACCGTTATGTCGTGTGGATGGGACAAAATGTATGTAATCAGTATGTATATGATGGGACTAACCTAATAGACATGACAATTAGTGCAGCAACACAGTTGTAGTGTTACGAGAAGTGTTTTCCACTACTCCTAACACAGGACACAAAAACAAATTCCCACATAAGCCACATACATAACCAACACCCCTCCAGTGAAACACAGTGATAAAATAATTAAATATAAACTAGTGTGTTCAATACCGCACTCATCTGCGCCTCACTAGCTTCCAAATCACAGCAAACTATGTCAGGAAAAGAGCACTACACTGTACACCACAGATAACACCAAAACACTTCCCAATGGGACAACATTGCCACTCAGCAGTATTTTAATCTAGAAAGTCATCAGTATAGAATGCTATCCATCCACAAATGTGCTGTAGTACCTCTTCAGAGGTATTAAGTGTTATATGAATGCAATTACAATACAGTACAGTTATAAGGACTGTATAGTCTTTGGCTTTGAATAGCAAAGCTATGTCTCTCATTATACATGTATTGTATATGTTAATGTCAAAGCAGAGACAAGTTTTGAATCCCGGTGGGTCCACTTAGACGATCATCTTCCTGATGCCGATAAAATCAGCGGCCATCAACTGCTCCAACTGACAGGTTCGGGGATCTGTGTCGTTTCACAGGCCTGTTTAAGGGCCCCTAGGATACTAGGTGGAAACAACTATTCACAAAAATGTACACATGAAGGAAAATAGTTCAGTACCCAGGGATGCAAGGTAAAACAGAACATCACGGGAGGAACTGAACAGTAGAGAAAGCAGAGAGGATGAATAAATAGATACACCAGAAATATCACCCATCCTCCCCCATTATAAAAACAGATTAATATGTAGAAACAATGTTGTCTAAAACGTCTCCAGAAACTAGACAGCTGACTAGGAAAAACTCAACAGCACTAAATGAGAAACTGATACAGACAAAGACACGTGAAAACACAGCAGACCAAAAAAATTGTAACGTGTAGCCACGGGTGTCACGCACCCACAGAATTCTATCTCTAATGCAAGGGGAAGAAGAGAAAAATGTAGCAACAAGAGGACTGCACCCTGTCCAGAAATCCCTCATGTAAGGAATTGAAATGTAAACTGTGAAAATTGGACTAGAACCCCTCTTCACACCCCTCATGTAAGGGTCAATAAATTGCAGAAATGGGACTATAACTCATAAACACATCCCTCATGTAAGAGTTTGTAGTGTACATCGTAGTATTGGGACTTGCACCCATATAGACATCCCTCATGTAAGGGTCAGTAAAGTAACCTGTAGAAATGGGACTATAAGCCATTTATCCTTCAGGTAAAGGTGTATAACCTATAAACTAGGAATGGGTGAAAACCACCCACTCAGACCCTAGGACTACCCTAGTGTAAGGGTACCTAGACTAACCACAGAAATGGGCACTACACACCCATAGCACAATCACAAGTAACAGAAATTTAATATTCCAATTAGAAAATGTAGCATAAGGTGTAAAGCGAACTGAAACACGCATTAAGCACTGCAAGAACATCAAGTACGCAAAAGTAATGCATGACTAGTAAAATCACACAAAGAAGTCGCCCCACGTAACACCGTCTGTAGAATATGGAGTTCTCAGCTTGCTGTACCTCCATAAGCTTTGATGTAAAGCACATGTAGTAAATTGACATTACAAAGAAGACAATTATGCAAGTAATGAACATTACTCCAAAATCAACAGTAAATCAGGTAAAGAACAATGACTTCAAACGATGACTTAATGGCCAGAAAACCCTTCACCAGTGAGCAACCTCTCACCCGAGTAATACCACTCTGGGCACACTCTAGTCTTGTGCAACCCAGATACTGAGTCATTCTCTCAGGTTTAGTGACCCCAAAAGGACTGTAACAGAAGCCTTGTTTCAATGATAAGCATTAGGGGACAAGCATGGCATGACCTAAAAACTTGAGTGTTGCAAACTTGAATGTTACCAAAGAGGCCGTTTCAAAAGTCACACTGGAATTGCAGTCAGAAGTCATCACTAATTTGCCCAAATGCTCAAGTGCAAACTAAATGCTTGCGTCCATGTGCACACCTTCCACGTCATGTCAAAAACATTGTGACATTCAGCCATGGCTGCATTATGCTTGATAACACGTTTTGTGGTAGGCTGAAACAAGCACCATCGAAGCGTGTACACTGCCATGAGCTTTAGGCATCGCACTCTGTGACCACGTGAGTAGTGTGGAGCCGGCGTGCAAGCTCGATCAAGCAGCGGAAATCACCTTTGACACACCAACCTATACCTGTGAACACTCCGCTAAATTAATGAGCGCAAGCCAAGAATGTCGCTCCAGTGGGTACACGTGATCCAAAACCTAAGAGGATCATCTGGACCACCAACGTCTATAGACTAGATATTTGGTTTGTTCATCTGGTTGATTGAAGTGATGATCCCTGGGGTACTGCTGTGGCAGAGGATTGCGTACATAATACATCATCAGGACTTGCGTGCATCTTACAAAACAAAGAGGGCGGCATGCATATGTGACGAGCCCCGGGTAGCTCCAGGTGCATGCGTGCACCAAACAGTGCAGCAGAGCCTGTGTTATCGAGCTAGAACTGTGCATCGTCACAGTTGGTGTTTGAGAATCCTCGTGGCATTCAAACAGGTGAGCCTCGCGCATGTCCCGCGCAGCTGTAACGGTGACTTTAAAGTTTAACCAAAAATGCCTGGCTAAAGTAAAACACCTCAATATACTTACATGTAGCCCACCGAGCTAATCATTAATATAGACGTAGCAGATGCGATGAGATGTAAAGTTGACTAAATATACCCAGACAAACGGTTCACTTTGCTCAATCCTGCTCGAACTGTAAATGAGAAAGATTTCTCCTAACTCCAAATGGGTTGCCTGTACTTGAACCAGATGATAAAATGTTCAATCTATAAACACCCCTATGCATAGATCTATACAATGAGGCAGCAAGCAATCACTGACGCCTGAGAAGGCTCCAAGAACCAAAACACCACGTTGTTGGTCTCATACAGTACATTATAAGTTGTAACTGGACATAGGATGTGAAAAGACCTATGCCCTGGCTGGGGCCGACGGATGTAGAGGTCACTGGTGGGGCTGAAAGACTGCTGGGCAATCTGTCTTTAGTTGATATAACTTGTTTTAAGGTTCCTTAAAATTCCTTTAAAGTTTTGCTTCCTGTAGGTTCTTCTGTATCACACAGGGTCAGACTTTTAGTTCCAGTAGGTTTCATCTGACTGTACTTTTAAATGTCAGCTTCTGTAGCCTGTGTAAATGTCTTCAGTAGCACAATCGTCTTTTCCTTTTCTCTTGATCTTCCTTAAGACCAGTTGTACGCATGAGTCTGTCTCCAGATGGTCGCCAAAATTATGTTGTGATGTATGACAAGTAGCTGAGGAGTATCTTTGAAGATTCTTTATTAGTCTTAGTTGCAGGATGGTATTCAAGTACAAGAGCCCCACCAGGAGCAGCCTGCCTGCTGATCAGCCCATACTCCAACTGTCACACCTCACCATACAGGCACCCAAACATTCCATTCATCTTCACTACACTGACATTCCACTCAGAAAACTCACACTGGCTGAGCAGCTAGGAGCCAAAGTAACAGGGGAGATGCATGAGAGCCTAAGCAGGATATAACAAAACCTGTGCAGGGAAGCACGCCATGGGGGTATCAACGAACTCCATCACAAACTACCTCACAGGGGCTGTGGGGTTAATAGAAAACAAAATTATAAGTGTGGAAGAGCAACTAGCGGAGGCAAAACAAGTGGCAAACACTGTCCTGGGCTGCGTTACAGTGTATGCATCCAAAAGTCCAAATTTAATGTCAGGAAATGTCAGTCCGAACCTGAAGAGGCTTGACGACAACCCTTGTGTCTCAAATGTACCCCTAGAAATAGGGGGAATTATTGACACTTCTGAATCTATTTCACCACCACTTAAAAGAAGCAAACCCCTTGACAAGGCACTCGTAAATGAAAAATTACTCAAAAACCATTGAAAACTACTAGATCACATCTGCATAAAAATATGGATAATGATAATCTTTTGGGAAAACATTAAGATCCAGAGTTACAAAGATTTGAAATACTGGTGGATAAATTATTTATAAAATTAGACCACATGGAACATAAAATTATGCAGGACCTGAAGGAGATTAAAGATAAAGTAGCTGCCCTTGAAACGCATTGTAAGGATATCCTGGTCCCGATAAGTAAAGTCCAAGGGGAAACTAATAAATCTCTACATTAAAAAATAAATAAGTCAGAAACACCTGTCCCTTTGGTATTTATCCCTGCTAATAGTTTAAGTAATTTAATACACCAGCAGAATCTCAGTTCTAGAGGGGAAACCATTGCCAAAGTATCCACACAGAAGCATGCGAAGGTTGAGAATTTTCATCAACAAACTGTCCAGGGTGATCAAGTCACACTTCATTTACCTCCCGATGCAGCACCTTATGTTATAGTTCTAAAGGGTGTCACTAAGCTTGAGCCTAGAACCAAAGAAAACTGGGTTAGCTCAAAAAATAAAGTGGTGCACTGGCTGTCATCCCAAAAATTCAATTCAAATTTGCAAATTTTTTACAAGCTGAGATTATTATGGTAAGGAGAATTAATTGGGTGGGCCTTAGCTGAAAGCAAGAAAGAGGCGACTGTGTCATAAATCATTTTCGAAACCCTGCCCTGGTACAGTCGCTTCTTTTTAATTTGCAGCAACGACAGAAGTATCATGACTATCAAGGAGAAACAACGGCAGCTGTCCCTCTTGTCTATTTTGATAAGCCCTCAGAGCCCCGGTGGAGATTACAGGCACAGAAATTTGCAGCTGCCCAAAATATCTCTAGAGCAACTGATTCACTGATATCTCCCAATAGATTTGCTCCCCTATTGACCCTTGATGATCAGGACTGATGCTATAATAAGCATTAGAGTGACATTGGTGGTGTTCCCCTGGAGGCAGATGAATATAACAGGAAGATGACTCTACTTGAAAAAAGACAGAGTGGTTCCGGAGACATTCCCTGTGGCATTGAAGTAAATAACAGGAAGACGTACTGAAAGGAAGACACCACCAAAGAAGGTACGAACCAGCTTTAATCGGTCTAACGTCCTTCAGGTCCCGGCAGCAACTGAATTGCCACAGAACATACATTCTGGAATGGAACCCCCACGAACCCACACGAGCTCCAACCCCCACATTACAGCCAGATCCCAACACACCCCCCTTCCTTCACAACCATAAAGAAAAGCATATGGTACAAAAGTAATGGCAGATAGCAAGGAAAACAAGGCAAGCATAGAACAAGTATAATACATCATAAAGCGGAAGATGTCAGAAGGTAAGACATTATAACATTTTGTAGTCTTGAAACTTGGAAGGAATACATTTCAATCTCTTGGATACACTCCTAGCAGGAACACAGCTGGAATGAACACGCTCCCTCCCGTGAACACCCGTGGGCACAACCACAGAGGAGGAATGAACACCAAATTGCTTGTTGACGTAATCGAGCATGGACTCAGGTACCACGGAAACAGCACACTTATTCCAAACCTTGCCATTCTCCAACACCACCACGTGAATCTCTCACCGCAGACACTCTTTTGGGAGCTGAAAAGCGAGACTCGCCTTTGCGAATGAAGCCAGGCCTCTTAACTCTCACCCAATCACCCACCTTAACAGACAAGGTACTACGCACTCCAGACCTTGTGTCGTACTTAGCCTGAGCGGCAGCCCTGATATCTACCACATCCGCCAACTTGTTCTCGTCCACGACTCTCCTGGACATCCATTCTTTGTTCAATTTGGAACCCGCGACTCTCCCTCTTAGTAAGCTTAAGGGAGCTATGCCAGTGCTAACATGTGGAGTAGTCCTCACAGCCCACAGCATGTCGCTAACAGCTTGCCGCCAATGCAAACCATTGACTAAGGCCAACTGCAAGGGTTCTTTAATGACACGGTTGAAGCGCTCAACTAAACCGTTGCTGCGGGGGTGATAAAGAGACGTGAGAATGTCTCACACCGATGACCTTGAAAAAATTCTGCATTTCATTAGAAACCAACTGGGTTCCATTGTCTGACACTAATTCTTCAGGAAAACCCTCCCTGAGAAATACGTCCTGAAAAAAATTGATAATAGACAGAGAGTTCACATTATCCACAAATCTGACCTCAGGCCATTTTGACATGTAGTCAATAAGAACCAAGGCATATTTGGGAGAACTCCCAATGAGCCCAAAAGGACCCACAATATCGAAGGCCAATTTAGACCATGGAGTGTTCTTCACCACCACTGGTTCAACGGGAGAAGGATGAGTCACTTGGGATTTGTCACTCGCAACACAAGCACAGCAGTCACGTACATAGTGCTCAACATCTTTATCTAATCCTGGCCACCAAAAATCTTGTCTGACCCTACGTTTCATGGCTCGAATTCCCGGATGACCTTCATGGGCCAAATCCAAAATCCTTATGCGCATAGACATTGGAACCACCAACAATCCACCTCTCCTCAACACCCCATCAATCACAGATAACTTTTCACTAACCCTTTTATAGGGAACTAACTCCAAGGGACAATCTTTGTCGCTGGGCCACACACCGGCTAAGAGGTCAATGACTTTCATCATCTCAGCATCATTGGATGTACCATCCAGCCACTCCTGTTCAGAAAGTGCACAGCCAACAGTGTTCTCCAAGGAGCAGACCGCACAGACCATATCCAAATCATCATATGCCAACGTATCATCATCACATGAAAGGGGTAACCTGGACAAGCAATCAGCTACATGGTTTTTAGCGCCAGCCACATATTCGAGACGATAACGGAACTCATGCAATCTGTACTGCCATTTGGAAATGCGTGGTGTTGCCCTGCCACCACCTTTAGTGGTAAAAAGATCAATCAAGGGCTTATGATCTGTCCTCAAAATAAATTTGTTCCCCACAAAAAATTCCTGAAATGCTGGACACCCCACCACATGGCTAAAGCTTCCTTTTCGATAGTTGAGTAGGTGCTTTCAGCTCCCCTTAACGTTCTTGAAGCAAAAGCTATAGTCTCTTCACGACCATCACCTCTCTTTTGCATAAGTACTGCCCCTAAGTCAACTTTGCTTGCATCGGTAGATATGATGCACAGATCATTAATGTTGAAAAGTTTAGGGGGCGCGCGTGTACAATCTCTTGTTTAATTGACTCAAAATTGTTATTGCAGTCGTCATCCCACACATATTTAACATTTTTCTTTAACAAATTCCGCATGGAAGCAGTTTTGCTGGAAAAGTTGCTAACAAATTTAGCGTAGTACTCCACCAACCCCAAATAAGAACGAAGCTGGTCCTTGTTCATGGGTGTGGGTGCATTCTGAATGGCTTCAATTATCTTTAGTTTAGGTTCAACTCCCTTGTGTGAAATATGATGACCAAGGTAATCAACCCCCTCTTGAAGAAATTTGCACTTATCAACTCTCAACGTTAAACCACTAGATCTAATTATGCTTAAGACATGCTTTACCCTCTCATCGTGTTCTGACAGTTTTCCCATAAATCAGAATGTCATCCTGAAAAAATACGACTCCAGCAATGTCCTTGAACAGGTTGTTCATTAATCGCTGGAACACTGCTGAAGCCGAGGCAAGCCCAAAAGGCATACGTATGTAATGATAAGCCCCCTCTGGTGTGACAAAAGATGTAAGGTGCCTTGATTCCCTGCACAGTTCAATTTGGTGATATGCTGAGGAAATATCTAGGGAAGTAAAAAACTTGGCACCCTCCAAAGTAGCCAGCATCTCATTGATATTTGGTAGAGGTTGACGATCAACCCAAATGTTAGCGTTAAGGTCTCTCAAGTCAAAACACATCCTCAGAGATTTGTCGGATTTGCGCGCTAAAACAATGGGGGCCAACCATTCAGAACCTTCAATAGGTTCGATAACCCCCGCTGTACACAGTCGTTCCAATTCACACTTGAGTTCATTTCGGAGACTCAAAGGTACCTTGCGCACTTTATGAGCTACAGCCTTAGCACCTTCTTTGAGCACGATACGATGCTGAAAACCCTTAAGCTTACCAAGCTCACACTTGAACACCTCAGGATAGATATTTTACCCACTTGTCATTAGATAGCTGAGCAACTGAGTGAGCAATGGAAGAATCAGGAGAAGGCACATTGTAAAATTGATTAATTGCACTGCGGGACACCACCATATCAGGATGATTGGGATCTAGTATTATGTTAAGAGCACCCTGCTCATCCCACCCCAACAAGTTCGCTCCATCCTTTACCACAAACACGGTCCCTGTAGCTGAATCAGCATCAAAGACCAGATTCGCCAAAAATGTTCCTAAGACTTCTAATCTTTTACCCCCATAAGCAAAGATTTTGATATTGGACTGTTGCAACAGGACACCATATATTTTACTGAAATCCTTCACATTGATGAGGGTAAAAGGAGAACCAGAATCTGCAAGAAAACTAAGGCAAATTCCGTTAACACTAATCTTGCATGAAGGAGATTTTCTTTTGTGAGATCCTCCCAAAGGAGATAGTTTGACAACACCTTCAGCATGAGACAATGAAGGAGACAACATCAATAATTCGTAATTCTCAGCACCCGAACCCAACAGGTCCTCTGCAATGGCCTTTACTACCTGTGTAGGATTTTTCTTAGCTATGACAACCGTGCACATTCGAGAATAATGACCCTTTTTACCTCATTTATAACCAGTTTGGTTCAAGGCAAAACAAAACTTGGCATTCCCTAAATAAGATTTGCTCCCACAAGGGAAGCACATGACTTCACTTTGCTCAATTTTGTGTTTGTGGTGAAGTGTAGTAGGACGCGCAGCATTGGTGTTGGACCCCTTCAATGGTTTAGAGATAGGTTTAGTATTCAACAATTTGACTTCACTAGATGAGGCTGTACTACTCATTTCTTTAACACAAAATTGAGAGTGTTCAATACTCCTAGCCAATGTGAGTGCGGTCTCTAAATCAGGATCATCAGAGGACAATAACTTCTCTTGGATCTTTTTGTTAGACGTCCTTTCAATTAATTGATCGCAAATAATTTCATCTCTAATCTCTCTGTAGTTGCAGGTAAACGCTAGGATTCTAAGAGCTGCAACAAAGTCATCGATGGACTCACCGGGAGTTTGAGCACGTTGAAGAAACTTGTGACGTTCAAGAACAACATTTCTTTTCGGACTAAATCTTTTATCTAAAGTTTTGACGATGGAAGCATAGTCATCGACAATGAGTGAATCACCATTGTCACCATCACTTACATGAGTACTTACTATCTCCAAAGGTAAGGTTTTCAGAATGTTCCTACCCTCAGAGCCTAAATTGTAAATCAATAGCGCTTTCTTCTTCTTAGAAGTGAAAGTTTCACCGTCAATAGCCTCTAAGTATGCGTCAAATATATCTTTCCACTGTTCCCACTGAAGAGGTGGGGTACCTGCAGATTGTAGAAAAGGTGGAGGTGCCGAAACATGATCCATGGACAAGCGTGGGTGAGTTGCTGCCCAACACGAACTGCACCTAATGGGTTCTTGGGGCAAATAAAGAAAATAACAACCAAAAGTGCCAGAGAAATGTTAAGCAAGATAATAGGTTAAGCAAATTATATTACCAGATGGTGTGCGCATCACCGGGTGCGCAAACGGAATACAGCTCAGAAACGTGGACAAAGGGTGAGCGCATCACCGAAGACACCAGAAGCACTGAAGAAGAAGAACGGTGTGCGCATCACCGGATGCGCAGCTTTGTAACTCCGATGTGACACAAGTGATGGGAAGGAAGAAATGGTGTGCGCATCACCGGATGCGCAGCGTTGAAACAGGAATGGTAGGCAAATGCAGAAACTGGAAGAGAGGTGGTGTGCGCATCACCGGATGCACCGCTTGTAAATTCCAACGTGGTCCCAAATGACAGATGCGGAGGAGTGCAGCGTAGGAAAGGCTCAATCCAAAATGGCCGCTGACACGTCAGACGTATTCCCAAGCGTCTGACGTCGTAGCCGTAAGGGCACAACAACGCTAGAACAGGAGGCAGGAACCCATATCCAGGCAACGGTGCGCGAACCCTCTCAGCACCGCGAGGACACCAACTGATGCTGGAACAGCCGTCGCGCGGTGGCTATATGAGAATAGCAACACTCTCCAAAGTTACCGATGGCCGCGGGGAGAACACACTCACGTGCAGAGCAGGCAGGAAAACACACCGAGGCACGGTGAGGAGGATCCAGGAAGCATGGAGAACCAGGTAAAACTGGCAAGACTGCTGAAGGAATCCAAACAGCAGGACACAGCGTGGCACAGCCTCGGGTGCACCACAGAAGGGAAACTGAAGGCGCCAGACCAACTCGTCGCCTCTGAAAGGAAGACACCACCAAAGAAGGTAAGAACCAGCTTTAATCGGTCTAACGTCCTTCAGGTCCCGGCAGCAACTGAACTGCCACGGAACATACATTCTGTAATGGAACCCCCATGAACCCACACGAGCTCACACGAGCTCCAACCCCCACATTCCAGCCAGATCCCAACACGTACCCACAAGAAAACACTGTCACAAAGCCTTTTACCCTTAGATCATGGAATATAGTGGGTGTGAAAAGTAAACTAGCAAACACTGATTGGTGCAATTACATATGTACGGCGGACTTATTGTGCCTTCAAGAAACTTGGCACACCATCAATGGGTATATTGCCATAAATAGCCCAGCTATACCATCAACACATAGACGTGCTAAGGGCGGTTTGTCTGTCCTGGTCTCAACTATGGCCTTGGTGACTGTCAAAAAGACTTTTATCAATTCATCTTTTTTTCAACTGGTTTTACTTAAGGCAAATTTGAGATATTCCATCATTTTATTTAATTTTGATAATGTTTTAAATACCAAAAGCTGCAAAGTAATAGGGTCACTTGAGAAAGAATTAGATAAATTCATAAAAGATATTGTTGGAGATTGGATACTTATCTGGGTAGGTGATTTTAATATCGATCTTTGTGTACTCTCACTTACCGACATCTGTGGACATGAAGATACTAACGATAACAATCTGAGGCATTTTCCCCATAATATTTACAGGGACAGTTTAAACATGATGCTATACAAATACAATCTGGAAATATTGAATCAGAGCGGGAGTACCCCTTGCCCACTTTCTGTGATCATATCTTAATGTCTTGTAACAAGGAGAGTTTATCCAGTATATTAACCGTCTGTACTTCCCATTATACTGATCACTTTCCACTTATACTTACAATTGATTTGTCAACCCAGCAACAGGATGTGTGTGTATCAGATGCCTACTCCAGTTGCGATAGCAAAAAAGAATGGTATTAGCCTGAAATGGTCAGGAGTTAATGCATCAGTATTCTTGGAAAAACTGGTAAAAAGTAATCTAGATGATTTCAATGTTTGTACTGAACTTGAACCATCCACCCGATGAAGTGATTTCAGCTTTCAGTAGGATCACCACTGCTATAGCAGGCAATTTAAAGAAGGCAAATATCAGTAAACAAGTACGTCGTACAGGTTGGTTCGACCAACGCTGTACTCAGGCAAATCACAAATCAAGAAAGGCTCTGCAAAAACTCCCAAGAAAGAGAGAGGAAATCAGGTTTTAAGGGTAGATTACAAGCAGGCTATAGGACGATGCAAAAGTGAGCTGAGGGAACAAACGTGGCAGGCGTAGAACAGACAGCACACACTAAAGACAGTAAGCTTTTTTGGAAAATTATAAATTCCCCCTTTTTAGCAGACGAAGTGGACATTAAAGTAGAAGTCCTCGTTGCCCCACTTACCTGGGTAGAACATTTTGAAGGAATCTTCTCCTGTACTAATCATCTGGTAGCATCTCAGAGCGGCATAACTGGTATGATCGTAACCCCCTCACAAAATATTTCTGTGGATGAGGTTATTGTAGCTATTGGAGAATTTACTGCCTCAAAGCCCCGGGCCCCGACAGGGTCCCAGTTGATGTGTTCAAGGATGTAATTGAATTATGGGCACCAGTTTTTTCAAATGTTTTTAATGCAGTGGGTAGTGGGTTTATTCCTCAAACTTGGACTGATTCTATTATCGTTCCTATTTTTAAAAAAGGAGACAGGGGGATCCCAGGTGTTACCACCCGATATCTCTCCTGGACTCCTCGGCCAAACGTTTAGGGAGGGTTATTTTAGATAGACTGGACGACTGGATGGTTGAGAATCGTGTCTTAACTGATGCTCAATATGGCTTTAGGAAGGACATAGGGACCACGGAGCAATATATTAATCTCCATTTTATTGTCAGTAAATATACACTAGCAAAGCAGGGATTTATCCATCTCTGCTTCGCAGATCTTTCTAGCACCTTTGATATAGTGGGCCACACAATTCTATGGAAAACTTTGATTGATATGGGCTCAACTATCACAAATGATTTCATCAATGTCCTCACGCATAAGATTTGGGCTGGGGGAGAATGTACCACTAGGTTCAGTGTTAAAAGAGGGATAAGACAGGGATGCATGATGGCCCCAACACTTTTTCCTCTTTATGTAAACGGGATTGATAAAGAGCTCCAAGCATTAGATGCAGATGCACCTAGAATTGGATCCAGTATACTCCGGTGCGCCTATATGCCGACGATGCAGTGTTAATGTCTAGAACCGCAAACGGTCTTCAAAAACTGATCGATGGCTTTGTCGCATTTATGGAGTGAAAAGATTTAAAATTGAAACTATCCAAGACTTATACCATGGTGTGTGGAAGCGGCAGAGCCAAAAAGAAAACACACTTAGTTAGGGGTCACAAACTACTAGAAGTTTAAATTTTTTCCTATTTAGGTAAACGTTTTTCAAGTTCTGACTCCTGGTACTCTCACTTAGAATTAGCGAAATTAAAGTCCGCAAGATCTATCGAGGCCTTGCTCAGGTTGGCAAGAAAAGTTGGCAATAAGCCCATCCGAGAAATGCTCAAACTCTATAGGAGCAAATGTATTTCAATAGCTATGTATGGAGCAACCCTTAGGGGGGCAAGTGGGATTACCATGCTACAAACCCAGCAAAACTCTTTCTTGGCTAGGCTTCTTGCTGTACCGCGTAACATACCTTCCATAATTACCCATAGTGAATTAGGTATAACTGTTATGGAGGATATAATTGATTTGAGTGTGATAACTGGCTGGTACAACATTTGGAGCAAATCAGGCACACCATTTTCAAGAGAAGTTATTAATGACAGTCTTGCTCTTGAGCATATTAACAAAATTACCTGGCTGGCCCATGTTCATAGGTTAATGCAGGAAATTGATGTGGACCTTAATATTGAGAACCCAGCAAATATTTTACAGTTTGGAAAGAAGGAAATTAAAGCTAATATCATGAACAAGCGAGTAGCTAATAGAGAAATAAAGGAAAGACAGAAAGTTTCAGTAACTAAATATTTTGATGGGCCTATACAACCTGGGCTGCAGGGATACGTTGTAATGGTTTTCGATGTCCCAAAAAGTTTTTATCTTACTAGGCTCTGTCTAGGCATTGTACACCGTCTTGTAGCCATTCCAAAAAGAGATGTGTGGTTCGATCGACTCTCTAGATGCCTGTGTGACGGAGTTTCAGATCAAACATCAATGCATTTTATCCTAGTCTGTAGATTTTACAGTACACTCAGGAAATGTTTTTTGCGTCCAGTCTTACAATATAAGGCCCAGATGTACGACACGTTTTTGCATGCGCAAACGGGTTTGCGACCCGTTTGCGCATGCAAAAACCTCATGGGCCATGTACAAAGCCTATTTAACGAGTCGCAATTTATTTGCGACTCGCTAAATAGGTTTTGCGACTCGCTATTAGGAAGGGGCGTTCCCTTCCTAATAGTGACCGCAAAGCCATGTACCAATGTTTTGCGACCACAATTGCGGTCGCAAAACACTCGCAAATTGCCACCCTCTTCAAGAGGGTGGTAATGGAGTCGCAAACGGGAAGGGGTCCCCAGGGGACCCCTTCCCCTTTGTGACTGGCTCAGAAAATATTTTTTAAGGGCAGGCAGTGGTCCCAGGGACCACTACCTGCCCTTAAAAAATTAAACGAAAACGTTTCATTTTCTTTTTTTTTAAATGCATCCCGTTTTCCTTTAAGGAAAACGGGCTGCATTAAAAAAAAAAAAACCTGCTTTATTTAAAAGCAGTCCCAGACATGGTGGTCTGCTGAGCCCAGCAGGCCACCATACCTGGGAGGGCCTGCTATTCCCAATGGGGTCGCAAATTGCAAGTGGTTCATTAATATTCATGGGCCTCGCATTTTGCGACCCCATTGGGAATCGCTAACAGTGTCTCTGACACTGTTGTACGTCCCAATTTGCGACTCACAATTGCGATGCAATTTGCAAGTCACAAATTGGGTGGTCGTACATCTGGCCCTAAGAATTTTATAGTACACCAGAAAGCTTATAAGTTTTTATATAGCCTTGAGTCTGACCTTATTTGTTTTGCTGTTTCATTATTTATTAGGGGTGCTATAACAGAAAGGAAAACGCTCTTTTTGTATGATAAACTGGTATATGACTACGAATAGTTTATTAGAATATACTATTTTATCATTTTTATCTTAAAATGTGAATGCCTTCTTTTTATAATATGTCTTTTATTGCTGGACTTTATGTATGTTAGATACATTTTTTATGAATGTATTTAACCATGTTTGCTTTTATGTTTATCAAATTTGAAATCGAATAAAGCTGATTTGAATTGAGTGTTGTTAAGCTGGGTAACAATGACAAGCATTGGCATAGCCAATAGGTCTCGACTTTGGGACCTTATAAGTATTTAGCCATGAAGCACGTTATACTGGGTGCTACAACATCTACTGTTCTTAAATTGTTTGATACATTTCACCTTCGGACGGATGGTACTGAAACCCTAACTGCATGTGAGGAGGAAAAGAAAACTAATTTTGTAAGAGGCTGTGAAGTGTACATCTTGCTCACACAGCACCCAGGTACATATGCAGGCCATTGACGTGGGGTCGCGTGCAGTCACCGACGCTCTGGAAATAAAGACATAGAATAAAAAACCCTATATTATCCGAGACGGTGGAAGGAGCGGCCAGGCACGGGACATAAACGACACAGCTGCAAATACCACCTCCTGGCACTGAGAGGGGACATCGGAGGAAGAACGGATGAAGAGAATGGAGGAGAGGACAGGAGAGTAGCGAGGAGTGAGATAGCATAGAGGGAAAGGTCTGGAGAAGAAGAGAGCTGATAGAGGCGAGAGTAGGAAAGAAAATAACAGAAGGGTGAGAGGCAGTGGTGAATGAAGAGTGAAAGGAGGAGGGGAAAGGACGGGGGACAGATGGTGAATGGAAGAGAGCGAAGGCCGGGGATGGGGTGGGGCGAGACATAATAAAGTAGGGAGAGGAAGATAGGGAGAAAGTGAAGGTGCAGGACGGCGCGACAATGGGTGCATTAGGCAGTGAAGTGAAAAGGAGACACATGGAATGGCGGAGAATGGGAGGAGACAGTAAATGGCAAAGGAAAGACGAATCGGGGACTGTGAGGAGGTGTGAGAATTGAGTGGGAGTAGAAGGGGCGAGCCAAAAGAGGAATGCAAATGCTGCCCTGCTTGGACTGGTCAGTGAATTTAAATAATATTTGCTGTTGGTAAAGAGCGTGCGTTATAAATTTGCGCCTCTCTTGCACATCGAAGGAGCCATTTCAAACATGCGGGAACTTTCACACTGACATCAACACACAAGTGCATGAAAGAAACCCGCAGGAAGACCTGTACTTCGGGGTTTGTAGAGTCAACGGTTTATGATACACATGGAAATGTTTGTTTGTTGTGTTCGCTGCTCAATATTACAACAAGGCAACCTTACGGAATCCCATCCCAAAAAACTGATGAATACTTAGTTTCATTCATTACGTACAAGCGCACGCGCAGACAGACACGCACACACATACCGTCAAACTTTAAAGCACACAGACACACGCACAGTCACACACAAATACACCCTGAAACACACACAAATACATTCAAAATTAATTACTCAGACACACACTGACTAAAACATTCGCAGAGGAGGCTTGTGTCTGTTCTATTAGATGAGGAGCAGAGAAGATTGTAGGACCCAGAAGGATAGAGCAGGCAAGCTGGAAACAAGCGCGGCCGCGAAAGTTACTTTCTTTCTGTCCCATAAGTGTTTATTGCAACTTTTTTATGTTAAGAGTCCTGCGCCCTGGCAGAAAATGGCATGATTCCAACTTGCTTAAAAAAACAGAATGACGGCAGCTTCAAAGCAAAGTTCGCGCTTTAAACGAATCAAGACCGCCCGCTAGGGCTGATGGAAAAAGCACATCTGGAAGGGGGTATACTGTACGGTACACAGGGTTCTGTGTGAGCAAACAAGCTGTGTCTGCTCTGCCCAGCACTCACAGCCATCATCTCGCTCGTACGTGACTCGCTCGGAGTCTTCCCTAACCCCGGCAGCAGATGCTCCCCTCAGGGTAAGGACTGAGGAACGGTGCGGGAGCATCGAAACTGCCCCTCTTTTGCTCCTTGCTGGGCATGAGGTGGTGAAGGGAACAGAGTTCAGCCAGAAACAAGGGCATCTCCCCGGACCCCTTATGATTTTCATTGAGAAAGTGTTTTCACTTGTCTCTCGTTTCACACACTTTCGCCCCACTACTACTGACTTTCGAGGTTGACAGATTTGAGCACAGCCTGCGTGCAACCTCAGTGCTTTACAAACATGCACGCAATGCACGTAGCTGTACTTACCCAACCAAGACTGCTCTGCGGCTTGCATGTCTTCTAATAGGACAAGTAGCCTAGGATTTACAAACAGAACAAGCATTTCAAAGAAAAGCACGGCGGCGCATTAAGATCAATTAGTAACCTGATACAGGATCCAGGATTAGGAATGCAGCTGCCACCCCTGTGCGCCGCTGCTCGCTCCCGAGAGCAAAACACCGTGGGAGTGACACATTGGAAAGGAGGTGGGACATGCACCCGCCTTTGGCCATTTGCGTGCTTTCATTATTGAAAGCCACATGCAAAGGCCAATCCAATGTGTCGGAGGTGTGTGGGAGGAGTCAGACCCACAAGGAAAAGTTTGGAGTGCTCACAAGAAGCCTCCCCATAGAGCAGCGCATGCGCGCTGCGCTAGGCTCGACCTAAAAATCTGATATATAGCAGCAACTTCTCTGGAGAATGTGTGTTTTATAAATACTGGTTATGTGATGTAGGGGTCTATACCTTAGTGGCAGAAGTGAAAAATGAGGCTTCAGTTAGCAAAATCATACCACAGGTTGCACAAACATTAACCTCTTTGGACAGCCACCGTATCCCTCACATCATATAGATCGAACAGGCGTTGGCTCTAGGCAGCAATGCTATCTAGCATGTGAGACCAAACTTAAGGCGTTGGCACTAGCAGTGCTATCTCTCACATAACATAAAAAGTACAAGTTCAGACATCAAAGCAGTACTATCGCTCAAGTGACATAGACATTCTGAGACTTTAGACAGCAGCAGAGCTGATTATACTATTTGTATTTCACGACTGTTTGAAAATAGGTCAATCAAGTAAGTGGCCCAGAATCATATCAGGAGTCAGCAAGATGCTGGGAACTCCACACTGTCCATCAGGGTCGGACTGAGGCAGAAAAGAGGCTGGGCACCGAATTAAACAAGCATCTGCAATGCAATAGGTCTCTCATTTAAGCGAGTTTGAGCAATTGGCATTGTAAATGACAATGCCTTTTATTTATGTTTTGGTTTTTAACACATAAATAAAAGGCATTGTATTTACAATGCCAATAGCTTAAACTCTCACAAATGTGAGACCTATTGCATTCCAAATGCTTGATGGCATCGCTGAGTTGCCCCCTTCTGTCTCCCATGGCTCCTAAAGAGCTCCCCTTTTGCTACGAGCAACGCCCCATACTTACCTCACCTTGGGTGGCAACGGATACGCATCATGTGGCCCGTCAAAGATTCCTTCTAATGTTTCTGCTGGATCTCATTATGTTTCATTGGCTTCTCTATTCTTTTCTTTTCTCTTCTTTTAATATGCTGTATTATACTTTATTAGTCTCCATAGCGGGCAATTGTCGCTCTATCTATACCAAAGCGGGGAAAATATCAAACCATAGAAGATACATGGATCTAAGACCACTGACATCATAGGATCATTGATTTGATGTTCAGCTCTTGATAAATCCTAACACACTGTTAATGTCATCTATGATTTATGCATTAAAATTCACAATATGCTTTTATATGGCTTGATTTCCTTGAAGGTGTACCTGGCTACTGTTGGATGTAACACCCTATGCATAATGATTTAATTCTGTACACAATCCTTCTCTTTCTTTTTTTGTTGTACATTTTCTAAAACCTAATAAAAAATATTTGAACTAAAAAAATAAAATAAACAAGCCGGTGGTCACAACTGAGCATGAGAGGCCCTCCTGCCCTCCTGCAGTAAGAGAAACTCATTAAAGAAAATAGTGCTGACAGACTAAAGAAGAGTACTGTGTAACAACCGAAGTAAAAGGGCCAGTCCTCATAGGAGGTTACAAATTAAGACAAGGCGGTACTAAGGAGGGACTAACAAACCTATTAACGAATCAGAAGCCAGCATTTACGAAGGACAATGACACAAGCCAATGACAAATATGTGCGGAGAGTGGGCAGGGCTTCAAGTCCATACTCCAAAACAGCATGGCTCCCAGAGCAGCGCAAGCGCTTCCAAGGCACGACCTAAAAATGGCCTCCATTATTAAATCAGGTAGCTAAAGAAATTGGCCCACGTTTGCAAATCAGGGCAGTTTTAAAATTGTAAACACATGCTGCACATGTGTCTTGCAAGGTATGAAAAACTGCATGCATGTGTGCTTGCTGCAAGCAATATATGTGGTAATATCGGATAATTCAAAAGTAAAAATCGGCCCACGAGACCATAAAACAGGTCCACAAACAGCCAAAAAACAGCCCCTACCCTGATCTGTCAGACCAGTTCTGCGGGCATTGCCAGATTGTCCTACAGGCCAGTCAGACAATGCTGTCAATATTTAACTAGATAGGTTCAGTTCAGCAGTCGTTATCCTTCAACTTCAGTCTGACACAAGTCACAATAAAATAATGTTACTGAGTGAAAACAGAGCCTTGTAATTGTTCACCAGCCTTCTTTTCCCCAGTCCCATTTCACACTGAGTTCCTTGAGCAAGCCTGCTTGCCAAAATGCTCGGTTTTCAAATTAAATTACAAAATAGTGTTGAATTCAAATAAAAATATACCCAATAGCAACTTCCTTAAATAGAATTAAGAGGCTGACAAAAAGCATTCTCTCCGTGCTCACAGACCCCAGAATTAATTGGACCTGTCTGCACAACATCTCATTTTGATCCTGTACCCTAGCAACAGTAAAATACCAATTAGAAATGTGATAATTCTTGACGCACAAAAATACTGAAACCCCCTCCCACCATATCCATCCTATCTCTCCTTCTGCAGTTCTACTACCTATGCTGTCATGTGTGGCTTGGCTACCTTTAGGTTACCAGAGGGTGAGCCACTGAAATCTGGAGCCAGGTTCGAGCCAGATGCCTGGCACTCTCTTGGAACCTTGAGCCAAAAACGCGACAAACCTTCTTGTGACTTCTAGAAAGACTTGTTTCAACTAGATTTGACATGCAATAAGTGCATTTATTTAAGTTGCAGCTGAAGGTGCTGTATCAGAGCTCCTGGCGATGGCCCTGGTTCTCAGCCCATATGCATCTCCCTGGGAGGTCTGCTGCAGCAGAGGTCAAGAGGGGGGCAAAGGAAAACCGAGAAGAACAAGTTACTTACCTTTGGTAACAATATCTGTGAGAGACATATATTAGTTGTGGATACCTTACCTTAGAATTACCCCCAGGCGTCAGACTGCATCCGGAAAAAACATTTTTTTTCTTCAGCAGTACCCCTGCGCGTCGGTAGGTGGCATCGGTCGACTCCGCATTCGTCATTGGCCTCGTGATCGCCTAAATGACATCGCAGTATCTACTAAGCCGCTGCCCCTGCGCGCTGACGTCAGTTCTTTAAACGACATTCCACGCCAGAAGCGCAGAACCATGCAAGACACTGACCACTGGTGCATAAAACTAGGGCCCTGAAAGGGAGCCCCTTACTCTAGAAGTCAGTTCGCAGAACGGGGAGGATGGGTGGGGCGGTAAGGAATCCATAACTAATATATGTATCTTACAGATATATTGTTACCGAAGGTAAGTAACTTGTTCATCTGAAAGAGACTATTAGTTATGGATTCCTTACCTTAGAATAGATACCCCAGCAATACCAACCCCGGCGGTGGGTCTGCGAACAAAGCTCACACCAGGAAGTCCTGAAGAACGGAGCGGCCAAAGAAGCTGTCTCTCCGGACTTGGCTGTCCAGGCAGTAATGTTTAGTGAACGTGTGCAATGAAGCCCATGTGGCTGCCTGGCAGATGTCATGAAGGGGGACTCCACGTCCCAAAGCAGTAGTGGCTGCAGTCGCCCTGGTGGAATGGGCGCGCAACCCTGCTGGAGGTTCCTTTTTCACCAAGGAATAACAAGTTTTAATGCAAAGAACGACCCATCGAGAGATGGTTCGTTTTTGCACGACCCGACCTTTCTTGGTGCCCACATAGCCAACAAAGAGCTGATCATCCACCCGTAATTGTTTTGTGTGATCCAGATAAAATGAAAGTGCACATTTTGGATCCAGACGGTGGAGCCTCTCCTCCTCTTTAGAAGGATGCGGGGGTGGGAAGTAGGTGGGCAAAGTGATGGTCTGTCTTTTGTGGAAAGAGGTAACCACTTTGGGAAGAAAAGAAGGTCGAGTTCGAAGGACAACCTTGTCCGGATAAACAGCAAGGCAAGGAGGTTTTGAAGAAAGAGCCTGAAGCTCACTCACCCTGCGAGTAGAGGTGATGGCCACCAAAAAAGCAGTTTTTAAGGTCAAGAAATGAAATGAAATTAAATGAAATGAAAAAGAGATTTATAAAGCGCAAAACAATTACCCGGAGGTGTCAAGGCGCTAAAGAGCCTGAGAGGACAATTATGTAGTGGCTTGAAAGGAGCGCACATAAGGTAAGTCAGAACAAGGTTCAAGTCCCACTAGGGCATTACAAAAGGAATAGGAGGAAACAGGTGAGTAATGCCCTTAAGGAAGCGATTTACAATAGGGGACTTGAAAAGAGAAGGTTTATCAGGGAGGCGAAGAAAGGCTGAAATGGCCGAAAGATAGCCCTTGAGGGTGCCCAGAGCAGAGCCCGGCTGGGCCAAAGAAAGCAGGAAGAGGAGAACCTCAGAAAGGGGGGCAGAAAGGGAATCCACAGCCTTTGCTGCGCACCATGCCACAAATTTGTTCCATCTACAGGCGTATAATGTTTTAGTAGAGGGACGCCTGGCTGCCAAGATAACATTACAGACTTCAGGAGGAAGGTCGAAGTCTGTCAACTGTCGCCGCTCAATCTCCACGCAAGGAGGTGGAGGCTGGACAGGTTCGGGTAGAGGACCGTCCCCTGCTGCTGCTACAGAAGATCCTCCCAAAGGGGCAGTCTGATCGGAGGATCGATGGCCATGTTCAAGAGCTTGGGAAACCAGACTCTTCGTGCCTAGTCCAGAGCCACAAGAACTACTTGGGCCCGGTCACGCTTTATCTTCTTCAGCACTCTGGGAAGAAGTGGTATAAGCGGAAAGGCGTATAGAAGACCGTAACTCCACTCACGACGAAAAGCGTCGCCTAGCGAGTGCCGCCTTGGAAATTCCAATGTGCAGAACTGCTGACATTGCGCGTTCTCTTCGGTGGCGAATAGATCTAACCAAGGCTCTCCCCACTGCAGAAAGAGACCTTGCACCGCCTCTTAGTAAAGATGCCATTCGTGATCCATCAAGCACCGGCGGCTGAGTTCGTCCGCCCTGGCGTTCAGGGAACCTGCCAGGACATGCCCTGATGTTCCAGCCACTTCCAGAGACAAAGGGCCTCTTGGCAGAGGGTCCACGACCCCACTCCACCCTGTTTGTTGCAATACTACATGGCGGAAGTGTTGTCTGTGAACACCTTCACTTCTCTTCCTTTGACAGAAGGAAGGAATGCCTTCAGTGCTTGACGAATCGCCCGAAGCGCCAGAAGGTTGATGTGGAGCCCGGACTCCGCCGGAGACCAGAGGCCTCTGATCTCCGCCTCTCCCATGTGGCCGCCCCATCCAATGAGTGACGCATCTGTCACCACTGTGAAATCTGGTTGGGGAAGGGAGAGGGATCTGCCGCTGACCCAATCCTGGTTCGTGAGCCACCAATGCAACTGGTGTGTAGTGCCCGCCGAGATCTGGATGATATTGGACTGATTCCCCTGATGCTGCGCCCACTGGAACTTCAGGTCCCACTGCAGAGCCCGCATATGCCACCTAGCATGATCCACCAGCAGGATGCAGGAGGCCATGATCCAACAGCAGGATGCAGGAGGCCATGAGGCCCAGCAGCCTCAGGGTCATTCTCACTGAAATCCGGGATAGAGGCTGGAACATCGCTATCATAGCCCAAATATCTCGGACTCGCTGTTCGGGAGGATAGGCCCGAAACTGCACTGTGTCCAGAACCGCTCCAATGAAAAGGAGCTTCTGAGAAGGGTTCAGGTGCGACTTTGGCACGTTGACTGTGAACCCCAGTTAATGCAGGAGGTGTGCCGTAGTCTGGAGGTGGGCGACGACAGCCTGGGGCGAGCTCGCCTTCAACAACCAGTCGTCGAGATAGGGGAAGACTGGGACCCCTGATCTGCGCAGATGAGCTGCGATCACCGCCATCACTTTTGTGAACACCCAAGGGGCACTGGTATGGCCACAGGGGAGCACGGTAAACTGAAAATGCTCGTGGCCTACCGTGAACCGTAGGTAACGCCTGTGGGCCGGCAGGACAGGGATGTGAAAATAAGCGTACTGCAAGTCCAACGCTACCATCCAGTCTCCAGGGTCAAGGGCAGACAAGACCTGAGCCAATGTCAACATTTTGAACTTCTCCTTCAGGAGGAAGTGGTTGACGTTCCTTAAGTCTAAAATAGGACGCAGGCTTTTGTCCTTCTTAGGTACCAGAAAGTAGTGGGAGTAGCAGCCATGACCTACTTCTGGCACAGGGACTCGCTCGATAGCTCCCTTGGCCAAGAGAGCCACAACTTCCTGACGGAGAAGGGCCAAGTGATCCTCCGACATGCGATGGAATGAAGGTGCATGGAGGGAGGGGTAGTGTCGAAGGGGAGGGAGTAGCCCCTATGGACTATCTGCAAAACCCACGTGTCCAACATGATGTTGTGCCAGTGGGGGATGTGATGGCGGATCCTGCCGCCCACTGGCAACTGGTGGCCCTGAAAGGTCGGACTAGGAAGGTTTGGAGGCTGCTGCAGGGGGGGCACTGGTGGACTGACCCGCCCGCTGGCCCCCAGACCCACGGCGGTGGGTCCCACGTCCCCGGCCCCTGCAGAGGCTGGACAGCCTGCGCAGGCCTGTGGCTCTGGGCGAAACGTGGTGGGGCACCCCTTTCGTAGCCACAAAAGGGGCGAAAAGCAGACTGCGCGGGCGAGAGGTGGCAGCAAGGCCCAATGATCTGGCCGTGGCTCTAGAGTCCTTGAAGTGCTCGAGCGATTGTCCATCGGGCAGTGGCGTCGGGCAATCATCCTATCCACAGGACCAGTTGCCCAGAAGGATGTCTGTGAGGGCCTAATTGAACGGCAGCAGGGGCACCGAAGAGGCTGCTGCTGGTTGAAGCACCTCAGTTAGGAGGTTAGTCCTGACTGCCACCGTAGGTTGCTCAAGGCCCAAGGCCTCAGCCGCCCTACGCAACACCACAGCATAGGAGGCTCACTCCTACGTAGCCACGGTAGGGTGAGAAAGCATACCAAGGTCTGGGGATGTATCCAGACCACTGGCCTCACCCAGTTCACCTCTCCAGTCTGGTTCTTCAAGCTGGTCTGCCAGAGGGTCAATAGACCCTCCCAGTCCTCCTCACCCTCTTATGGCTGCCACTCAGGGCGATAAGGAATGCCAGGATAGAACAGAGGTACAAAAGTACCGGTCGGCGCCAGTACCGGCGTAGGTCGTAGCCGGTCTGGCTCCGTGTCCATGTCAAGGGGGATGCCGGGGTCAACACCGGCTGGGGACCCAACCGGCGTCGGAGGGGGGCGGAGGTGTCGTCAATGGATTCGGCGCCGGAGGAGGTGTCGTAAGGTCAACCGGTGACGATCCGGATCCAGGCCTGGATCTCTGGGGCCCTGCGGCGCCGGGGCCGAAGCCGCCGGCATCAAAGGCCTAGAACCCCCAGCTGAGTCCGTGGGGCCCGAAGGCGCACCAGTGGAGTCGGGCTGCCCAAAGATGGAGTGTAGGGCTTCGTAAAAGCTACAAAGTTGGGCAGGGATCGCTCTGGCACCCGGGAAGGGTGGAAAGCTCGAAGCCGACCCAACAGGCTCCGCTGGCGGAGCCGAAGGACGACAACCTTCCGCATCCCGCGTCGCGTCAGATGAGGGATGGGGAGTAGGCGAACAGCGACGGTGCTTCTTCGCCTTCTTCTTGTGCTTCGACTTACCCGAAGACGAAGTCTTCGAAGAGGAATGATGGTGGTGACTCCGCGACCGGTCCCACGACCTCCCTCTCGACCTGGACCTCGAGCGGCACGGAGCTGACTGCCAGGCCTCGAGAAGCTTTTGGGACCGCTTCCGCAAAGACTTCGGGATCATGGACCGACAGACGGAGCACGACTTCGGGTCGTGGTCGCGCTCTAGACACCAGAGGCACACGAGATGTGGGTCTGTGACCGACATTAACTTGTGACAGGAGTCACAAGGTTTGAAGCCGGTCCGTCGATGTGACATCCCTTGCACCAGGAGTCGAACGACTCGAAAAAAGAAGTCGACAAAAAGTTGAAAAAACTCTAGTCAAAAAAGACTAAGGGTACCGCTCTCTCCGAATCTATGCTGGCTGGTGCAGAAAAAGAAAGAACTGACGTCAGCGCGCAGGGGCGGTGTCTAAGTAGATACTGCGACGTCATTGCGGCGATCACGACGCCAACGACGAACGCAGAGTCGACCGACGCCACCTGCCGATGCGCAGGGGTACTACTGAAGAAAAAATTTTTTTCTCCGGATCCAGTCTGACGCCTGGGGGTAATTCTAAGGTAAGGAATCCATAACTAATAGTCTTTTTCAGATGTGTGTTATAGACGAGGACCTCGGTGATGGAGAAGGTGGGCGTGCCACGCTCGCGCACGCCGGTAGTAGACTGGAGACTGCTGTTGATGCAACTGATTGCAGACATATGGAGGATGGTCCCCTGTGGGTCACCGAAAGGTGTGTGACACCCCTAGCCTGCAGGATAATGCTTGGCCCATTGTCAGCGCAGAAGGGAGGATGCTCTAGACCTGCAGAGCAGGGCCCAGCGGTATGACAGGGACTGCAGTGACTCTCTGGAGGACGCCCGTGCTGCAGCGCCCAGTTGAGAGTACTGACCTTTACTACGTGGACCTAACATTGATTCTCAAACTAACTCAGTAAGCCAGGCAGATATATTTGAGTGTGCAGTGTTACTCGGGCACCAATAGCCTTGTACACACGACGGATCACTGTGGCTGACGTTCTGGCCTTGACCTGCCTCGTGCTAAGACTTGAAGGGAGCCTGAGGGACAAGCGGCGAAAGAAAGAACCTAATGGAGACAAGTGGGGAGCAGGAAATAACTCCAGGGAAATTAATTCTCCTGCGCTCCGTCAACACAATGAGGGCAGAAATGGTGAAACATCAAGTAATATTGAGAGGCTGTGAGGACTGTGGAGGAGTCATTGGAGGAGATGAGAAGCAGAGTAACCTGAGTAGAAAAAGAGCAGGAAGTGATAAGAATAGTCTTGAAAGAAACAGAAACCGAAATGAAAAAACACAACCACTGCTCTGCAGAGCATCGAAGCCTTCAAAACTGCAGTGATTGATAGCCTTGTGCCCCTGGACTCTAAAATGGAAGGTGTGGATGACCTGCAAGGGTGCTCCTTGTAGGGATCCTGGCTGACTCCCTAGAAGGAGAAATGTGTACAGCCCAGGGAGACCTGCTAGAACTGGAGAAGAAAAGAATCCATCAAGATGTGGACAAGGCCATCAGACCGCCACACTGAAAGAGAAGACACAATGAAAGAGCAGAAGGTACTATGATAGTCGCTCTACATAATGTAAAAGGGCAGAGTGAAATTCTGTGGACTGCAATCAGGTGAGGGAAATTGATTCTTGGTGAAGCCCAGCTCCTCTTTTTCCCAGACCTCAAGCCAGGGACGTTCGCTAGGAAAAGCCCTCATAGAGATTAAACACAGCCTGGCGGGTAGGGGCGTAGTTACCTCCGTTGGCTTTCCCATGAAGCTGAAAGTAAATCTTTGTGGCAAGCAGTTTGTGTTCTTGCAGATAGACTCAGCCAAGGCATTTGGAGACCACCTACCAAACGAAAAAACAGAAAATGAGAGACTGGCATATACCACTTAGGGTACCGTTCACATAGGGTTTTGGACACTGTTCTGGGCAGTGAGCGTACCCCTTACTGAATAGGTAGCTCTCCGCTGAGAAGGAGGTATAGTGTGGACAGGCATTTTTTCCCTGTGATAAATGAAACTGTTCTTAATATACATGTTCTCACCTCTCCTACCCTCCGGGCTGCTTAGCCCTCTTTGACAAACATGTGAGCTCTTTTGCTGAATGTGGTTTATATTGCATTCTCCCGAGTGCAACATTTTTTTTCTCTTTCATACACGGGGGTCTGGGACTGTGATTAATATATAGTATTTGTGTGGGGGATTGCACAATGCGAAATCAGGAAACTTGAGAGCAAGCCCTCTTCCTCCCTTAACCTAGGTAATTACTTTTTGGGGCCACAGGCAAGACGTATTTTGGGGCCTACTGTTGGTAACAATTTTTAATTTTATTACCCATTTTTGTGCTACGTTTGGATGACATGATGCCAAACAATCATTCAGGAAATGGTTTCACACACTGTTAAAATACGTCTTTCCAAGGATTTCATTAATTCCTAAGATCACACTGGGCAATTAGAGAATAGAGGTAGAGGTAGGCAGAGAGAAGAGAGGTTCAGATATAGAAATAGACAGAGGTAAGCTAGATAGATAAAAATTACTTTCCCAGCGGGGCTCTTGGAAATTGGAGACCCTGAGCAATTTCCCACTTTGCCCATGCCTCAAAACGTCTCTGTATGTCACTGTGGTTCCTTTTCCTTTCTCACCTTGAAATACATTACCTCAGGATGTGCTTGTACAAAACCTCTCTTGCATATGTTTTAATAGACTTTAATGATGCTCCACCTATAATATAGTACTATTCAGACATCGCACTCCCCCCCGTGGAAAGTTTCGTTTGCCTTTTGAACCACAGCCATAGACTGCGACAGAGGTGAAAGGAACAATGGTTAGGGCCCAACAGGGCCTAGACAGTGTCATGGGGAATGCATCCCACTTCAGGAAGTTGAGAGTTGTGAGTGGGGAGTCGGAAAATAGTGCTCATGGGAGACAGAACCTGGTATACAAGGAGCAGTACTCAAACCGAGAAGGAGCAAATAGTTCTCCTATCGTACCAACACCCCTCACAGGGGAACTTCCCAGGACGAAAGAGAACTGCCATCCGTTCCTGTAGAAATCGGACATCCTCCAACCCAAGGCAGTGGGATGCAAAGATATCACCCGAGATCGAATCCTAACCCTTCTTAAAGATACGAAGACTAGGTGCCCGAATAAACCTGTCAGCTGGGTGACCCCCAGGGTGTCATCAAGAACTAAATATCAACGCCGCCCTGTGTCTGTTTGTTTGTTGAGTTTTTCCGTTTTGTTGCTGTCTGGCTCTAATACCTCTGTGTTGGGTAAATTGCTGTTCTACGTTTTTATTATGGCAAAGGAGGAGTATAATGTAAAGAGGTGGGATTCTTCATAGATGGGAGAATGGATAAATAGCAATAAATCCAGGAACTCGAATGAGGTAAAATATGACAGGATTTATGGCGAGTCACACCGCCATACACCACATAAACCCACCCGATGACGTCCATGTCAAGGTTTGGCGGGGCGTGATGAGCTCACGAACAAATAAATGAAGCCTGCGAGTAGGTGGAGTTTATGTGAGTGAAACCAGTAACCGCGTGCAGGGCATTTATTATAGCTGTGCCGCCCGCACCCAACACCGCCCAAGAATGATTTTCTTAGAGGTGAAAACCCGGTGTGGAGGATTGGGCACAGAGCAGGGATTTATTTCGGACCGCTGTGTGAGTCACACCGCCTCTATGGTGCTTTTCCATTACAACATGTTAATGGCAGCCTGTACGTGGCCACGCCATAATGAACGCACCACACAGGGGCGGCTGGTGGCATTTGAAACTGGTGGGGCGTATGCAGAGCAAATCAATGGATGCGAGCGAGCCCGACGGCAATAAGGGGGTTTCGGGGGGGTTCTCCCCCCGTGAAGAATTATTTTAAAAATTGGCATCTTTTTGGTGCGATTTTCATCACTATATCTGTGATAAATGGACTAAAAATTCAGTAGTTCTAGGCATTCATAAAAGAAAACTCAAACATTATTTCAGAGAATTTCTGGGTTGCCAAGCAAGTCTGCTAAGCAAGACTGCTTTGGCTCTACCCTTTCTAATAGAAGACACTAGTTAGCGATGTGAACAAGTTCAATGGACAAACCTGGGGTCTAGGGAGAGTCCCTCTCCTGAGAAAGAAATTTAAAAAGATTGGCAAATGGTGCATTTTAAAGCAAATGAATGCAGCGATAAAGCAAGGCTTATTAAGCAGTGGGAACGTATAGTCTTGAAATATTAAACACATTAAAAACTGCCCCGTATCTTCTTGCATTAATTTGTTCAACAGTTACTGTAATATGTAAATTGTTCTGCATGACAACTTTAGCCCTTTAAAATGTATGCTTAGCTTGGCCAGTGTCTTGCACTGCATGCAGCATTAACTTTGGAAAAATATGCTCTAACCAGACTCCGGGAAGCACCCACAGCTGCTGGCTGTAACCAGTCATATAGAAATATGTGCAGACAGGTCTTTAAGTGAGATGAGAAAAGTGGGTGCTCCCTATAAAGGAACATGCCAAATACATTTCTGTGATTCCCATAGTGTGCCATCAGACCGGTATTTTAGTTTCTCTCTGAGATGTAATTTTATCCAGATAAATGGCACAGCAACTGACATACGCCTAAAGCCTGTCAGTATGATTGGCTTTGTCACTGGGTGTTAGCTGTTTAAGATAAATGAGTAACAACAATGATTTCTTATAAATAATTAACATTGAAAATGTTTAAATTCTGAAATTCTGAAATAGTGAGTCTGTGAATTAAATAGCATTGAGGCCTGTGGAAGGAGTTTTGGCCTTCAATTATGTGTGCTTTATGTTAGATATGTATCCTCTTTTTCTCTGCATATCTTGTCCATCTGCACATCTTCAAACCCCTCTCTTTCCTCTTCAGCATCCTCTTTTCACTCTTCCCCGAATGCCCTTCCTCGTCACATCTGTCACTTCACCGCCCCAACATGCACTGCACTCCCTCAAATATAAGCACTTTAATTTCTCTTACTTTTGCCTTGCAAATATTTTGACATCAGTGTACCCCCTTCACACACATTTCCACAGAATTTCAGTTGCAAATGGAATACACAAATATTGTTCTGTGTGCTCTGCAGAGAGGCCAACCCACTGACAGGCACTTTGTTTGGCTTTAGCCTTAGCGCCTGCATGCTCAATCAAAGTCCCTCATAAACACCTGGCATGGCTCAAGCCTCAAAGTATGCACAGAAAAAAATACAGATAAACAACAACATTATAAAATAGCTAACTCGTGGGGAATGCAAGATTAAGTAAACATGTAAAATAAGAGAGGAACTAACTCGCTAAAATGCATTCCCTCGACGTTTTTAACATTCATTGTTTGCAACTCAATCTATGTTTTTGGCATCAGTGTTAACTTGGGGGCATGTACACAGGGCCAGTTTTAATGCCATACATCAGGAGGAAACTTCTTTATCATTACATGGTGCACCTGAAAGACTCTAAACCAATACTGCACAAGAATGCAGCTCCATATGTCAATATACAACGTTATACTGGGACACAGCTGCATGTGCAAAGCATTACATGGAACGGCCTGCGCGCGCTTTGGGAACATCCAGTAAAGTGAGGGTTACATGGTCCCTCTGCCGTGTTGTGACCCTGAGTGTTCCTGTCTTGGCCTATGCCTTAATGCCTAGTCAGGGTGGTCCCGGAGTTTGTGAAGCAAGCAGCCCATTTCATTTCGTATATTGTAAGTAAATAAACAGCTGCAGACTTAAAAATAAAAAGCAGTCAAAAATTCCTTCCGTTGCATAGGGTATTGAGAGCTTGAGACAATGCGCTGCGATAACATGAGAACGGTGCTGGCACTATATAAAATGAATAACAACATAATAATTTTAAAAAAGTGGGGGCAGAGTAACGGGAGATGGGAGAGGGAAACAAAGTGTGAAGGAGACAAGCTGAAGAGAGAATCAAAAGGACCCAAGGGAAAGGGCAGGAGTACTTGAGGCTTAATGGTATAGAGAACAAGAAGGAAGGATGGGCGTAAACATGGAAACAGAAACATTAGGTGGCAGTAGAGAAAGGGGCCACGACGTGCACAGAGAGGTGTGAGGAAGCACACAGAAGCAGAGGACAAGAAAGAGAAAGAGGAAGACAGGATGTGGAAAAGGAGGTGAAAGCAGAGTCAGTGAGTAAACTATAGCTGAGACCTCAGGTTAATATTGTCACTTGAGCTGAGTTTTGCCACCGGAAGGCTCTGCATCAAAGTGTGCCATGTCTTCACCCACACAGGCTGTAGATCGCAGGCTTTGCTATCGTGGGAGCGAGTGGGCTATGGAAATGCTCTATATTTGACCCTCACATATATCACCCGAGAAAGCTGCAGATGATTCAGAATCCTACTCCTTGGGGATGGACCACCTGCTCACGTCACACAGCAGTCACCAGTGCTCTACTGGTGGCCCGGTGCAGCCAGGGTCAGCTTTGATCTGTGCCAATCAGTGTCACCTGCCTGTGTCACTGCTGCTGCCTGTGCTGCAACTACACGGAGGCAACGAAATGAGGGCTGCCCGCTGATTTCTGGTGGAGCTGCAAGCGCCATTGGCCGAGGTGCGTGCTTGCTGCCTGTGCACAGGCTGCCCTGCATAGTTGCCTGTGTTGGCTCTGCTGCCCGGTGAAGAGACGAGTGACTCTGCCGGCTTCTTTCATGTGCATGCTGAAATTGTTTGCCGCCTGTGCCGTGGTGCGCATCCCTGCCTGTTATGGGGCTGGAATTTAAGGCACAGGCGTGGTTATGTGCTGCCTGGCCGTCCTTTATGTAGCCTGGGATGGTTGGGACTGTGAGGTGTTGGTTGTGCTGGGACTTAATTTCATGCCAGCCGTTAACAGGGTTAAGTCTGTCTGTGACTGTTACCCCTCACCTCAGATGACGTTTGTGGTTGTCTGTAGTATAGGGTCTGCCTGAAACCTAGGCACTGCACTGCCACGTCTCCTGCCTGCTAAGGGCATGTCTGCCCAGTCCATTTTGCCCGTATCCCTGCCCAGTCGCGGCCCGCGGGGGGGGTGTCACGGGGGGGTGAGGGCCGGGGTGGGGTGGTAGTTTTAAAATAAAAAAAAATAAAATCCTACCTCGGGAAACATCAGTACATTGTGTCATGCGCAGACCGCCCTGTTGACTGCAGGCTGTCAGCTGCTGCTGCCGAGAGTCAAGTGTTTCCAGATCAGTTCCAAGTTAGCCTTGTAATGAGGTGCAGTGTGAGCTCAATGCAGCATGATTAACCCCTCTGGGGCTTGTGGTGCCATCCGTGAGCCAGACCTGAGAAGTCAGCATCCCAGCCATACGGAAGCTGTACTGGGTGCGCGAGTAATTAAACTCAGGGAAATACAGACATTTATAAATAAAAATACACATGGTTATAAAAAAACCTGTGTATATTTTCTTTCCTTCAAATTTCATGTAAGCCACGCAAATCTTTCGTCCAAATTAAGTACTCCTATTGTAAATAATGCTGAGTGATAGTATATCAGTGCTTGTCCTGTTTCTTCCCTGTAGAGGAGGCTGCGGTTCCTGAGAACTTGGGGGTGTCGCGGGGGGGTCGCGGGGGGGCCGGGGTGGGGGGGTAGTTTTAAAATAAAGAAAATTAAAATCCTACCTGACCAGGTCTGCGCCGCCTCGGGTCCGTTCTGGCGCCTACAGCCGCATCACTTCTAGCAAGTGGCAAACCCCTCTCAGCCAATCCTGGCGCTGCTGGCAGCACCAGGATTGACTGAGGGCACGGTTACTCTCCGCCCGCCTGCCCATTAGGAGAGCGAGGTTTGAGCCTTTGCTCAACCCTCGCTCTCCTAATGGGCATGCGCCAGCCACAGCAGACACCAGTGCGCATGACTGGGCACGGGCGAAAAATTCGCTAACCATCCCCACTCATGCGCACTTGTGCTGCTGCCCCTGGTCTGACAATCATGTCAGTCAACATGAGACCGGACCACCCACCCCCTTCAGACTCTGAAGGGGGTGGGCGGTCTGACGTCATGCTGACCGACAGGATTGTCAGTTCTCCCTCGGCGTCTCTGAACTTAAGTAAACTGAGAGTTTACTTAAGTTCAGAGACGCCGAGGGAGCAGCTGCGGGCGGGGGGGCAACGCCCCAATGGATGCACCGCCCCTGCCACCACAGTGAGTCAGAAGGGTATTGCAGCTAAGAGGAGGAGACATTCCCACAGCTATGGCAAACAGGTTTTTATTACTAATTGGGAACACTTCTTTCTATGCTATTGTAGTTCAGTTAGGGCGCTGGGTGTCAGCAAAGCCTTCTTCCTTCCTAATCCAATGTAACCAAACTGTGATTACACATTTTTAGGTCGAGCATTCGAGACCTCTTGTATATACTTTAGTATATACTTATATATATAGATATATATACTTATATGTGGGCTTAGAGCCCACCCACTGCTTTCATTTGTCTGTCTCAGTGTCCTTTAAAAATACTTGCCTGCTAGTGCTCAATCCTTCCTCTTGTCCCTCCTTTTCTCTTTGGTTTCCTCCCACAGCAGCAAGGATCAACTACTATATAGTTACGCACATTTGGGGGACTATTTTTTTTCTTTGTTTCCTGCTCTCACACCCCACCCCTTCTGCCACTTCTCCCACCTCCTCCCTTGTGCTACATGCTCACCCCCACCTATTTCTGCATTGCTGTGTGTTTATTCCATATAGTTCATATTGATCTCCCCCTTGTCCTCCTCTCCCTGCACTCGTCTTTCACCCATCACGGAAATGAAATACTGTTTCACAGAATTCTGGGACATGTAGTTCTTTTTCCTTTAGACTGCACTATGTGCACCAATAGCACGAGCTACAGGGACTACATATCCCATCATGCCATGCGCTTTCTCAGTGCGCTTTGATATGAGCTCCATTCCAGCTGTGTGTGTGTGCGGGCGTTTTTAGTGAGCTCTGGCGTTGTTGTAGATGGCATGTACTGGTGCCGCAGCGGAGGTCGGAGGATCACAAAGGAGGCGGCTGGGGCTCAGGAGACAGCAGCAGGGAAACACTGGTTCGGCAGACCCTCACTCTAGCAGCCAGCAGAGCGCAATTTACAAATTAGTCAAAAACACCAAGATTACTTCAATTCCTCCGACTCCGTCCATTTCATAAAGTCTGGAGGGGATGCTTCGCTTGTTACGGTAGTGTGCTCAGTCCAACAAAAATCATCCCGACCTGGGGCGTTTCGATTTAAGGAGGGCTATAAACCACATAACCAGCTAATAATAGTTAACAGCACGCGCGTGCCCTGGGGGCAGAAGTCGAACAATGGCCCTTGCCCCCGACTTTGTTGCGGCTATGGTGTTAACATGCCCGGCGACTAATTAGACAGAGATGCCACAGTGCTCGTAGCTTGTTGGCAAACACAGACAGTTTCACGTACTGAGCGCGGTGTTCCTCGGGCCAAGATGGGGGACCGGGGAGCTGTAGACAAGGGGAGGGCCCCAGAGCGTCAGCTAAGGGTGGGTTTATTGTCCTCCGGACAAGCAGCTCATCTGTGAATGGACGCGGGCTGGATGAGAGGGAGAGCTCAGAGGGGGAGCTTGTCCCATGCTTTGTGGACTACTGGGTCGTGTGATAAGATAGAGGCTGTGTTTCTGCTCTCACCGTCTATTTCCCTGTAATGGGATTGTAACGACCTAAACAATCCGCTAATAAGAACAAAACACGCCCATCCGTGCAGCCCGTCTGCAAATGTTTTCTTAAAATAGCCCCACATGTGAATTCTCACATCAAAGCCACGAAGAGAAGAAATGCTTCGTCCATCAGTAGATGTTAGCTTAAATGCAGACATCATACACGCAACGCGCCTCTCGTTGAAAAACCATGCATGTTTGTGACACTTTGTAAATTGTGAACAAGTTGATTATAAATGTGACATATCTGATGACAGAGGCATGGCCTTTAGAAAGGGTGAGACAGATATTGTCCGAGTAGTTCTATATATACGGTTAAATTGAACTTTATGTAGAAAACGCCAAGATACACTAAAATGTGTGCAAAGAAGTGCCGCGTTACGCGAATGGAGAAAGCTTGCAGGGTACCGTATTGACAAAGTTGTACGATAATGATGTTATCACCGGAGATCGCGCATAAAAACTGACGATAAGAGTTGTGTACTCGTGAGCGAGCAGCGTCTCACATGAGGTCTGACCCAGGGGCACCCTCTAGTGCAAATGTCTACTCGTAGTCAAAAGCCTATGGGAAAACTCGTAATATTGGTAATTAACTGGAATTTACAGGTATCATGAGTAGGAAAATTAAGCAATTTTTCTTTTGCCCATTGTTTGAGCCTGCTTACATTTGGTGCTAAAATTTCATGCAAACGTATGTCTCACTCCATTACTAGATTTGGCACTGCATGGAATTCTAGAAGCATTTGCACCATGGCCCCCGCCTTATGCCCCATTTGCGTATATAAACAAGCTTTTGCAATGAAATAGGTCTCGCATTTGCGAGAGTTAGAGCTATTGGCATTGTAAATGACAATGCCTTTTATTTATGTGTTGTTTTTCAAAACCGATAAAAAAAGGCATTGACATTTACAATGCCAATAGCCTAAACTCTTGCACATGCGAGACCTATTGCATTGTAAATGCTTGTTTTGTATTTGGCAATTTGTACAGTGCGAACATAGCTGAAGGCTGTGTCAATGGAAGGGTAGAGGGAAAGAGGGTGATTACTGCACCGCGACGTAATGTTCTGTAAAGAGGTGTCTTCAGCGGTGTCCTTGACGGAGTGTAGGACCGGGAAATGATGTCACGGCGCGTGCGCAAAATAAAGATACACCGAACAGCGAGCTTTGTGGCATGTCATTGGAATATATATGATTGTATGGGGTTTAGCTGCAAAGCAGTGGCGCGCTAATAAATGAGTTACAAAGTGAGGGAGAGGCAGTGGTGTAACGCACAATTATGGGCCCCCTAAAAAATACGGCCTGGGGACCCTCTGACGCTTGTGTCATAGACCTGAGGATGAATGCGGGACCCTTGAAGGGAAGGTTGACGGGCAGGGCGCACAGGCAATAGCCAATAGGACAATGGTCCGTTCCCCGATTGGCATGCCCTAGGGCAGCTGGTTTGTTTTCTGTTGATGAAGTGCCCCCACCTGCCAGGACGGGTGCGGCTGCTAAACCTAAAATGTTGCTGCCTTTTCACTTGGAGTAGCACAGATTGGGACAGAGAGTTAGTCCGAAGCTAAACGGCTCATTGTCATGCTTAGAATGGCAATAAATAACAACAAAGACCTAATCTGCTCGGGCCAACGAATTCTATTCACTTACTGAGAGGGAATGGAAGTTTATTTTCTTCTTTTACAACAACCCTTCATATTTTATAGGTATTGTCCCAACTCAGACTCGCCCTATTTATAAAAGAACCCACCCATGAGTCCAAAGTCACTGCGTTCACACAATATATCCTGTACTTTAACAGGTATACATAACACATAAATGTGAAAAAATGGGAAAATGTGAAAATGCGACGAGGCTCGTCGGGTGAAAGACGCGAAAACGGACAACATATGTGTCCTTTTATACGAAACAGGGCTAATAATAATATTTAGTCCCTGTGTGACATGGTGGCTAGCTGGTACGAGAGGCCTTGGCTGCTACTAGTCACTGCGTGTTCACAATAAGGGTCCAGAAAAGGTGGACAAAGTCCTCGTGCCCTGAAGAAATTGCCATTACAATTTACAGGCAATGAAACATGTCGGCCCAACATTACATGGTCTGCAAACATGCAGTATGTTTTTAATTTGAATAAGCCCTCGAGTTGAGAATAAAAGTGGCTCCCTGGCGATTGAGTTGGCTTATTTCAATTTTACTCACACGGGGTTGATTTGTGTTATTGTACACACATATTCACTGGTTTTCACTGGGTTTCTGGACACCGAATTTGTTTATCTTTGTTTGCGAGGTAGCAACCAATGATGAGAAACGTGGGCATGACTGGTGATAATTAACCAGTAAGCTCCCTTGGTGGTGCGCACGTGAGGTGCTACCTCGCATTTTCACATTTTCCCATTTTTTCACATTTATGTGTTATGTATACCTGTTAAAGTACAGGATATATTGTGTGAACGCAGTGACTTTGGACTCATGGGTGGGTTCTTTTATAAATAGGGCGAGTCTGAGTTGGGACAATACCTATAAAATATGAAGGGTTGTTGTAAAAGAAGAAAATAAACTTCCATTCCCTCTCAGTAAGTGAATAGAATTCGTTGGCCCGAGCAGATTAGGTCTTTGTTGTTATTTATGATTTTGAGTGGAGGGCGACCCAATCTGTTTTTCCCTCTGTAGCTCCTTTTTGTGTAGATGCTTAGAATGGCAACAGGCCTGCCATAACTGCCACAGCAGGAGGTAGGCAAACACTACCACCCCGTGCCCTCAGGTAAGCCACCGAGAGGGCCTGCATTCAAACAGCCTGAGTGATAAGAAACTAGCCCGGGTCGGGGAGGGAAGGGGAAATGGATAGGTGAGGGGGGGGCGGGGGAGAGGGAGAGATGGGCAAGGTCTGTGGTGGGTACTGGTGAGAGAAGATGGTGGTCAGCAAGGATTTTCCTCTGTTTGATTCATCCCCTGTGGTGCAGGCCTCTCCCGAGCTTCAGCTAAGCGCAGCATAAATTGAGGTAAAGTATCACCCCTCTCACAGGCGGAGCAAAGGACTGCCTCTCACTCCCCATGCCGCACCCTCACATTTCTTGTAGAAAGGCCCGTTAAAGGGCCTCTCACTCTCAGCAAAGAGGCCTCATTTCCCACAAAGAGGCAACTCTTGCCAAGATAGACAAGCCTATCAATCCACAGTAACCTCACGGTACCCCGAGGCCTCCACATTACATTTATCTTTTCTTCTATTAGTCTGACATTTTGGTTTTATTATCAGAAACTAAAACCTTATTGTATCTAGGGTTTTATAACGGTACATTTTCTTCATAGCATTTTTGTTGTTGTCATTGTGTGTTAACCCTGACATATACATACCTAGCGGGTGCCCAGCTCTGCCTGGATACAAGAACCGTGATCTGCACGTCCCCTTGCACATAGCTGTGCCACTGCACGTCAACCCTGACTTGCCCATGCCCTGTGCCCTTAAGGTTTGCTAGTGTAATCAGCAACGAACTGTTCAAACTCTACACACTGTGCCAGGATGCTTCAACACTCACCTGAACATGCCTAGTGCATTCACAGCTCTGCCCTATAACACAACCTTGACCTGCACATAACAAGCACACACAGCTCTGCCAGTATACCTCGACCACGACCTGTTCATAATGCTGGGCATATAAAGCTATGCTAGTGCTCTTCAGGCATGTGCTGCAGGACCTCTGTGCACACAGCTCTGCCAGTGCATATGAATCATTGTCTAAAGATCCCCATGTGCACACACATAGCTTTGTCAATGTCCCAAAATACATCTTCAGTTGGGGACAGCTCTGCCACTGCACCTTGAACCTTATCTGCAGATACCAAGGTTTTATAAGTGCACCTCAATCATAACCTCTACATACCTAAAACTCTATCAATGCACCACAACCCTCACCTAGAGCAGCCATTGCATCCTAAATGAGCACAATCTGTGCACACAAAGCTCTGCCACTGATCCTCAGTCCTGACCTGCAGTTGATCAGTGCACACACAAACAGCCCTCTTATAAGCAGGACCCTCTGGCGTCCTGAGTGTAAGCAGGTGCCCTGGGGATGGAGGGTGAGCAAGGGCCTCATGGAGCTAAGAGTGAGCTGTAATCTCAGGAAGCTAATTGTGAGCAACAACCTTGAAGAACTGGGAGCGAACATGAGTCTCAAGAAAATGAAGGTGAGTAGGAGACTCGTAGAATTGAGGTTTGAGTCGAAGCCTCAAAGAACTCTGAAGAAATAGGAGACTCGAGGAACTGAGGGGACAGTAGGTAGCCTTGGAACAGAAACCTTAGGAAACTGAGGTTGTGCAGGAGCCTGAAGGAACTAAGGAATAGCAGCAGACTCAGAAATTGGGGTTGAACTGCATTCTCAAGGAACCAAGGACGAGTACGAGCCTCATGGAACTGAGCGTGACTAATAGCCTAAGGGAACAAGATTGAGTAGGAGCCTCAAGGAACTGGGGGTGAGTAGGAAACTTAAGGATCTGAAGGGGAGTACGAGCCTGAGGAAACTGAGTGAATATATGCCTCAAGGAATTAGAGTGAGTAGGAGCTTCAAGGAACTAAGTGGGAAATACGAGGCTCAATGAATTGCATGGGAGAAGGATTCTTAAGGATCTGGAGATGAACAGGAGCCTCAAGGAAATGAGGGGGTGTAGGAATGTCATAGGCAATGAGTGTGAATAGAAGTCTCAGGGAATTGCTAGTAGGAATCTCGGTGTTAAAAAGAGCCTCAAGGAACTGAGGGAGACGAGGAATCCCAAGGAACTAAGATTTAGCAGATGACCAGGAAGCAGAGTATGAGATGGAGCTTTAAGGAATTGTGAGTGAAAAGGAGACACAGGAAACTGTGTGTAGGTAAAAGGCCCAGGAAACGAAAGTGACTAAGAGTCTCAGGGAACTCAGGATGAACAGAAGTCTTGAGGACTTGGAGCCTGGTGGACATAAATTAAGATGTGCCCTTGCTGGGAACCCAAGGCTAAGCGGGAAACTGTGGGTGTTAGTGTTAGCAGGTTGATGGGTTTCTCATGGGGAACAAAAGCCTCCAGACCTACAGGTGGGCGTGATCCTCTTGGCCTATCAGGATCACCCCAGGATGAGCATGATCCCTAGGATGGGCTGGTGGATCTCGCAGTCAATAATTTATGGGTGAGCCCGTTCTTAGAGAACCAAAGATTCGCAGTGGACCCAGAGATCTAAAGTGAAAAGGACATTTATGGACCTAAATCTGAGCATTAGGAGACCTGTAGATGTTTTCAATCTTTGCTAATGCTACTGCCACCAAACTGTGCATCATGACAATAACAAAACAATGTTTTACAAAAGGTTGCAATCTTCGAATGTGAGGCACTTTTTTAGGTCGAGCCTAGAGTCAGCGCGCATGCTCTGCAAGACTTGTTGTAGTGGAGTATGGAATAGAAGCCCCGGCCACTCCGCCCATATTTGTCATTGGCTTGTGTCTTTGTCCTTTGTAAATGCTGGCTTCTGATTCATTAATAGTCTTGTTAGTCCCTCCTTAGTACCGCCTTGTCTTCCTTTGTAACCTCCCATGGCAACTGGCCCTTTTACTTTGGTGGTTACACGGGTTGCTTTATTTAGTCTGTAAGCACTATTTTCTTTATTGAGTTTCTCTTACTGCAGGCACGACGTGCTTTGCTTACATTCAGCGCGCCATGCGAGCTGAATGTAAGCAAAGCACATGCGCGCTGAATGTAAGCAAAGCACATCGTGCCTTCAGTAAGCAGCCGGGACAATGGCGAGTCACTCGCAGAACTCTGTCTAAAAGGACATAAGCACCTAATTGGTGTCCTGTTTTTATCCTGCTTCGCGCGACAAATGTCAGTCTCAGGGTGATTCATTGACCGATATTAATGAGCTAATTGGGTTGGATGCGGGCTATCCGTTCACACACCTGCGAAGTGCCAGTCATCCGTGTCGCCATTTTGGAAGAGGGTTACTGTTTTTGTGGAAGTCCTGGAGGGGCAAGAGAACACCCAAAGTAGGTGTGTGCATGCCTTCTTAATGCTGCGTCTAACCCTCTATAGAGCGTGATTGGATTGTTATCTGTATCGAACACTTGGTTGAAATGTTTTTACAGATAAGGCTACCGTGTTTCTTGGCATCCTTCATAATAGCAGGGCGACCAGAGACCCAACAATATATTGTCTTTTGGTTGTTTCGTCCATGGTACCATCAGTGGCAGATACTGTCCTTTAAACGAAGTTTGACGTCATACTTTAAATCAAATTATGTAGTCCCATCTCTGTTCTCATTACAAAGTGAGTGGTCCTTCTTCTCTGCCCACTGCGACTCACAGTCCCTCCTCTATCGTTAATAATTTAGTAGTCCTTCCTCGATGGCTCTGAGTCCCGGCATGTAGTGAGCAGAAGAGAGCAGAGAATACACTTTTCAGTCCTGGTCCGGAGAGCTCTCTGGGTTCCAGGGCCGATTTGTAGGTGCATCACCAGCAGGTTGTGTGTGCTAAATTTGTCTATGCATCTGGCTGTCTGGTTTTCAATTGCCTACTGTATGACATTTCCGGCTCTGTCATTTTTTAGTGTCTCGTGATTAGAATTACAAGGGTCACCCTACTCACATGGAACCAGGGTATCAATTATATAAAAAGGAACAACGGTTCTTGCGGGCAGTGTATGTAAAATATAATAATATTTAGCTCAATGGCATTTAAAATGGGCATAGAGATGTCAGAGAGAGAAAAGAAACAATACACAGCAAGACGTATCATGAATCTTAGCTGTTTATGTAGATATTTAGTCAAATTAATCATAAAGGTGCATGGTGTCCCAAGTGAACATAGAACCTACAAAGCAATTTTAGTGAAAATTTTGTGACATAAAATTAGGTTTCTAGAATACAGAAAACGACCATAATATAGATGTACAATGGTTATTCACAGCCTTCTAGTACATTATTAGGGGCTGGTAAATGGTTCGTTTTTACAGTTTTGTCGATGGCGTTTCGACCCCACCATCAATAGGGGGTCTCTTCAGGACCTAGCAATGAGGGACACCTAAAAAAATAATAACCAAGGAATAAGTAAAGTGGCCAGAGAATGAGAAATCACTTAGGAAGTAAAAAGTAAAAAATAGGCGGTCAATCGACTGCTGGTCATACCTGAATAAGGGTAATGGAACTGTCCCAGTGTGAAGTGCACACCACAGGGGAGTGTGTATGGGAAAAGGAGAAATTGGGAAATTACTCACATGGGGCCCAGCCGGGCGTTGATAGAGAAAAAGGACAATTATGAGCCTTAAAAAATTATGGCGAGACTGATTTACAAACTGTTTTGTAGGGCAGAATTTGAACTTACACAAGTGAGGGGAGAAGACTGACAGTTCTGCTGACGTTTTTAATTATACACAAATAAGATACGCAGTCTGATTACAAAAAACTGGCATCTCATTAGAAACATTGATTCCACAATTGAATATCCCATGTTTGCTTTCAAACGAGGTAAAAATATTAAAGATCACCTTGTACACTCTGCTACACAGTGTAGCATCAGCCACAAGCCAAGAACACTAGAAACAGTATGGGGGCTTCCAGAAGTAAAAGGTCACTTTCGGTGTTGTAACTGCATTGCTTGTACATACTCATTCGACACAAAGGTTTTTGAACATGGTAATGTCAAACAAGACTTAAATTTCTTCTCAAATTGTAATACACGTAACGTTGTCCACTGTATATGGTGTCCTTGCCAATTACCATACATTGGACAAACCTCTCAACCCATCAAAACACGCTTCTGCCAACACTGTAGCAGAATAAGATGCTCTGTACTGAATGCTCCTTTGGTGACTCACTTCATGGAAAAGAATCATACAGCTGATGATTTAAAATGGCAAGTCATCGACAGAGCGTCAATTCCAGAAAGAGGAGGAGATCTTGTAGTGTAGTTCCTATTTCCCTAATAGGCTCTGCGCATTGGAATAATATACCCTATAGATTTGACATAGGACTGAGGTCAGTATGTCACTATCAAGTATATTAAACTTAATTATTTTGTGCCAGCTAACTCAGAGGCCACTAGAAACTCCTTGTAAACAAGAAGGGAGTAGTTTCTGGCAACAGCATAAACATGACAACTTTGTGTCCCTTTAGAATCGGAACACTCTCTGAATCGTGGAAACAATAGATAACAGTTTCACTCAGCTAATCGTGCATGCTTAGTTTCTTCAGAGTTACACAGAAAGAATAGACGGGCGTTTCAATAAAAGGATTTATTGAACAGTCTTGTTTCTCGTGTAAGAGATATGAGCTGTTATGATCACAAGACAGTATGCGAGATATATAATGTACAGCGTAAGCAGTAGAAAGAAATAATACTGCGCTAGCATTATCTTTTAGCTATGACACATATATTTATATACATAAATAACATAAGCTAAAAATGCGAGTACTCATAAGATGCTTCTCTAACTAGTTCTACCCCAGTGTACCTAACCTAACCTAGGTGTAGGGCAAGGTAAGAAGTAGGTGATGTATTTCTATAGTATGGTATGCTATAATATGCAGCTCCATACCTTGAGAATGAAAGAGGTGGGAATCTCTTACCGGGTCTCGAACTCTAACACCCCGCGAAGGGAGTCAGAACACTGGAAGCTGGATTCTCTGCGAGCAGGGATGACAGCGTCTCTTGTCAGTGCGTCAGGCCGGGACACTGGCTCCTCTGAAGTCGAGGTCTCCTCCTACTTGCTTGGGCAAGGGAAGGTATATTTATACCTGGTAGGTGCCTTGGAATGTTAGCATTGACGTAAAGTCAGAGGAAGACGTCAGGAATGAACCCTTAAGGAATAGCGGTTCATGCATAATAAATGAGTTCTTGGAGAAATCAATAATCCTGTGCTAGGGGAACTCCCAAGAGCTTAAGGGTCTGGTTTCTAAGAACTCGTTGTGACGTTGGGGTGGACAGATGTATGTGACCATGCCTGTATTTGGATTGCATGGCTAATGCCTAAATAAGGACTGGGATCTTATGCCTATATAAGGGCAATGCGAATTGTGCCTATATAAGGACATGTTTCTGGAAAACCTATATAGGGACACCTAAAGCGAAATACACCACCCACTCCACTTTCGAATGAACGATAATACTAAATGCTAAACATTAAACTGAGTACCGCATGTGGCTAAAAACATTTCTAAAAGCATATTAAAAGAAGTTTTTAAAAGAAAACTGTTGCTAAACATGTAATGCAATAGGTACTGTACATTTTAAAGCATTTTTTCAATCTAGGCATATATCATAAATAAAATGCAACATGAATGAATAAACAGAAATATATACATATGACGAAATGGTTGACAAGTATTTCAAAAAAATCAAAGCCATTTCAAAACATGTTGCTAAAATGAAATTATAGTAAAATAAGGTGACAATGTGTCCCTGGAAGTATTCAAAGAAGTCCGTTTTATATGAATAGTTCTACTGTAAGCAGATTTAGTTGCCATGTTTTTTCAAAAAAATAGAGAAAAAGAAAAAGTTCAATTTTAGGAAGAGTTCCAAGTTTTGTTCTGTTTTGAAAATATGGAGGCCAAATTCATTGCTTCCCTGATACACTGTGAGCCGAATCAAAGTCAGTGTATGGGTCTGGTGTAAACATGAAATCATCTATTTCTATAGACAAAATATTGTCTACCGATGTTGGTGACATTTGGAATACCTCGTTCAGAAGGTTAACTGCACAGAGATGAGATGCATCGCCTTCAGCATAAGATGCCGCAGCAATGTTCGGGTCCGTTGTTACCTGTGTGCCTGTTGATCCATCTCGTACCTCAGCAGCAGCAGGAAGCGTCTGTGAGATCTCAATGAATGCCGTCATCAGTATTGGTAGCCTTTGGGGGCAACACAGAGCATGGGCCGTTATCGGGTCCAGCAGAGTATCGATATCCATAGGCATGACTGATGGGAGTGTTAGACAGGTGTCTAGCATGCATTCTTCACCGCAAAGCAGGCAGCGTAGAACAGGTAAGATGCAATCTTGCCAGATTGGTCTAAATGACAGAAACCATGTTGTATTAAGTTCCCGTAGACGAGGTATGCCCAAAAGTTGCACTATCAATCAATCAATCAGGTCACTTATAAAGCGCACTACATACCCACGAGGGTCTCAAGGCGCTGGGGGAAGAGGGGGCGGTGCTGCTACTGATCGAAGAGCCAGGTCTTGAGGAGTCTTCTGAAGGCCAGTAGGTCTTGGGTCTGCCGAAGGTTGGTGGGGAGGGTGTTCCAGGTCTTGGCGGCGAGGTGGGAGAAGGATCTGCCGCCGGCGGTCGTTTTCCGGATGCAGGGGACTGTGGCGAGGGCGAGGCTGGTGGAGCGGAGCTGGCGGGTGGAGGTGTAGAAGCTGAGTCGTCTGTTGAGGTAGTCTGGTCCGGAGTTGTGGAGTGCTTTGTGTGCGTGGGTGAGGAGCTTGAAGGTTATCCTCTTGTTGACAGGGAGCTAGTGCAGGTCTCTCAGGTGGGGTGTGATGTGGCTGCGGCGGGGCATGTCGAGGATAAGACGTGCAGAGGCGTTCTGGATGCGTTGCAGCTGTCTCAGGAGCTTACCCGTCGTTCCTGCGTAGAGGGCGTTTCCGTAGTCCAGCCTGCTGGTGACGAGGGCCTGGGTGACTGTTTTTCTTGTTTCGGTGGGGATGCACTTGAAGATCCTGCGGAGCATTCGGAGGGTGTTGAAGCAGGATGAGGAAACGGCGTTGACCTGCTTAGTCATGGAGAGGGTGGGGTCGAGGATGACCCCTAGGTTGCGTGCGTGGTCGGTAGGTGTCGGGGCTGTTCCCAGTGATGTCGGCCACCAGGAGTCGTCCCAGGCTGAAGGGTTGGAACCAAGGATGAGGACCTCCGTCTTGTCCGAGTTCAGCTTCAGGCGGCTGTCCTCATCCCTTCGGCGACGGCCTTCATTCCTTCGTGGAGGTGGGCTTTGGCGGTGTGAGGGTCTTTGGTGAGGGAGAGGATCAGCTAGGTGTCGTCGGCGTAGGAGATGATGTTGAGGTTGTGCCGTCGGGCGACGTGGGCGAGGGGTGCCATGTAGATGTTGAACAGCGTCAGGCTGAGGGAGGAGCCTTGGGGTACGCCGCAGATGATCTTGGTGGCCTTGGATCGGAAGGGGGCGAGGCGGACGCTTTGAGTTCTGCCGGAAAGGAAGGATGTGGTCCAGTCCAGGGCCTTCTCTTGGATCCCGGCGTCGTGAAGGCGTGTTCGTAGTGTGTGGTGGCAGACCGTGTCGAAGGCGGCTGATAGGTCCAGGAGGATGAGGGCTTCTGTTTCTCCGTTGTCTAGCAGGGTCCTGATGTCATCGGTGGCGGCGATGAGGGCGGTTTTGGTGCTGTGGTTGCTGCGGAAGCCGGACTGGGAAGGGTCCAGGATGTTGTTCTCCTCGAGGTAGCGGGTCAGTTGTTTGTTGACGATTTTCTCGGTGACCTTCGCGGGAAACGGGAGCAGAGAGATGGGTCGGAAGTTCTTGAGGTCCTTGGGGTCTGCCTTGAGTTTCTTGATTAAGGCGGTGAACTCGGCGTGCGCTCACGGCACTTCCGTTCTAGGAGAGCTTTCTCCAAATTGCTGGGAGTGACGCCGGTGAATAGGCTTGCCATAGCGTAGCAGTAGGAATAAGAACAGGATTCCCGCAACAAGTGCTAGAATTAATGGCACACCACCAAACCCCAAATGTGCGAAGTTTGGAATGATTCCGAGGACTGCCTGAAAAGGTGCTAACAGTCCTGAACAGATGGACTTAAATACATGTACAATCCCGCTCGTATCAGACATGTTTAAGATACGTCCCATCATTTCTACGAAATGTATAGGGCAGTTTGTACGAATTAAAGCCTGTATCTCAGCCGAAGTCCTTGCAATTTGTAAATCATAAGTTTCTTTGGCCGAGGTCAAAGGCACGGTTTGTTGCAAAAGCATGGCTTTCATTCTGCTTTGAGTCTCAAAACGTATAAAAGAAACATTCAATGAAGGCCATAGAGGCGACTCCCTGACTGTCTCTATTTGGGGGAACAATACTTGCATACAACAAGTAACCCTGGAGCCAACTGTTACCAGATATGGGATTCCTGGCAACATGCCACAGCAACTCTGATCATTCAACATGAGGTAACTCCCATTAGAAAGTTGGCCAAACCTTGGATTAATCACAGCAGCTGGTGTACCCTGCAGGTGGCAGGACAAGTTTGCCACAGAACCATTACAAGCCCCGTGTAAAAAAATGTCCTGACATATGAGCGAACCGCTCAGTGCCTTTTCACAGTGTGTACCGCTTAGAGACACTTCACGATCCCCACTCCAACATCTGTATTCGTAAGGTAAATCCCAGGATGTCTTAATGTATTCTTTACCCAACCTTTCATACTTGCCTGCTTGCATTTGTTTGAGGCAATACTGAAAATGAAAAGTAGTGACAGGCAGAGTTATTTTGCCATGGATTAGTCATTCTGTAGCTGGTTTTTCTGCTACCGTAAATGGTAATTTTTCCAGTTTTTCAATGCTCAGCACTGTATACTTTGCTCCCCTTTGTGCCAGTTCGATCTGTTTATCCGTTAGATTGTATTCTGCAAACAGAGACGACGTGTTGATAAAACGCCAAGGCACATAGCCCGCACGCGAAGATTGCAGTGTCCAGCCTAATAACATAATAGAGCGTAACTGAGATTGGCCCTGTTGTAACATGACTAAATCTTGTTCCAGGATGTCAATAGCAAAGGATACAATGTTGTCCAATGAATAAATTCTGGATGTCAAAGTTGTTAACCCATTGTCGACCACAGTGAGTGATTTCTCTAAGTTAATACGATCAAGTTCACGTATTCTTTCTGCGGCCTCTGCCTGTGAAACCTTCCATATTTCATTATAAGCAGCATAAATGCCGACATGTATGAAACGTTTTTTACGCGGTTTTCTTGGTCCTTGCAAGAAATCCCTAAGGTCTGCGTCTTCTTTAAGTAAAGATAAGTGTTGTTTCACATCCTCAAGTGTAGATTTTTGTAACCAGTCGAGGCACAATTTTCCTACACTGTATGTTGTTACTACCCCCGGATGTTGTCGTTGAACATAACGTGGGTCTGGCCTATGGATAGTAAAGCCCTGTATTCTATTCAGGAATCTTTCTTGACAGATGTTTGTGGGCCAGAGTAACCATTTTTTCCAATCAGGATCGGATCTGTTGTTTTGTAGTATTGTGTCTACTGTGACCGCTCCCTGTGTAGTGCTATTACTTGCAGGTGTTGGTACAGAAGGTGTGTTCATGTCTTTGATCTTGGCTAAACCAAGGCAAGACGTTTGTTGCACAGTGTCATTCAAAAACATTATTTGATGTGGGATGATACAGGCTCTAAACAAAGCTTCTATCCCCTGCACTTGCCAATCTTTAGAACCCCAGACAGATTTTGTGTTGATTGTGTCTTTCCAAAAGTCAAATCCTTGCCTAGATAATTGGGTAATAAAGGCTGCAGAATAAATCTGTTTTGTATTAGTTAACATCATTTTCTGTCCTGTTTTGTTTACATTCTTATAGTAAAACGTTTCTGGATCAGATGTATTGTACCCTGAAAAATATGGAAACTTATTTGCAAACGTTTTTGAACTACCCTTTGGTGGTGTAGGACAATGTTCCCATTGGTTAAACTTAAAAACATTTCTAGGTGTTGCAGATTTATGCAAGAAATGATGACCATAGTGGTTGTAACAATAAAGCTGTTCGTAGTCTGATGAGCCCTCTAAGTATTCATTGTTAGAGAACGCAGCAGACCTTTCTAGGTCAGACATCATATCATTAACAGTCTCAAAGTCCCAATCATCAGAATAGGTACTGGAGGTAATAAAGTCACTTAATGAAATTTTAAATAAATGTGGAATCTTCAAAAGTTCCGTTGGGCCGAATATGTCGAAATCGGTTTTGTCCCACACTATACCATCCTCTATAGGAACGGCTGTGATGTTCACTGCTGACAAGTCTCTTGTTTCACGATGGGAAGATTTGTGTGGTTTTAAAAGTAAGTTCACATTTTTACTTTCAGTGTCCATACGAATGTATCTGCCATTTATAAGCATGCTAAGAGTCATAACCAATTCTAGCCAAAACAGAAAGAAAAATATTCCAGAAATAATCCATATTTCAATCCATGGTGAAACCAGATAAGTCTTTTTCAGAAAATGAAAAAAGTCTTGTACTTGATGTTTGAAAGTTTTTAAGGCTGGCATCGTTTCAGGCTCACTCGGATCCTCAGAAAACATATCAAAGTTAATGAAATAGCCAGAAGCAGTTCGGTCAATTGTTGAAATTGCATCAGGATTCGTAGAAATCGCTGGAACCAGTTGATCACGTGTTACGTTGGTGTAGACAGGTGTATCTGGACGAACTGTTACTTGAATTTCAAGAGGGATGAGTTCCATAGCATTGTTGCTTAGTCCTTCATCTGTTACTGCTGAATTCTCTATGGTTATGAGTCTGTCAGTCTGAACCTCTTGGATAGTAGCGAGAGGAGTGCGTCTGCTACTAGGTCGGAGTCCACGAGGCCTACTATTTAGTATTGGCCACATACTGTGGTTTGATGAGGTCGATTGACACAAATCTTTTCTCCTTTTTTCCAGCAAGGGGCGGCAGAAGTACTGTTCTTGTTCCGTGGACGGCTAGGACAGTTACTGGTTGTCTGTAAGAAGGTCCAAATTCCTTCTTGTCCGCAATCTTCTTTCTGACTAGATCCCCAACTTTTGGGATCCAGACAGGCCTTGCTGGGACTGCCAGTGTTTCCCCAGTGGTGGTTGGCTTCAGGAACACGTTGCTTTGTTTCGATCTTAGTTCATTTAGATCCTGTAAAACAGCCAAACGATCTTTGATATCAAAGGGTTTATTTTCCACCACTGTGCCTTTACATTCGAGATCAGGAACCCACATTCTTGTCCCAAATAGGACCTCATATGGAGTGACCCCCCTAGAGAACTTCTTGGCAAATTATTTAATGAGCGTTGGACCCCATAAAGATGTTTGACCCACCCATCACCCGAACCTAATACTCTAGCTGTTATAGACTGCTTTATGTCCCAGTTTTTCCTTTCCACAACAGAATTTCCCTCAGGATGAAACGGAGAGGAGTACCGCAATGCAACGCCAAAACTGGCCATGGCTTCTTTGTAAGCCCGAGAGCTAAATGCAGGGCCCTGGTCAGAATGTAGTGTGCCTATTGCGTATGTGCCGATAAAGACTCACAAATCTTTTATAACAGTTCGAGCGTCAGCCGAGCGCTGAGGCCATATCCATAGGAACCTTGACTTAGTATTTGTGGGATTGCATTTGTCCAAAAGGACGCCTGCACGTAGATAGTCTAATGCTGTCTAACAATGGTGTCTGTACTGGGCAGGCTACTTCGTAGTCAGGTGTCTGATGGCTTTCTGCACCACGCTGTCTATTGCAGTCTATGCAGTCATCGATGAAGATGTGAATCTGTGTATTCATTCCAGGCCACCAGTACATCTCTTTTAATGTTAATATTGTTTTAGAGATCCCTTGATGTGACAGACCCTCCCCCAGATGTGCTTCATAAATCAAAGCTGCTCTACGTTCCATGTTTGGAATTACCCTGTCCCCCACTCCAGGGATTAGAGCAAAAAGAACGTTGTTTGCATCAATTACATAAGAGTACTTGAGTGGAAATTTCTTTGGTAACGCTGCACCACTGCCTTTGCTTGAAGCATTGACAGCCAACAATATCTCACTGTCTATTCTCGTTTTTGAACGAGTGATCGCAGCTACGGAAGCCGTTTGAACAGTCCCCTTTGCGGCTTCGTCAGCCAATGAATTCCCTGCAACGTGACGCCATCACGTTGATGACTCAGTGTGTGTATCACGTGAACTTTTGGTAGTTCGTCTCTCAACTGAACTACTTGTTCCCAAAGCATTTTATGCTTTATTGTGCCACCGTTTGCATCTTTGAACCCGTTTTCAAGCCAATTCTGTATATATTCATTATACGACTGAACACAGTAAAAAGAATCGCACACTATAAGTGTGGGGAATTCGCGATCTGTATTCTCAAGTGCCAGTTTGAATGCTTGTAGCTCAGCTCGCTGAGCTGTACAATCTCCTAGAGATTGAGTTTTAGTGACCATTGGTCTGAAGTTACCATCTTGCATGCAACCTTTAACGATTGCGCATGCTGCACTGTAAGCTTGCTTACTCCCTGTAGCGGGTTGTGCTGATCCGTCAGTGTAAATTATAAATTCGTACTGATCGAGAGGCAAAATTTCAGTGGGCAGAGGACATTCATGTTCATATTGCAGGAACGCTTGTGTTTTTAAATCAGGATCAAAAACATATTCAACATCTGTTGAGGCAAGAGAATTAACCCATTGTATCCATCTAGGATGTAAAGCTTTTGCATTTGGAATGCTCGCTTTTGTAACCGCCTCTAAGGCTGGTACTGGGGTTACGACAATAATGCGTTTTCCTTGAGCTAGAGCTCTTTCTTTTGCTACAGCGGTTTGAACTGCTGTCAGTATTTTTCTGTTGAAGTGAAGCGCATTTCTGCTTGTGTATACAAATGTGATTTGTATGCTATTGGTACTTTTTCACCCTCATTAAATGTTAAATAGGTGAATCCGAATTGACCCGAAATTATTCGGATCACTAAATTGCGTGTATTTACACGTGTTTGTAAGTGATTTGTTGCTAACATGTTAGCTTGGAGTGAACGCAGGATTTCTGTGTGTTCCTGAGTCCAATGTTTTGTTGAAAAATCAGGTTTGATTAATTCGTAGAGAGGTTTAACCCTTTCTGCGTAATTTAGAATGTAAGTTCTTCCAAAATTTAGGAAACCCAAGATGGATTGTAAACTTTCAGCGTTTTTGGAGGTTGGAGCAGCGTGCACTTTTCTAAAAAGTTAGCTGCCAGGCTCGTGCCTTCACTTGAAAGCTCATATCCCAGGAAAAGGACATTGAGATGGGCAATTCTGGATTTTTTAAAGTTGAATTTATAGCCCTCAGAGGCGAAGCCCAATATAATGGTACTCACCCTGTTCAAGTGCCTATCTAGGTCATCGTCTGTCAGATAGATGTCATCGACATATGACAATGCATCATTATCATAAATTTGTAGTAACTCTGTTACCCTTGCTGAGAATAACCCGTGGCTGTTTTTGAACCCTTGTGGGAGTCTACAAAATTGACGCTGGGTCCCCATTATTGAGAAAGCTGTTAAGTACCTGCTTTCAGGTGCTATGTTTTGACAAAAGAAACCATTTGAAATGTCCAATGTGGTTTTATATTTTTTACGCACAATGTTATTCATTAATGCTGTACTATGTGCATTTTGCATTGCAAATGTTTTGGAACAAGTGTTCAAGTGTCTGTAATCCAAAACTAGACGATATGTATTGTCTGATTTGGATACAGGAAACAAAGGATTATTCATTGAGGAGGTGCATGTTTCAATCACCCCTTGGTATTCAAGTTGATCTAAGATCTCCCTGACCTGTTTTTTAGCTTCTTGCTTTATTGGGTACTGCCTTTGTGCAGTAGGTTCATTTTTTAGCTGTATTTTGTGGTGAGGTGAGTCCTCATCCCATCCTACATGATTTTTGTATAATGCTGGGGCCTGGGCAACTGCCCATTTCCTGGCATAAGTATATTTTAGGTGAATTGGAATATGGTTGGAGAAGGCTGGCATAATAATGTCCTCGCCATGTGGGCACTCCCTGACAAAGTGTGGTGGCCAGTCTTTTTCTGCTAGAAGTATATCATAACCCCTTGAAAGTTTTTCCCAAAAGAGTGTTTTTCACTTTTCTTGGTATGTCTCCCTCCATTCGGATTGTAATTTCATATAACTTTTGTGGAGCACTAACCCTGGTGTCTACAGTCTCTACTGTGATATACTCATTCAAGTCCACTATCTCCAGAAGTCCCTTCAGGTTCTGGCGAGCTATTGTGACTTCTGCTGCACTGTCCAGCATTGTCTGAGCCCATTCTCCATTCTTGAGCTGTGTTCTCAGTATTCTCGGCATGTCTGATCTTCAGACCTGCTACCTTCTTTTTCGTGAATTGAGGTTTTGATTTATTTTTCTGAACCTGTTTGTCGTCTTTGGATTTCACGCGTTCTTCTCTATGTTCTGACCATCCTCGTCTTTCCGATGTCTGTGACGATATCTGAAAGGTACGAGAGGAACGTGTATCAGCATCTTGATACCTGTCAGGTTTTCTTAAATTATCCCTATTCCTGAGGTTATACCTCCTTTCAGAGGGCTCCTTTTGAGGAGACCTACCTCGGGATTGAGAACGTTTCTCGTTTGAATTTTGTTTATTAGTTTCCCACTTCTTTTTAGAAGATGTAGGATTTTGTTTAATAGAGTCCTTCTCAGGACTTTCAGATAGTTTTGGCTTCAAAGGTTTTCCACCCAAACTATTGTCATAAGGTTTCTGCACATACACAGAGCTATGCACAGGAAAATGGGACCCCGGAATACAGTGGTTTGCCACCATATACCGTAGCACCCAAAAACCCCAACCCAACTAGCTTAGCATCCCATTAGCACCCAAGTACTAATGTTTGGACAACCCAGAACACGGTATCTTTATCTCAGGACTCACAGAAGCAAGAACACTCTTTCGCCACTCACTCGTACTTGTCCACAAGGTGCGTAGGAAGAGACACTGGATAGGTTAAAATGTTTATTCCAACTTACGTGCTCTAATGTACAGTACACGTGTCAGTACTAATAGCATAATGCATATTACTAATATAAGCAGCATGGTTACAATTCCATAGAATACAAACGGGGAAAGCATCTCAGAGCTCAGTGGATAAACGTATAAATAACATTACCACCCTCCCCTTGCAGTAAGATAGTTTATTATAATAATAGAAGACCTCTGGGCTTTGACTAGCGAACCCCCATACCTCAGTCTCTAGATGCAGAGTTACATCAGCAGGACATCATAGCTCTTCTCACTGAAAGGGATTTCTCCAAGTGTGTTAAGCGCTAGTAAACCACAGTATTAAAAGCATACCAAATTCTTCATGGCAATTGCACATAATGTTATGTCTGGGTGCGCGAGACTGGCCATATCAGGAAGAACCAAAATACATTGTTATGCGACCTTGTACATGTTTGTGCAGACTGAGCCCAAAAAGGTGAACAACAGAAAATGCAGACAGTGCAAAAGAACTTGGCACGAGCAAAGGGCGAGGGAGGCCCGGCTCAATGTAACGTGCGCAAAGAAAAGCAGCATGGCAGCCAGGCCTAGGCCAACATAACAAGGCAGGTAACAATCCACAAGACACCCTCCCCTGGACAGCCCGGCGGCCAGGACAGAGGCCCATCAGAGGAAAAACAGAGCCGTCGGAGCACAGGGAGCACCCAAACGGCGAAGGGCAGGTCAATCCATGAAAGTGTAAGTGCAGAGAAAAGCCATACCCTCCAAGAGTTCATCATTGGAATTGTCAAAAAACATAGATGCCATCCAATCCATGAGATCAAAAGAACAGGAATGCTCCCCAACAAAGGGAGCATCCAGAAGCAATGCGGGACAGCTTGCATGATAATTGAAACAGCTTCGTTGTAGGAGATCCTGGGCAGCCGCCCAGATATCCCATTGCGCCAAAATCCCCAGTGCAGCCGCACGCGCCATACAGCCAGCAACGGAACAGTCCTGTTCATGGGCCTCTAAGGGACCCATCAACTGAACAAAATCCGGAACAGACAATGACGAATTGGAGAGGCAATAATCCAGAGTCCAGGTGAAAGGACAGCGGATACAAGTCATCACAGGTTGCACGCAAGTGAAATACGCAAAGCGGAATGAAAGAGTATATGACACACTCAGTGTCGCCAATGGCAGTACACCAAAACCGGCCAAAAGGCGCTCACGGAGCAGCTGGAGGCGTTCTGGATCGAGCAGGTCCCATCGGGGAGCAGCCATTGCGCAGAAAGCAAATTAAGAGCAGGACACCAGCCGCTAAAGCGAGGATCAACGGGAAACCGCCAAAGACACTGGAAAAAATAGAATGTATGAAAGCCGGGATGACACCAAAAATAGTTTGGAAGGAGGACACCAAGCCCGACCCCACGACCTTAAAAAAGTGTACTAGGCCTTCAGTGTTGGATGCGTTAAAAATACGATGTATTAACTCCCCAAAATGTTGGGGGAGATTAGTGTTTAAAAGGGCCTGTATTTCACTGTGGGTACTCGCCACCTGGAGAATGAATGTCTCCCGGGCGGACGTGAGCATAACTTCCTCGTTTAATAATAGTGCCTTTATTCTGCTCAGTCTATTGAAATCTGCTTCCATGGTAGGGATGGAAGGCCAAATAGAGATATCAACCTTGCCATGAGGGGGAGGAAAAAGCACATTTTTGCAGCAGACAACCCTGTGCGAAACTGTTACAATGTAAGGAATGCCAGCCTGCAGGCCACAACAGTTTTCGTTATTTAAAAGTAAATAACTACCATTGGAAAGGAGAGTGAAAGTAGGTGAAATAACAGGAGCAGGAATACCTTTCAGCACACAAGCAAGATTAGGAGAGGAAACGCTACATGAGCCATGCAATTTAATGTGTTTACAAATAAGCGAATGACCCATAGTCGAGTCGCAGTACTCCCCCGTGAGAAAGACTTCCTTGCCGTCCCGAAGGCATTTATACATGAAAGGCAAGGACCAGAGTTCATGCAGGAAAGCACTGCCCAATGGCCGGTAACGGCCCACAGGATAATGTTTCATGCACGAGTCAAATTCAAACAAGGAAAAAGGTAAAACGATAACCCCATGAACTAGCCATACAGCAGAATCGAGTTCTGCAACAGAGAACGGCAAAGGATCCACCTTTTCGATATGTAATAGAGTGTAAGTTGCATCTTTCATGGACATAAATTGCTGTTTATCAGTTAAGTTAAAAGGTAGAAATAAGGCAGAGGTGTTCAAGAAATGCCAAGGCACTTTACCTAACTTAAGTGTTTGTAAAGTCCATGCAAACTGCATAACTGAGCGCAATTGATTCTGACCATGATATAACACAGAAACATCATCTTGTACAATATCAACAACAGAGGACACAATATTCTCTAAAGTGTAAATGCGAGAAGACAGGGTATTAATACTATTGTCAACAACAGCAAGCACCTTTTCCATATTTGCTTGATCTATTTCCCGAAGACGGGAAGCAGCTTCCATTTGTGATAGCTTCCAGAGTTCATTATACGTTTCATAAATGAATCTCTTAGGTCGGGGACCACGAGGTCCCAAAACAAAGTCGGACAGATCAATATTGCCTGTAAGGAGGGACAAATGTTGTTTAACAGAATCAAGGGACGAATGTTGCAGCCATTGTTTGCATAATTTACCAACAGAGTATGTAGTGACAGTACGGGCATCAGTAAACCTCGGATCAGGCCTATTCTGTGTGTAGCTAGCACCAGTATCATGAAAACGCATTTGACATGCATTAGATGATATAGGCCATACTAACCAGGGTGACTGAACCAGCTCAGAAACATTAAACGAATTATTTTGTAACATTGCCTGCAGGGACACGAGGGACATATTGAATCGTGAGCTTTCATTTGGAAAACTCGACAGGGATGGTATTGATGGCGTATTCAATTGTTTAGTGGTTGCTAAGCCCCAACATGTAGTCTGATAGATGGAAGCATTTAGGAACATAATTTGGGTAGGGATGAGGCAAGCACGATGCAACGCCTCGGTTCCCTGTACCTGCCATGGCTTGGAGCCCCAAATAGATTTTAAACCCACTGTATTATCCCAGTACTCATAACCACCCACAGCTAGGGCACTCAGAAAGGAACCTGAATAAAGCAATTTGGTGTGTGTCAACATAATTTTCTGAGTTGATGTGTTATTAAGTCTAAAATAATAGGATGCAGGGTTCGACCGATTAAAATCAGTAAAATAATTAAACTTATTTCGAAGAGTTTGAGAGCTACCTGGCAAGGGGTTCGGACAATGTTCCCATTGGGTATAGTTAACAGAACTACGCAGGGCACTGGGCTTATGGAGAAAATGATTACCCCAATGTTGGTAACAATACAAATCGGCATAATTAGCAGAATTCATATATAAATCTTCAGCATTAAAAGATGCATAATATTTTAAATCGGCAAACAAAGCTTCAACGGCATGCACATCCCAATCATCAGAATGAATATTATTTTGTACTACATCACCCATTGAAACACGAAGGACATTAGGTACATTAATAATTTCCGTCGGACCATGGATTTGATAGTTCACTGCATCCCATACGATGCCATCAGCAACCGGGAAGGCTGAAATGTTCACAAATGTATGGTCACGCTTCATGATGTGAGACGAGGAATGAGGAGCCAAAGTTCCAGAAACATAGTCTACAGCAGAGCGTTCAGGTAAATAGTGACCATTGATTAGTAGAAAAAACACTGTGACAAAGCCAATGGACATGAACAAAAATATCAAGAAAAGTACCAACCAGATGTATGTCCAGGGGGAATCAAAAAATTGTCTCTAAACCAGGATATAAAAATACTGAACTTGGATGGAACTTTTGAAGATGTGGAATCCGAATCAAAGGAATAACGAGTCGGGCTTAGTGGCGTTGTTGGTTGATGTGCCACCGATTCTGATGCAGGATAAGTATACTCATCCTCGTCGATATTGGTGGAGAGTTGGGGATCAATCGTAGTTTCAGGCAAATCAACCATCTCAATTACAGCATCAGCGATCGTTCGTGCAGATGGACTATGAACATATGTCCGATAAATGGCAGGACAAGAGACCGCTGGTGTGACACTATTCAGGATCGGCCAGGCGCTGTAGCTTGACATTTTCAACTGAGATGTATCTGTTCTCTTTGCGACCAGGAAGCGGTGGTAAAATGACTGTACGTGTTCCCTTCAGGCCAAGAACTGGAACCGGTGCACGAAAAGAGGGGCCAAATTCTTTTTTGTTTTCAACCTTCTCTCGAACCAGTTCTCCAATTTTCGGAAGCCAGCCGGCTACCGGAATCTGCAACGCAGGATCTGTGGCTGAAGGTAAATGTGTAGTTGCAAGTTTGTCTCGGGCTTCTTGTAAGTCCTGTAACATAGCAGAATGGTTATCTACATCAAACTTGGCGGATTGCGCCGCGATGTCTGGACCCTCAAGGTCAGGCACAAACATTCTTATGCCAAAGAGCATTTCGTATGGGGTCCGCCCACCCAGAGGTCTTCTAGGGAGATTATTAAGTGCACGTTGAACGGTATACAAATGGGCCAGCCAGTTCCTGCCAGTACCTAAAACCCTAGCTGTTAAGGATTGCTTTAAGTCACGGTTCATTCGTTCAACGATAGAGTTGCCCTCAGGCCTATACGGAGACGAAAATTTCACCCGCACCCCAAGCGAAGCCATTGCATCCTTGTAAGCCCTAGAGGCAAACGCTGGACCTTGGTCCGAATGGAAGGTGCCGCATGCGAAAATTCCCACAAAGACACGCAAATCCCTGATTACATTTCGGGCGTCAGCACTCCGTTGTGGCCAGACCCAGAGAAACCGTGTGCACGAGTCCACTGCCACCAAGATGTATTTATAAGCAGTGTCTGATGAGAATGGACCGCAGTGATCCAAGTAAACACACCCAAAGGGTCTGTTAGCAATGCAGAGCGGTGTTTGTGGTGGACGTGTTACCGTGGAAGGCTTAATCTGTTGACAAACGTCGCAAGAAAGCACAAAAGCACGGGTGTCTTTATATAACCCACGCCACCAATAACGCTGCTGCAAGATGGAAACCGTAGCTGACACACCTGCATGAGCAGAAGCCATGCCTTCGTGTGCAGCTGATATCAAGGCACTCCTGCGGTCCGCGTTGGGGATCAGCCGATCTCCAACGTCAGGTATAGTTACATAAGGAACCTGATCGGGACTTAATGTGTAAGAATACTTGGAAGGAAAACCTGTAGGGTAATTATTACCTTCCTTGGTTGCAGCAATTGCTGCTAATATAACAGGGTCTATTTTAGACATGGACCTGGTAACCGCTGCTACTGAACACGTGACTACTGCTGAACGGGCAGCTTCATCTGCCAGATCGTTACCAATAGCGTGTGCGCCCACCCGCTGATGGCCTAAGGTGTGAACCACCTGTGTGAGGGGCAGACGTTGTTGCAATTCTGCCACTCGAACCCAAAGCATTTTATGCTTAATTGTGCTCCCTTTTGCGTCCTTGTAGTCGTTTTTCGACCAGAAAAACAGATTGTCATTGTAAGATTGTACACAGTAAAAAGAATCACATACAATAAGAGTGGTCTCATCCTGAGAAGCGAACTCAAGCGCAAGCAGCAATGCATTCAGCTCGGCCAATTGTGCGGTACTATCTCCAAGTGTGCGAGTATGCACTGCAGAGGATTTGAACTTTCCATTTACAAAGGAACCCGCAACAATAGCACATGCAGCTGAATAAGCGTGCTTGGACCCAGTGGCCGGTTGCGCCGAACCATCGGTGTAGATCACACATTTGTAATCCTCAAGCGGTAATAAAAACAAAGGAGGAGGATGAACAAATTCATACTGTAAGAACTCCTGAGTCTGAAGAGAAGAATCAAAAACAAAAGTGACGTCAGAAGACGTCAAAGATGTAGCCCATTGTATCCAACGGGGATGCATTGCTTTTGAGTTCGGTACACTTGCCTTTGTTACTGCCTCCAGGGCAGGACAGGGTGTTACCACCAGAATCCGCTTACCCTGTGCCAGTGCGCGTTCTTTTAGAATCGCCATTTGCACTGCAGTCAGAACTTTTTCAACAGATGTAAAGCGCAATTCAGCGGAAGTGTACAGATGTGACTTGTATGCGATAGGTACTGTATCACCTTCATTAAAGGTTAAATAGGTGAATCCCACCGCCCCGGAATTATTCTAATCACCAGGTTTGTGTGGTTATCACGAGTCAAAAGATATTTAGACTCCAAAAGGTCTGTCTGCAAAGACTGCAGAATTGAGGTATGCTCAGGCAGCCAGCAAGACCTTGAATAAGTAGGTTGTATCAAAGCATACAAAGGCTTGATACGCTGGGCATATTCGGGAATGTAAGTACGCCCGAAATTCAAGAAACCCAGCAAAGACTGAAGTTTCTTCAGAGTATTTGGGGGGCACAAATGTGCATATTTTTCCAAGAAATGGGGGGCTAAGCCCTTACCTTCGTTATTGAGCTCATAGCCTAAGAACAGAACGGTAAATTCAGCAATGTGTGACTTAGCAAAGTTAAATTTGTAACCCTGCTCCGCAAATTCAAGAATAATGCGGTCCACACGGGACAGATGCTGATATAACTCGTCGTCTGTCAGATAGATGTCATCAACGTACGAACATGCGTCTTGATCAATGTCATTTAACAAAGAAACAACACGGGCGGCGAATATACCCGGACTATTTTTATAGCCCATGGGTAAACGCAGGAACTGGAATAATTTACCACCGGATGTGAATGCGGTCCATTGACCACTCTCCGGGGCTAGGTTGTGCGTGTAGAAACCGTTTGAAAGGTCAAGTGTCGTTTTGTATTTTTTACGAACAAGACTGTCTACAAGCGCAGAACTGTGTGTATTTTGCACCGCAAAGTTCCGACAATGAGTATTTAAATGCCGGTAATCCAAAACTAAGCGGTACGATCCATCGGGTTTAGAAACCACGAAAAGGGGATTGTTCATAGGTGATACGCATGGTTCAATTACTCCCTGATATTCCAACTGTGTCAGAATTTCGGAGACGGGGCCTTTTGCCTGCCGTTTGATGGGATATTGGGGTTGTGGCTGCGGTAGTGACCGCAAAGGTATTGCATGGGGAGGTGACTCTTCATCCCATCCCACATGGTTGCGGTATAACGCTGGTGCCAGGTACACAGCCCACTCAGCTGCAAGTGCTTCAGCTTTGTCTTTTGGGACATGCCTTGAAAAGCTTGGAAGGATTACCTCCTCTCCTTTATGTGCAGCTAAAACGAATGGGGGTGGCCAATCCACCTCTGCTAACAAAATGTCATATGAAGAGGTTAGATTTTCCCAAAAAATCCCTTTTATTTCACGCGGTATGTCACCTTCAATTTGTATGACTAGATTATATAGTCTGTCAGGGGGTGCCACTCTCGTGTCAGCTGTCTCTACAGTAACAAATGTTTCAGTTGCTGTCGCCTCCATATGAGGACGTAGCGCCTCCCGCACTATGGTAACTTCCGCGGCGCTGTCTAGGAGGGTCACTGCCCACGTCCAATTCTGGAGTCTCGTTCTCACGGTCTGAGGCATATTTCGCTGTAACAGCGGCAACTTTTTTCTTCTGAAATTGCGGTCGAGGAAGATGAAAGTCTTCTGCTTTCCCTCTGACTTGTTGTCGAGGTTGGTCTCGCTCCTGGGGAGCCTCTCGGCCCCTTCCTCTATCTTGCCGTCCTCCTCCACCAGCCTGTGACGACGTCTGGGCCTGTGAAGAACGAGGAGAACGCGTATCAGAGCTCTGAAACCTTTCTGGTGATTTAATCCTTGACCTATCACGTAAATCATAAGTACGTTCAGAAGAAACCGAAACTGGGGAAGCGCCTCTCGACCCCGGCTTCTTTTGTTGCTTACCCTGTTTTTTCTGTCTCCAACTCTTTTTAGTGAAGACTGGTTTATCATCTTTCTCAGATGCACTTTTTGTTTGTATAACTTGTGTTTGCGATTGAGTTTGCATTTTTACAAAAGGCTTGTTGCCTAGGCTATTTCTTCCAATTGTTTTATAAGCCCGGGCTATTATTTTCGGTAATTCGCGAGGCCTGTCCAACTCTGGGACCAAAGCCAAAGCATTCGCTACTTGAAAGTTCATAGCATCGCCCTTGACATTTCCAAGGATCAGCTCAGCTACTACATCAAACACTCCCACTAGTCTCATCCCTAATTCCACAGCCGCTTCAGGGCCATGTTCATCCTGTACTTTTTTAATTACAGAGGGTAGAACCGTCATGGAAGGAGTTCCAAAACATTTTGAATAAACTGCTGCGAATACCTTACCCCAGTTTTCACATGATGTCAAATCGGGGATTATGTCTTTTGGCAAACTTATCGTGAGGATGCGGTGTTTATCTACTGGGGATGTATGTGGAAACACTGCTTCTATCTGATCGAACTTTTCTGCAAGCCAGTAAGGATAGTCGTCCTTATTTTGTGGACGTTTGCCCATCACAGAATTTACCATGACAGGACTTATAGTCACTCCAGCGGCTATAGCTGGTTGGCCTGCGACTACAGGAGCAGCTCCATGTAGACTACCTGTAACGTATGTCACTAGGGCTCGATGCACTCGTACCAATTCGGTATGCATAGTGCGCAGTTCCGCAAGCGGTAATGCCAGATAATTTGGATGCGGGGTATACCCGGCCAATACAGGCCAAGTGGCCCCCTGAATTGACAAGGGGCCTAAACGAACTGCGGTAGTTGGTTGTGGTAGGGCGCCATTAAACCAAACACGGTGCTGCCAAGCCGTGAGAGGTACTTCAAGAGCAGTATAGGGTCGATAGGCAGCAGGAACAGCGGTGGGCTTATATTCATGAAACAGCTTATCACCTGCATCCACCGCTTCAAAAGTGATCCAAGTGTAAAACACTTCAAAGTGATAAGCCGGATCGGCTTGAACCACAAAGACCAACTCGACCCCTGTATCGGGCACTCCATACACAGCTAAGTGGTCTCGGAGTGCTCCTCGACTATGTGCAGCTATCGCCACACCAGCCATGACCAAACAATTATATTCGACAACCTAACAGGGAGCACAAAAATGGGTCTGCTAACTAACCTTTTTTAATAACTTCAAGCTCGAAAGAACCTATAAAACATTCAATATAGGAGGTATCACCATCACATACGCCTCCGGAAGCGTACGCGAGGGGTTTGTGGACAAGCACAAGTACTACTCAAGCGTCTCGCAGATAAGCTGCCCCACGGTGGTCGCGCCATGTCATAAGGTTTCTGCACATACACAGAGCTATGCACAGGAAAATGGGACCCCGGAATACAGTGGTTTGCCACCATATACCGTAGCACCCAAAAACCCCAACCCAACTAGCTTAGCATCCCATTAGCACCCAAGTACTAATGTTTGGACAACCCAGAACACGGTATCTTTATCTCAGGACTCACAGAAGCAAGAACACTCTTTCGCCACTCACTCGTACTTGTCCACAAGGTGCGTAGGAAGAGACACTGGATAGGTTAAAATGTTTATTCCAACTTACGTGCTCTAATGTACAGTACACGTGTCAGTACTAATAGCATAATGCATATTACTAATATAAGCAGCATGGTTACAATTCCATAGAATACAAACGGGAAAGCATCTCAGAGCTCAGTGGATAAACGTATAAATAACATTACCACCCTCCCCTTGCAGTAAGATAGTTTATTATAATAATAGAAGACCTCTGGGCTTTGACTAGCGAACCCCCATACCTCAGTCTCTAGATGCAGAGTTACATCAGCAGGACATCATAGCTCTTCTCACTGAAAGGGATTTCTCCAAGTGTGTTAAGCGCTAGTAAACCACAGTATTAAAAGCATACCAAATTCTTCATGGCAATTGCACATAATGTTATGTCTGGGTGCGCGAGACTGGCCATATCAGGAAGAACCAAAATACATTGTTATGCGACCTTGTACATGTTTGTGCAGACTGAGCCCAAAAAGGTGAACAACAGAAAATGCAGACAGTGCAAAAGAACTTGGCACGAGCAAAGGGCGAGGGAGGCCCGGCTCAATGTAACGTGCGCAAAGAAAAGCAGCATGGCAGCCAGGCCTAGGCCAACATAACAAGGCAGGTAACAATCCACAAGACACTATCTCTGCCTAATTCTGCATAAGATTGTTCTATTATTCTGGGTAGTTCATGTTGATGTTCTGTTACATCAAATTCCCTTAAGCGTTGGCGGATCGCCACTGATGCTGCCTCTCCTTTAATATTAGATAATATTATTGTTGAGACCTGGTCGAAGTTTTTCAGTAATTTCATACCTAAATTCAGAGCAGGTTCTGCCCCGTATTCGTTTTGAATTTGTTTCAGGACATCTGGTATTACTGCAATTGACGGAACACCATGTGTTTTAGAATAGATGGCAGCAAAGACTGCGCCCCAAGTGGTGCAGTCTTCCAGTTGTGGTGTGATCCCTATTGGTAAACAGATTGTTAGGATTCTGTGTTTCTCATAAGGGCTAGTATTAGGAAATACTGCTTCGATTTGAGTAATTTTTTGAGCTATCCAGAATGGAATTTGCTCACGTTTTGTGGGCATTTTACCCATGACTACGTGTAAAGTCTGTGGAGTAATTTTTAGTGTATTCCCCTGTTGAGGGGTTTGACTTGGAATGGTCATTGGTGGTTGGACTGTGAAAGTCCGCATGACATATTGGACTAATTGTCTGTAAATTTTTATTAACTCTTATAGTTGAGTAAGTAATTCCTCGTCTGACATTACATCGATGTCAAGATGAGGTGTGTAGCCGGCTAGAATCGGCCATGTTGCTCCTGGTCTACCTAGTGGACCGAGCCTGGTAATGTTTTTGTGATGTTTTAGGGTGCCTTTAAACCAGAGTTGATGCTCCTGGTATGTGAGTGGAATTTCAATATCCTCGAAAGGAATATATTCCTCTGGTGGTTCAACTTCTTTAAAGAAGTGAAATAGTTTTGTTACTGGATTTGATTCTGGGACTACTATCCATGAATAGAATACCTCTGTCTGAAAGGATTCGTGTGCCTCTATCACGAAAACTGCTCTACCACCTCTTGGTGATATGCTGTGTTTTATAAGTTTTAGAGTGATGGCTCTCCTTAAGTTTGGATGGATGTTTATAACACCCTCATCGGTTTCATTCAAACCTGTAAAGTTGAAAACTGTTACGACTGGATCAGCCGCAGCTACACCGTTCTCGGTGCCATTATCCCCGTGCAGGGACATTTGTTTTTTGAAAAATGTAGAACAAGTTTCAAGGAAACAAAAGATAAGGTGCACAATATTTTGGAACACTGTATCCTTCAACGTTGAACAAACCAAACAGCTAATATATAGGGTTTTTGTCCTATTTAGCTTTGGCGGATACTTAAACCTACCCACTCCAGACGTCTTATGGAGTATGTGAGTAGGGGTCTCTGAGAAAAGCACGACTGAGTTACTCAGTATCTAGCATTAAATTAGTGCCTTACCAAACCGTTGGGCGCCATGTAGTGTAGTTCCTATTTCCCAAATAGGCTCTGCGCATTGGAATAATATACCCTATAGATTTGACATAGGACTGAGGTCAGTATGTCACTATCGAGTATATTAAACTTAATTATTTTGTGCCAGCTAACTCAGAGGCCACTAGAAACTCCTTGTAAACAAGAAGGGAGTAGTTTCTGGCAACCGCATAAACATGACAACTTTGTTTCCCTTTAGAATCGGAACACTCTCAGAATCGTGGAAACAATAGATAACAATTTCACTCAGCTAATCGTGCATGCTTAGTTTCTTCAGAGTTACACAGAAAGAATAGACGGGCGTTTCAATAAAAGGATTTATTGAACAGTCTTGTTTCTCGTGTAAGAGATATGAGCTGTTATGATCACAAGACAGTATGCGAGATATATAATGTACAGCGTAAGCAGTAGAAAGAAATAATACTGCGCTAGCATTATCTTTTAGCTATGACACATATATTCATATACATAAATAACATAGGCTAAAAATGCGAGTACTCATAAGATGCTTCTCTAACTAGTTCTACCCCAGTGTACCTAACCTAACCTAGGTGTAGGGCAAGGTAAGAAGTAGGTGATGTATTTCTATAGTATGGTATGCTATAGTATGCCAAGAGTCCCTCTAGGTTCTAGTCAGCTCCATACCTTGAGAATGAGAGAGGTGGGAATCTCTTTCCGGGTCTCGAACCCTAACACCCCGCGAAGGGAGTCAGAACACTGGAAGCTGGATTCTCTGCGAGCAGGGATGACAGCGTCTCTTGTCAGTGCGTCAGGCCGGGACACGGGCTCCTCTAAAGTCGAGGTCTCCTCCTACTTGCTTGGGCAAGGGAAGGTATATTTATACCTGGTAGGTGCCTTGGAATGTTAGCATTGACGTAAAGTCGGGCAGAGGAAGACGTCAGGAATGAACCCTTAAGGAATAGCGGTTCATGCATAATAAATGAGTTCTTGGAGAAATCAATAATCCTGTGCTAGGGGAACTCCCAAGAGCTTAAGGGTCTGGTTTCTAAGAACTCGTTGTGACGTTGGGGTGGACGGATGTAGGTGACCATGCCTGTATTTGGATTGCATGGCTAATGCCTAAATAAGGACTGGGATCTTATGCCTATATAAGGGCAATGCGAATTGTGCCTATATAAGGACATGTTTCTGGAAAACCTATATACGGACACCTAAAGCGGAATACAACAATCTGTCACAGATCCTATAAAGACTGGAATGACGATGGATAGCCCACATCAATTCCATTGCTCATGGACTGAATACAACTGAGGAATGGCGTAGCTTTGTAGCCACCTTATCGAACTGACTCTATAACCTATCTCGAACATTACTTTCATGAAGTAACATAAGTCCTTCGAACCTTTGTATATACTGTATTGATAAATACTGCTTTATGTATCTAACAACCAAGCTGTACAATTGAATGGTCCCAGAGACAGGTCACGCATACCAGTTCTGTACACAATAAGTCATTTGCCCAACATGTACACTGTGGGCATAATGTACATTGTTCCTCATTAACTATTGCACAATTGAACTCAGTGCCCTTTTTCAATCGATGGAAATACACAATTTGTCCATGTTCCTAACCTTTTTTAGACATGGCCCTATTTGTGTACGCACCATCTCCAGGCCGTGTTTAAACCATTACATATGTAAGCAATTCTCAATTGCCCTTTCCTAATAACCATTGAACTAGTGAAGCTTACCAATATGTCTTTACCCATAGACATAGACAATATCTTCATGATACGGCACCGTCCTGGTACCGTATATTATTTTGGTACATCCGGCCCTATGCTCACTATTCGCCAATACAGTTAGATTTTTACAGATTTACTATTGGCAGAGATCCCAGAGCTGAACGACACTCGTGACATCCTCTTTACAACCATTGCACAAGTGGACCTCACTTATATGTATATATCCATAGACATAGACAACATCTCCAGGACACACGTTTTTAGATATGCAAAGTCCAGGTACCGTATTTTTTCTTGGTTTATCCGGCCTCATCCTCACTTTTTGCTAATACAGTTAGATAGCCCTTGCAGATTTTATTATTGCCAGAGATCCCAGAGCTGAACGACACTCGTGTCATCCTCTTTTTTCTCTTGCTATGCCTGCGACACGCCGCCGACGTGCACAAGGCTCTATTTTTAGCTAGCGCAAACACCCGCAGCTCCATCATTTGAACGACGGAGACTGACACCTGTGGTCTCCATGTATTACACTCCGCATCTTGTAGCGCTTGCGAGACTGACGACGGCAGCCTCGGGCGCAGCACTGACTCAGGAATTCCGAGTGCCTTTGCAAAGGGTAAGGCTTGTCCGGAATTTTCCTCGGCATTAAACAGCGCCAGTAGATAAAAGCAACCACGTCCTGTAATTGTGCTTTTTTCCCGATCCTTAGACCGACATCCATAACACGGATTGCTGTGTTCGTAATCTACACAAAGGTAATTAAAAATGTCAGCAGAACTGTCAGTCTTCTCCCCTCACTGGGGTAAGTTCAAATTCTGCCCTACAAAGCAGTTTGTAAATCAGTCTCGCTATAATTATTTAAGGCTCATAATTGTCCTTTTTTCTCTATCAGCGCCCGGCCGGGCCCCATGTGAGTAATTTCCCAATTTCCCCTTTTCTCATACACACTCCCCTACGGTGTGCACCTCACACTGGGACAGTTCCATTACCCTTATTCAAGTATGACCAGCAGTCGTTTGACCGCCTATTTTTTACTTTTTACTTCCTAAGTGATTTCTCATTCTCGGGCCACTATACTTATTCCTTGGTTATTATTTTTTTAGGTTTCCCTCATTGCTAGGTCCTGAAGAGACCCCCTATTGATGGTGGGGTTGAAACGCCATCGACAAAACTGTAAAAACGAACCATTTACCAGCCCCTACTAATGTACTAGAAGGCTGTGAATAACCATTGTACATCTATGTTATGGTCGTTTTCTGTATTCTAGAAACCTAATTTTATGTCACAAAATTTTCACTAAAATTGTTTTGTAGGTTCTATGTTCACTTGGGACACCATGCACCTTTATGATTAATTTGACTGAATATCTACATAAACAGCTAAGATTCATGAAACGTCTTCTTGTATATTGTTTCTTTTCTCTCTCTGACATCTCTGTGCCCATTTTAAATGCCATTGAGCGAAATATTATCATATTTTACATACAATGCCCACAAGAACCGTTGTTCCTTGTTATATGTTTTTTAGTGTCTGACATTTAAGTACTTTAGGGGTAACACTAGATGAGTTACATCGTAATTATGGCGCATAAACAAATGAATTACATAAATTAATGTTTTTATGTAATGAAGTGTTATAGAAATTCAACTGCAGTAAGTTACTGTTTTACTGTTTACAGTGCTTTAAATGGGCCGTTCCCAGGGAGAGTACCGGTACTCACTGCAGCATGTTGGGATTTCCCAAAGAAATGGTCATCATGAGAGCATGCACAGCATTTCTACTCTGCAGAGCATGCTCACACGATTAGCATTTCACATTGACAGTGACCATCGCCTTGCCACCAGCAAAGCGTGCGAGGTCACCACCCCGTAGCTGTGTGGCAGGAAGGAATGGAAGCTCTTTAAATATGCAGTTTGCAATGACTTTGCCTTCCTTCTTTGCCATGCAGCAGCGAGGATCGTCAACATGACATGGAGCTAGCAAGTAGCAGCACTTGGGTACCAGGTTTCCCTCCAGTGCCAGGCATGTGGCCCAGGACCAGGTTCCTGCATCCAGCGCCATCCGGGAGCCAGGAAGCCAGAATCAGATTCCTGCAGTTGGGCCCCACATCCAAACAGCTACGCTGAGGACCCAGGACAGGAGCTGGACCATTTTCACCTCTTAGCCTGCCTGCCACTGGGGGTCTGACAGTGTCTTTCACCTGACTCCTTTGCCCCCTGCCCAGTTGGGTTATTGAGCCCATAATCGGCGGGGAGTAGGTGGGGGAACCCTCTACTCTGGTGGAGACTCTGCATATGCCCGGGACCCTGCAGTGCTCACTCACTCACTCTCTCTGCTACTGCAAGCTCTCTGGCTGTGGGGCCCTCCGATCCAAATCCGACTCTGCCTGCTGCTAAGGGGAATAGAAAAGGGTAAGTTAGACTCACCACTTTTAGCGATGCCAATGCTGATGCTCAGTGAGCACAATCTACTATTGTCGGGCAGATTTTTTTTTTTTTTACATTTGTTTCTAGCTGTTAAAATAACTGCCCTGGAGTTAAGATGAAAAAAGATGCCTTTAAATGTATTTTTTTTCTCTTGCCACAGAGGTTGAATGTGAGGCAATACCATTGGAAAAATTGCTGCTTATTCTTTTAACATGGAGACTGATATTTACTTTTATTTCCCTGACTGAAGGGTGAGAGCATTTTTGAAAGTTTGCAAACATAAATACGTGAATGAACTGTACAAATATTTCAAATTTGGAAATAGAAAGAACAAATGAAGGAGTTCGTTTGGTATTCTGAAGTGTCATGGAAGAATTTAATAGGATACTTTACTTGGTGAAGTGCAAAAGCTAAATATTCTCAAGAGCCAGAGGTCTAGCTTCCATTGGTGCAGCAGGTGCAGTGGCACAGAGGCCAGGGGTCAATTGAAACCAGATTATTGCTGTATTTCACAGATCAAACAGGGGTAAGTGGTCCATTTCCTTCGTTGCATTCAGGCAAATGGCACACTGGCTGCTACCCAACTCCACACATTATCCTTGGTGCGTTGCACAGTAAAACTACATCTGTGCAAATTTAGTGGTAACGACAATGGAAAATGTGATGTCTCTGAATGACAAGTGTGCTACCACACTATGCACCACCAGTTACATAACACACAGATTCCCGTAAATGTTTACCAGTAGCCCCGCCCCTTGGGTCATAGATCAATTTGGTGAGGACCTGCACTTTTTCCCCCTCCATTTAAAGCACTGGCAGTAACCACAGAATGAGCTACCGAGCGAGACAGATGTTTTCTGTAAGGAAACCTCACCCTAATTTTTAGGTCGATTCTAGGCAGTGAATGCGCTGTCTGTTCAAGACATGCTGTATTCAGTCGGTGGGCTTACAGCCAGCCCATTGCCTTATTTGTCCCTTTGATTGCCGTTCAAAAGTGGCTTGCTTGCTTGCTAGTGGTTAATCCTTCCTCTTTGTCCCTTCTTTTTAGGGGTCACCTAGGCAGCGCATGCACTGTCTCTTTGAGACATGCTGTGTTCAATATGTGGGCTTTCATTCCGCCCCTCGCTGCTGATTTGTTAAAGGTTGCATTGTTCTGAAAAGCTTTTTTCTGTATGGTTTCTTAGTGTTATATGTCCCACCTTCTCGTGTCTTGCTCCTACCCTGGAGTATTGCACATGCACGCTGCTCGTGTTACACTGTCTGTGCCTGTACACCTCTTGCTCCGTTTGGTCCACCCACTCCCTGGCCTCTCTCCCGCCCTGCTTTCATGTCCTCCTAGTCCCTGCAAACCATTGTTCCCTCGACGCTGCCGCCAGCCTGGTGGCGTTCTTTTATTTTTCCAGTCACGGACATTCTGTTTGTTTAGTTCCCATTGCTGACTCTTATTGGCTACGCAGTTAGTGTATAGATGACATATGCCGTGTCACAGATATGAATGGCTTGCCTGGCGTTGTAGACCTACGCGACGCTCCCTGTAGGCCCACCCTGCAAGTTTGCTCTAGTTTTTCTAAACTTGTCTCAATAAGTGCCCTTGTTTGCCTGCGCCTTTAAATAGAAGCAGCACTGATCCTCCCCCACTGTACCTGCAGCGGTACTTAATCTCCCGGTGGCGATCCCCAAGGGCAACAGTCAGTCACCATCACTGCTGGTATGGATTTATTCTAATCTGTAATGAGGCTCTCACGGCGAGTTTCATATTTTAAACGCCTTCTATTATGGCATGCTTGTAGCCGGAATCATGTTGTTGTTTCCTGCAGGTGTGCTTTTGTATATTTTAACGTAGTTTATTCACACATTCATTTGCCTTTAGAACATTGAGTGGAAATCTGGTTCTAAATTTACACCGTTGAAGTTCGCTTCAAAACGAACAATGATAACTAGTGATTTCTTCTAAAATTAATTGGCTTCTCGGGCTCCCCTGACTGCTGGTGTTAAAGACTGAAAGAGGACATAAAGGAATGGACAAATTGGAGGACACTCCCTACATTTGGCAGAATTCCAATTACATATATTTTCAAACAGTTTTCATTGGCGCCTTTGGGACAGTACTTGTAGATGCTTCAGTAGTGATGTTCCTACTTTACGCTTTCGGTTCCAGAAAGATGCTGTTCTTTCTGCGATACAGAATCCCATCTTTATCCCAGTAGCGATGCTCTCCATTCCATGCAGTTGCTTAGTGCTTGTTAATCAACTTGCTTCCAAAATATTCAGGACTAATCAAAATAAATATAACTACTAGTTTGCTCTATCTTATTTTAATAATTATTTTGCTGAAATTAATTACTATCCACTTTCGCGGTCATTTCCACAGATTTCAAATATATATTAATCGTAGATTTTAGCTTTCTATTCCACAAAAAATTGAAACCATTTCCATACATTTATATATACTTTTCAGAAGATTTGGAGAGCCTCCCCTCATAAATATGGACAAACAGAGCATAAGGGCGTTGCCTTTCTTATATTATTGGTTATAGTGACAAAGTCATATTTCTTTCACACCTGTAGGCTGCTCAATTCATGTTTGTGGTTCAGTATGGCACATCTGTACACAGCTAAATACCTGAGTGTGCATAGTATACTACACACCCGTATATGTCTGATAATCCGAGCATTCATAAGGCGCACGCAGTGCACATGCAAATCTAAGTCTGAGTAGCACTTAAACTCTTGATGGGCCTGGTCTTCAGAGCTTGCCTCCCAGCGATGCTGCTGCGTGTGGGGCATCTGTAGGGGCAAGGGTCTCCAGTGCGGGAAGCTGTTTGTCACTACTCACCTCATCTGAGGATAAATCTAAGACAGCAGTGACCTGCTGGCATTACCACGACTAACGCATAATTGTCTTACTGCATTGCTAGTCATGGTGAATTTAGTAATTGCGGTAGAGGAGCCCAGCATTGCTGCAAGTGGAAGCACCATCTTTGGCTTCAGTACTGTCACTGCACTGCATCATTTCTGCTTTGAAACAGGCACTATGCACACTGCTCAATTTGAGACTGTGGTTGCAGGTGTAGCCCACCAGCACTCATTTTTTGGGAACCGTCATGCACCTTTACCCATCAAACGCTGACCCAGAGCAAGAGTAGTGGGGAAAGAGATGATGAATAAAGGCCAAAGCTGCCGATTTCGGAACTGAGGAATCTGGTTAAAGTCCTGGCCTAGTTTAACATCCTTTGATCTTGGGCAAATCACTTAATATCCACGTTTACAAAATAATGTAATCTAGTGCTCATGTTAAGCGCCCAAATTTCCGTGTGCAAATCTCAAGCTATATAAAACTGCACAAAATAAATGAGGAAAAAAACACCAGAGGAAGAGACAGCAGGGGTTGAAAAGTACCTTAAGAGTAAAATAAAGGGACAAAGAGTGTAATGTGGTGGAAGAAAGAGACATGAGGTGGAATCAAGCCAATGCAGCCTTTACATTCTTTGTTGCAGGCTTCTGAGAAAAACCTTGGACACATCCAGCACGTAAAACAAATGTGTCTACTGCCTCACCCCCTCTCATCTCGCAATCCCACTGCCCCCTATCATTTCTCACACTCCCTATCTCCTCTCTATACTGCCTGCTCAAACATACTAAGCACATGCTTACATACTCTTTACCATACCTTTCCAAGGTTTCCATCCTTCAAACCCATGGCATTCTCCTCTTCTTAGGGTGTCTTCTGCATACACAGGTCCTCCCTCTTTATGCGTCTGTGGCCTACTCTCCCCTTATTTCTCTCTTTCTCACACACTTTCTGCTCCTCTGTCTCGAGTTCATCCACCACTTCCTGCACAAACTACCTATCCCTCTGTCTTCCCTTCTATCTATTCTACGCAGCTCTCACCTCTATCTATTCACCATGCCACATAGTTCCACCCCACACAATTCCACAACTATTTCAATACAACCCACACAATTCCACACCTCATACATCCACTACACTCCAAACCAAAACACATAGGTAAAAGACTGTCATTTACAACGCCAATAGCTCTAACACTCCCAAATGCGAGACTTATTGCATTCCAAATGCTTGCTGTTTGGTTTCCTCACACAGAGCACTTCCCAATTACTGTTAATATTACGCTTCTGTGTTCATGTGTTCATTTGGCGACTATTTTGTTCTTTGATTCCTGCTCGTGTCACTGTTTGCTCGTCTTCGGAGGTTCACCTGCAGCGCCCATTACTTAATCTCCCCGTCCCTTTCAAATACCGAGACGCTTCAGACGCCGTTTTCGAAATCACCTCTTTAATTTTCTCTGACTTCAAAGTGCAAGGATTTCCCCAAACCCCTCCCGCTTCGGTGCTTGCTTGTTGCTTTAGCGAGTCTCGGTCACCGGACCTTCAGCAGCCCAACCTTGCTGCACAGTTAAGGGCAAGGCTTGGGCAACTCCTGTCACATTTTCTATGACGCTTGTTTATATAATGTGAACTCAAGCAACCCGCAGGTGTTGGAGCACTTGATATGAGCGCTAGTAACATTACACTATGTCAGCTTAATTTTGGGGGGCATTTTTATAGAGCCTTGACTGACCCCAAGGAATTGAGGCGCTTTACAAAAGCGCCAGTTACATTACTCAAGGTCAGGTTAAGTTTTTTGTTTTTAGGTGTACGGAGATTAAGTGATGCTAACACTGCCCTTATTTATTTATTATTTCCCCTCTACCTGACAAAGGGGAGCAGCATTTGTCCCTCCCACGTCGCTGCATGCCCGCCTCGCTGCCTCTTCTTGTCGTTCTCCTCCTATCAGAGTTCCAACTTCAAAGCACATTCACAGCAGCTCCCCTGGGACTCTGAGACATTTTTTATTATATAATGTGAACTCGAGTGGCTCGAAGGTGTTGGAGTGCTTTACATGAGCCCAAGTAACATTGCACAAGGTCAGATTCGTTTTGGGGGGTATTTTTATAAAGCACGAACTCGACTGACCCAAAGGTATTTTATTTATTTATTTTTAGAGTTTTTTTATAGTGCGAACTTGACCCGAGGGTATCAGAGCACTTTACAACAGTTGAACAGACATCAAGTACTTTTACAAAGTATACACAGGAATAGTAGTAGGTTTACAGGTTTGTAGTATACAATAAAAGGGAGATTAATTGTTACATTTTTCCGGAGGGAGGGATGGTGCACAGAACCAAGCTGGATCACTGACAAAACAGATTCTCATACGAAGAGTAGAAGTTGAGATTCTTTTGTACATTACCTTGGACAACATGGAGGAGTTGGATTCTCTTCTCAGCGCCAAAGTGACACCATTGTGAGCAAACTTCACACACTTGCCTGTGAAACACAACTACAAATCCACGTATGGCGATGTGAGCGCTTTACAAAAGCGCCAGTTACATTACACAAGGTCAGGTTAATTCTTTTGTTTTTAGGTGCACAGACATTAAGTGATGCCGACACTGTCCCTGTTTATTCATTGTTTCCCTTCTACTTGACAAATAGGAGCATTTTGTTGTTGTTGCTATGTCCAGTGCTTCTATACCCAGGGTGCTGGGACAGAGGGTGGGGCCGGAGGCTTGCTGGTAAACGGATGGTGCGAGCAGTGTTTTCAATGGAAAACTCTTGAGAAGGGTGCCTGGTAAATAGAGGCCTGGGGGAGGAATAATGTGATGTCGCCGCCATTGGAAAGTATGCCACTGCTTTTTTTCATAGACTGTTCAATACTCTAGTGATGCAGTCACAGACAGAATGTTATAGAGCTGTTGACTTGCATCAAGGCACTTGTCTTACTGCCTGTGTGTTAAAAGGCATTGGGATGTGTACATAAATGTTTCCTGAGGCAAGCATGTATTGCTGAATCACACTGCATGATCCAGTGTATAGGAATTGTATATCATTTCAATCCCAGGCTTCACAGAGCACCCAGGATAATGTGCTGCATGACTATATACTTATAAGGTCCCAAAGGCGAGACCTATTGGCTATGCCAATGCTTGTTTTTCCTGTGTCCGGGCCTATTTTTGGTCCCAATCCAACCCTGTTGATGGTTAGGGTTAAGCTAGCAGCTAGGAAGGTGCGTGGCTACAGAGAGTGGTGATGATACAGAGAGGGCTTACAGAGCGAGCTTAGGGTGGAGAAGAGATAGCAGCAGGTGGGGTCAGGGATACAGCTGAAAGTGTGAGTTCCTCAGAAGTGGTCAGGTAACTGGGCGGTCATTCTCTGATGAACTGTTGCTTGATGAAATGGGTTTCGAGCTCCTTGCAGAAGAGGATAAGGGACAGGACTTAGCAGATCCCGACTGGAATGGCATATTAAAATCTGGGAACACATCAAGAGAATGTCATTTGAGAATCTGGAAGCCTAGCAGGAGAATGTATATATATTCTCATCCTGCACTTCCAGATTTCTTAATTTCTAGTCTAGCAATGCTGTTGCTGCTATATGCCACACAGGCTCAACTGGAGGACTTGATTGCGATGGTCAGATAATGTGGAGTGCCAGAGATGACAGTGGGACGGATGCAAGTGTTGTTTAGAATGAATTAAGAGAGCCGGGTGTGAAACTGTGTAATTACACAGCTTTAGAATTTGCTGTAGGTTATTGTCCACATACATCAGAACAGTTCCGCACGAGGTCCCACTTCTGCAAGAACCGAGGTTGCTGCAGGGCACAGATGACCAGCATCAACATGGCAATGTGGGAGATACAGCGTATGTAGTGGCAGGGGCACAGCAGGGCAGAGATGACTTGCAAAGTCAGATCCCACTAGAATACAAGCAGTAAAGACATATTAAAGGGTTTTCACCATGGGAAAATTACATTTGATTAAATCTACAAATGTACATTTATTCTTGCATTTTGTACTAAATTTCTTCTTTGGCTGATCAACATTTATGAATGTAAATTTACTACAAAGTGTAGACTTACATGTCTCAACTACCTGAGTTCAGAGGGTGGAGCCTAATCTGCTAGTGTAAAGTTACAACTAATCATTATTCTCATGAAGGCAGAGGGCTTCGTCACCGGGGCAAAGATCTCCCTGTGGTAAACTATAGGGAAAAATAAAAACGTCTATTAAACCTTAAAAAAGAAGAAAGGTCAAATGTTTCTATGATAAATCTTAATATGAATGAATTTGATGTTTACTTTAAATGTAGACTAAAATAAATGCTACAACACTAATCTAATTGTACATTAAATTTTCAATTCATTTAAATATACTAAATTAAGTTAAAATTATGTTTCTAAAGATGTTTAAAAATATTTATTTATTATGTATTAAAAGTTACCAAGTTTTTTACAGAAATATATTTAAATTAATTAATTTAATTTTAATATAAAATAATTACATTTATTTTTAAATAAAAAGGTTATTCAAATATTTAAAAATAAAATATGTATTTATTGTTTATATATAATTTTTAACATTACTTTAAATGTAAATATATCTTTTTTGAATGTTAAAATTAATTCATTATAATATTACTTCCTATGTGTTTCTATTTTAAGACCCTACCTCCATTATTTTCTTGGGGAGGGTGTTACAGTACCAATGGTTAGACATGTATGGTTCTGGACATTCGCCAGGTGTGAACTGGAGCACATATATCATTCTTTTGGTTCCTTTTTGCCTGTAGTAAGTATAGAAGTGCAGTATGCGAATAACAAAAGGCTTACTCTGTTGTGGGTGGGTGCATGTCTCTCCCAAAACCCTCCTTAACTCACTTTAAACCCCTCGTTACTCCTCCCTTAACCCCCCCCCATTTTCTAGTAATACAGCCTCTCCCCAGACCCTCCCACATTTACTTCTAAAATGTAGGCCTAAATGTGCGGAGATCTGCACACATAAATGATAGCAGAGACAGAGATCTCCATCCCTAGGTTATTAAATAGCATTTTGTAGTATGAGACTTTTAATATTGTAATAGTACTTAACGTACTACAAAGTGCAGTTTGTGAATAAGCCTCATAGTATTTGTTTACATTGTTTTGGATGGCACTGGCAAGGCCTCATAGGCATTGGAATGCTGTACAGTAAGCTGGAGATGTTTACACATTGAGGAAAAAGATGTTGTTTAGAAGAAGAAAAAATCAAGGAATATGGGGAATAGGAAGACAAGTGGCGAAAACATCCGGGACATAGAATTACTCTACCAAGCTATCACACAAATTGTAAAACTTGTTGGCATGGAAATATAATTTTTTTTTTAATTTGAAAGAGCCAAGAACAAAAATATTGCCAAGCTTATGTGAGGTTCTATGTCCTTACCAGCCGGATAGACATACATTGCGAGAGCCTTGTGTGAGGTTCAACTCAAACAGCCAGAGATGCTGCATGGCAGAATATAGATGCATTGTTAAAGTTGTGTGCATGGATTCCTTTCACTCTCAGAAGGGAGTGCAGCAGCCCAAGATTGATATACACTGGCAGAGCTGTGAGTAGAGGCCTTCACAATCTTAGAGAACAGCATGAACATCTCACGAAAGCGCTAAGGAGATTCAGGTAAATGAAGTAACAGAGCAGGGGGATGGTATGCCTGTAATTCTCTCAATGCAAAACCCACAAGATGATGGACGGAATGCTGCACATTGGCAAACATTCACCCCCAGTCACATATCTGGGTTTAATCCATCGTTATTTTGCTTCACCACGCCACCCCAGTTCAGACATAGCCATATGCAAATCAGTCTTGACCCTGTGCCTCATGGGAACAGTCCAGACCGAACTGCCAAGCCATGTCTTCCCTGGACCGGAATCAAGCATCCTAGGACCGGTTTCAGGCTATCAGCCTTCATCAGCCAGGATAGCTTGACTCCAGTGGCGTAGTGAGCACGGGACCCACGTCTGGGCATACCCTTCCCACTTAGGGCGAAATGCAAAACACACAAGATGATGGACGGAATGCTGCACATTGGCAAACATTCACCCCAGTCACAGATCTGGGTTTAATCCATCGTTATTTTGCTTCACCACGCCACCCCAGTTCAGACATAGCCATATGCAAATCAGTCTTGACCCTGTGCCTCATGGGAACAGTCCAGACCGAACTGCCAAGCCATGTCTTCCCTGGACCGGAATCAAGCATCCTAGGACCGGTTTCAGGCTATCAGCCTTCATCAGCCAGGATAGCTTGACTCCAGTGGCGTAGTGAGCACGGGACCCACATCTGGGCATACCCTTCCCACTTAGGGCGAAATGCAAAACACACAAGATGATGCACGGAATGCTGCACATTGGCAAACATTCACCCCCAGTCACAGATCTGGGTTTAATCCATCGTTATTTTGCTTCACCACGCCACCCCAGTTCAGACATAGCCATATGCAAATCAGTCTTGACCCTGTGCCTCATGGGAACAGTCCAGACCGAACTCCCCTGCATATGGCTGGGTTCAAACTGGAATGGCATGGTGAGCAAAAAAACGATGGATTTAGGCCCAGATCTCTGTACTGGGGTGAATGTATGACATTGTTCTGCATTCTGTCCATCAACTGTTGTTTTTGCATTTGTCACCCCGAGTGGGACGGGTATGCCCAGACGTGGGTCCCGTGCTCTCCATGCCACTGGAATCAAGCTATCCTGGCTGAAGAGGGGTGAAACCCTGAAACCGGTCCTAGGATGCTTGTTTCCAGTCCAGGGTGGACCTGGCTTGGCAGTTCGGGCTGGACTGTTCCCATGAGGCACAGGGTCAAGACTGATTTGCATATGGCTGGGTTCAAACTGGAATGGCATGGTGAGCAAAAAACGATGGATTTAGGCCCAGATCTCTGTACTGGGGTGAATGTATGACATTGTTCTGCATTCTGTCCATCAACTGTTGTTTTTGCATTTGTCACCCCGAGTGGGACGGGTATGCCCAGACGTGGGTCCCGTGCTCTCCATGCCACTGGAATCAAGCTATCCTGGCTGAAGAGGGGTGAAACCCTGAAACCGGTCCTAGGATGCTTGTTTCCAGTCCAGGGTGGACCTGGCTTGGCAGTTCGGGCTGGACTGTTCCCATGAGGCACAGGGTCAAGACTGATTTGCATATGGCTGGGTTCAAACTGGAATGGCATGGTGAGCAAAAAAACGATGGATTTAGGCCCAGATCTCTGTACTGGGGTGAATGTATGACATTGTTCTGCATTCTGTCCATCAACTGTTGTTTTTGCATTTGTCACCCCGAGTGGGACGGGTATGCCCAGACGTGGGTCCCGTGCTCTCCATGCCACTGGAATCAAGCTATCCTGGCTGAAGAGGGGTGAAACCCTGAAACCGGTCCTAGGATGCTTGTTTCCAGTCCAGGGTGGACCTGGCTTGGCAGTTCGGGCTGGACTGTTCCCATGAGGCACAGGGTCAAGACTGATTTGCATATGGCTGGGTTCAAACTGGAATGGCATGGTGAGCAAAAAACGATGGATTTAGGCCCAGATCTCTGTACTGGGGTGAATGTATGACATTGTTCTGCATTCTGTCCATCAACTGTTGTTTTTGCATTTGTCACCCCGAGTGGGACGGGTATGCCCAGACGTGGGTCCCGTGCTCTCCATGCCACTGGAATCAAGCTATCCTGGCTGAAGAGGGGTGAAACCCTGAAACCGGTCCTAGGATGCTTGTTTCCAGTCCAGGGTGGACCTGGCTTGGCAGTTCGGGCTGGACTGTTCCCATGAGGCACAGGGTCAAGACTGATTTGCATATGGCTGGGTTCAAACTGGAATGGCATGGTGAGCAAAAAACGATGGATTTAGGCCCAGATCTCTGTACTGGGGTGAATGTATGACATTGTTCTGCATTCTGTCCATCAACTGTTGTTTTTGCATTTGTCACCCCGAGTGGGACGGGTATGCCCAGACGTGGGTCCCGTGCTCTCCATGCCACTGGAATCAAGCTATCCTGGCTGAAGAGGGGTGAAACCCTGAAACCGGTCCTAGGATGCTTGTTTCCAGTCCAGGGTGGACCTGGCTTGGCAGTTCGGGCTGGACTGTTCCCATGAGGCACAGGGTCAAGACTGATTTGCATATGGCTGGGTTCAAACTGGAATGGCATGGTGAACAAAAAAACGATGGATTTAGGCCCAGATCTCTGTACTGGGGTGAATGTATGACATTGTTCTGCATTCTGTCCATCAACTGTTGTTTTTGCATTTGTCACCCCGAGTGGGACGGGTATGCCCAGACGTGGGTCCCGTGCTCTCCATGCCACTGGAATCAAGCTATCCTGGCTGAAGAGGGGTGAAACCCTGAAACCGGTCCTAGGATGCTTGTTTCCAGTCCAGGGTGGACCTGGCTTGGCAGTTCGGGCTGGACTGTTCCCATGAGGCACAGGGTCAAGACTGATTTGCATATGGCTGGGTTCAAACTGGAATGGCATGGTGAACAAAAACGATGGATTTAGGCCCAGATCTCTGTACTGGGGTGAATGTATGACATTGTTCTGCATTCTGTCCATCAACTGTTGTTTTTGCATTTGTCACCCCGAGTGGGACGGGTATGCCCAGACGTGGGTCCCGTGCTCTCCATGCCACTGGAATCAAGCTATCCTGGCTGAAGAGGGGTGAAACCCTGAAACCGGTCCTAGGATGCTTGTTTCCAGTCCAGGGTGGACCTGGCTTGGCAGTTCGGGCTGGACTGTTCCCATGAGGCACAGGGTCAAGACTGATTTGCATATGGCTGGGTTCAAACTGGAATGGCATGGTGAGCAAAAAACGATGGATTTAGGCCCAGATCTCTGTACTGGGGTGAATGTATGACATTGTTCTGCATTCTGTCCATCAACTGTTGTTTTTGCATTTGTCACCCCGAGTGGGACGGGTATGCCCAGACGTGGGTCCCGTGCTCTCCATGCCACTGGAATCAAGCTATCCTGGCTGAAGAGGGGTGAAACCCTGAAACCGGTCCTAGGATGCTTGTTTCCAGTCCAGGGTGGACCTGGCTTGGCAGTTCGGGCTGGACTGTTCCCATGAGGCACAGGGTCAAGACTGATTTGCATATGGCTGGGTTCAAACTGGAATGGCATGGTGAGCAAAAAAACGATAGATTTAGGCCCAGATCTCTGTACTGGGGTGAATGTATGACATTGTTCTGCATTCTGTCCATCAACTGTTGTTTTTGCATTTGTCACCCCGAGTGGGACGGGTATGCCCAGACGGGGGTCCCGTGCTCTCCATGCCACTGGAATCAAGCTATCCTGGCTGAAGAGGGGTGAAACCCTGAAACCGGTCCTAGGATGCTTGTTTCCAGTCCAGGGTGGACCTGGCTTGGCAGTTCGGGCTGGACTGTTCCCATGAGGCACAGGGTCAAGACTGATTTGCATATGGCTGGGTTCAAACTGGAATGGCATGGTGAGCAAAAAACGATGGATTTAGGCCCAGATCTCTGTACTGGGGTGAATGTATGACATTCTTCTGCATTCTGTCCATCAACTGTTGTTTTTGCATTTGTCACCCCGAGTGGGACGGGTATGCCCAGACGTGGGTCCCGTGCTCTCCATGCCACTGGAATCAAGCTATCCTGGCTGAAGAGGGGTGAAACCCTGAAACCGGTCCTAGGATGCTTGTTTCCAGTCCAGGGTGGACCTGGCTTGGCAGTTCGGGCTGGACTGTTCCCATGAGGCACAGGGTCAAGACTGATTTGCATATGGCTGGGTTCAAACTGGAATGGCATGGTGAGCAAAAAAACGATGGATTTAGGCCCAGATCTCTGTACTGGGGTGAATGTATGACATTGTTCTGCATTCTGTCCATCAACTGTTGTTTTTGCATTTGTCACCCCGAGTGGGACGGGTATGCCCAGACGTGGGTCCCGTGCTCTCCATGCCACTGGAATCAAGCTATCCTGGCTGAAGAGGGGTGAAACCCTGAAACCGGTCATAGGATGCTTGTTTCCAGTCCAGGGTGGACCTGGCTTGGCAGTTCGGGCTGGACTGTTCCCATGAGGCACAGGGTCAAGACTGATTTGCATATGGCTGGGTTCAAACTGGAATGGCATGGTGAGCAAAAAACGATGGATTTAGGCCCAGATCTCTGTACTGGGGTGAATGTATGACATTGTTCTGCATTCTGTCCATCAACTGTTGTTTTTGCATTTGTCACCCCGAGTGGGACGGGTATGCCCAGACGTGGGTCCCGTGCTCTCCATGCCACTGGAATCAAGCTATCCTGGCTGAAGAGGGGTGAAACCCTGAAACCGGTCCTAGGATGCTTGTTTCCAGTCCAGGGTGGACCTGGCTTGGCAGTTCGGGCTGGACTGTTCCCATGAGGCACAGGGTCAAGACTGATTTGCATATGGCTGGGTTCAAACTGGAATGGCATGGTGAGCAAAAAACGATGGATTTAGGCCCAGATCTCTGTACTGGGGTGAATGTATGACATTGTTCTGCATTCTGTCCATCAACTGTTGTTTTTGCATTTGTCACCCCGAGTGGGACGGGTATGCCCAGACGTGGGTCCCGTGCTCTCCATGCCACTGGAATCAAGCTATCCTGGCTGAAGAGGGGTGAAACCCTGAAACCGGTCCTAGGATGCTTGTTTCCAGTCCAGGGTGGACCTGGCTTGGCAGTTCGGGCTGGACTGTTCCCATGAGGCACAGGGTCAAGACTGATTTGCATATGGCTGGGTTCAAACTGGAATGGCATGGTGAGCAAAAAAACGATGGATTTAGGCCCAGATCTCTGTACTGGGGTGAATGTATGACATTGTTCTGCATTCTGTCCATCAACTGTTGTTTTTGCATTTGTCACCCCGAGTGGGACGGGTATGCCCAGACGTGGGTCCCGGGCTCTCCATGCCACTGGAATCAAGCTATCCTGGCTGAAGAGGGGTGAAACCCTGAAACCGGTCCTAGGATGCTTGTTTCCAGTCCAGGGTGGACCTGGCTTGGCAGTTCGGGCTGGACTGTTCCCATGAGGCACAGGGTCAAGACTGATTTGCATATGGCTGGGTTCAAACTGGAATGGCATGGTGAGCAAAAAACGATGGATTTAGGCCCAGATCTCTGTACTGGGGTGAATGTATGACATTGTTCTGCATTCTGTCCATCAACTGTTGTTTTTGCATTTGTCACCCCGAGTGGGACGGGTATGCCCAGACGTGGGTCCCGTGCTCTCCATGCCACTGGAATCAAGCTATCCTGGCTGAAGAGGGGTGAAACCCTGAAACCGGTCCTAGGATGCTTGTTTCCAGTCCAGGGTGGACCTGGCTTGGCAGTTCGGGCTGGACTGTTCCCATGAGGCACAGGGTCAAGACTGATTTGCATATGGCTGGGTTCAAACTGGAATGGCATGGTGAGCAAAAAAACGATGGATTTAGGCCCAGATCTCTGTACTGGGGTGAATGTATGACATTGTTCTGCATTCTGTCCATCAACTGTTGTTTTTGCATTTGTAATTCTCTCAATGCACAACGTACACCTCGCCTTGTTCTTGTGTGATATCACGTTTACTTCTTAGACATATAATCAGTGGCAGCTCCTCCGTAATGGCGGAGGAGCGTCGCCCCACTGCCAGCAGATGATAAATAAAGCGATAATAAAACATTGATATTATCGTTTTATTTATCCCTGTCTGAGCTGCTTTCTAACAGCAAGGGCGGGGCCGGGCCATGGCAGGGAAGAGAAGTGTGCACTTTTAATTGTGCATGTCAGTTTGGACGACTGTCTTAGGCCGGCCAAACAGACATGCGCACTTATGTTTCTCCAACCCAGCTGTGTTCTACAGCCACGTTGGAGAAACCCCACAGGCTTCCAGGTACCATCTGAGCGGCAAAACAGGCCATGCTATGAGAGCAGCTTCTGGATTGGGTGGGGAGCCTGTGCCTCCAGGCCCATCTATTTCTAGAGGAGGAGCAACGAGGCAGCCGGTAGCGGGAGCGAAGTTGAGCAGCAGATAAGTGATTTAATTATTTTTTTTATTTCCCAACCCCTCCTTTCTTCCACCTTCTGCCCCCCCCCTCGCCGCCCTTCCGGTTTTGATTGGCGACAGCCGCCACTGCGTATAATTACACTCCATCAGATATCACGGTATATGAAAACACTGTGACCTAACCAGATAGCCCTATTTCCCACTTGATGACAGACCAGGACGGAGCACAAAACGTATTTCAGTTCTTGAGCTTGTGCACAAGGTAATAGCCAGAAATGTAAAATATTTTTGACCAAATGCCTGATCACGACAAGTGAAGGAAGCAAAAATGCCTGACTCTTTCTAGAATGGTTTCATTGACCGTTGCATCTTTCCCTTTCCATCTTTCTACCATTTCATCCCACCATCAATTTGCTCACCATTTCAGCCATCTACTGACCAGTCACTACTTCTATCCAGATCCACACTTTTAACCAAACACCTAATGACAATAAGTGAATGAAGCAAGAATACCTGATTCTCTAGAATAGTTTTCTTGACCATTACATTTTTTCCATCTATTAATTTATCTTCCCATCTTCCTTCAGCTTTCACCTTTCCATCCTTCTATCATTTCATCTACCCATCCATCCTTTCATCCCACCATTAATTCACTCACCTTTCCAGCCATCCACTGACCAGCCAGCAGTCAGTGCTTTTATAAGGACCTATGTTCATCCATCCATCTTTCATCCTTCCATTTTTGCAGCATTCCATCCATCCAATGAGCATTCTGTTCACACACTGATCCATCCAGCCACCTATCCATCCTTTCACTTTTTCATCCTTTCACCCTTCAAGCCATACTTCTGTTAGAGCTATTTTCTGATTTAAATCTGATAGGCATATAAGCATGAACCTATTGCAATGAAAATGCTAGGATGTACAGAAGTGTTTTTCTGAGGTATGCTAAATAGGCCTCAACTAGGCTCAGACTCCATTTTGTATTAATATGGCCGCTGCTTCATAATATTCATCATGTGTTTAAATTTCTCATTGACACCGCACGCAGCAAAATGTGCAGGAACTCCGGAAGAAGCCTTTATATACTTTTCAAGACTCTTCCACCTTGCACACTGTAGTCCATTCCGTTATGAGTCTTTTAATTGTTTATGTGACCACATTTGTGTTGACACCTCTGGTGACATTGGATCAGAATGGGTATAATTATTCATTTAGTGGTATAGTGCCAGAATGTTGGCATTATATGCCATTTTAAAACGTTGAATTTTAATTTGCTGTTATATCGCTACATTTGGTCAACCCATGCTGTGTGATTTCTATTTCTTTCTATGGATAAAATTAATATAAACGCCTCAATTTGGGGTGAGCCATATAATTTGGGTTTTTCTAGGGATGCTGCCTGTTTCTCTGTTGATTTGCTGCTTATTTTGCTGAGCCTATTTTCTTAGATGTTGACCAATGCTGCATCTATTTTAAATGCTAAAAGCCTACATGGCAGTTGATTCTGACCCATATGACTGATTATTTGAGACTGCTATATTTTTCTCTTTCTGTATTGCACTTAATATTTTAATAAACCTTCACAGGACCCAGCACAACCTGCCGGCAAGAACTCAACCGAACCGAAGACCCTGCAATGCATCCTCCTCAACATCCGATCACTCCACAAACACGCCACCGGAATCTGGGACCTCCTCGACAGCACCATTCGGACGTAGCATTCCTCACCGAAACCTGGACCAACACCACCTCGGGACCGGACATCGCAATCGCCATTCCCCAAGGATACAAGATCTCCCGGAAGGACCGCCCCACACGCCCGGGAGGAGAAATCGCCATAGTCCACAAATCCACCCTCCGCCCTGAGCACACTCCCCGACGAGCCCACAGACCTGATGGAACACCTTCACTTCAAGATACAGGCCAACCCTACCACCACACTCCAGGGAACCCTCATCTACCGACCCCCTGGACACCCCGGACCATTCACCAACTCCATCACGGACATCATCTTCCCGCAAGCCATCGCATCCACCAACTACACCCTGCTGGGAGACCTCAACTTCCACCTTGACAACCAACTAGACCCTAACACCGCATCCCTCCTGGACAACCTCCACAACATTGGACTCCGCCAGATTGAGACCGAACCCACGCACTCAGCTGGACACACCCTCGACCCCCTCTTCACAACAGGAAACGCCATCACTTTCAGCCACACCACCGAACTCCCGTGGACAGACCATCGATGCATCCACTTCACCTTCAGAACACCCAACACCCACAGACACCATCACCTGCTCCCACGGAGAAACTGGACCAAAATCACCGACGACCAGCTCACCTCCTCACTCGGCAACTCCACCCCAACCACCGCGGAAGACGACGACCCCAACACCGCAGCCCGAACTCTGCACAGATGGATCACCGACAGCGGCAACACCATAGCCCCCCTCAAGAAGAACAACAACACACACTCCAAGAAAGCCAGATGGTTTACCACCGAACTTCGAGAGTCCAGGCGCACCTGCCGCCGCCTCGAGAAGGCCTGGAGGAACTCCAAATCCACAGAAGCCCACAACAACTTCAAAGCCGCCACCAACGCCCACCACCAACTCATCAGAAACACGAGGAAAACAGCAATCGAAGACAGAATCTCCACACACGCACACAACAGCAAAGAACTCCTCAACATCATCAAGGAGTTCGCCCAACCCACCAGCGAGTCGACTGACATTCCTCCCTCACAAGACCTTTCCAACAAACTCAGCACCTTCTTCCACCACAAAATCAAGAACATCTACAACAACTTCGACGAAGACAACCCACACACTGAACCCTCGCCAGCCACCCCCGACACCCTGAAGCCAACGATTGACAGCTGGACAGCCCTCACCACCGAAGACACACTGAAGACGATGAAGTCAATCCACTCCAGGGCCCCCACGGACGCCTGCCCCCACCACATCTTCAACAGAGCCGCCAACACCATCGCACCCATGCTTCGCCACACCATCAACCGTTCCCTGGCGAACGCCTCCTTCCCCGACGACTGGAAACACGCCGAGATCAACCCCCTCCTGAAGAAGCCCTCGGCAGACCCCACCGACCTCAAAAACTACAGACCCATCTCCCTGCTCCCGTTCCCAGCTAAAGTCATTGAGAAAGCCATCAACAGCCAACTCGCCACCTTCATTGAAGAGCCCAACATCCTCGACCCGTCCCAATCCGGCTTCAGAAAAAACCACAGCACAGAAACCGCCCTCCTCGCCGCAACAGACGACATCCGCTCCCTACTGGACAAAGGAGAAACAGTAGCCCTCATCCTCCTCGACCTCTCAGCGGCCTTCGACACTGTATCCCAGCGCACCCTAATACTTTACTTTATTGCATGATTTGTTAAAACCCTTGCAATGGTCTGCAATAGCAGAAATTCATTACAATATATAAAACAAATGATTAGTAAAAGAGACCTTGCAATTCTATTAAAAAAACATAAGTCAATATGACATGTAAAACATTATTGCGATGCACTAACAGTGACTTGCAGTAATTTGTGTCAATTAAAAAAGAAAACAGCAGTCACAAATAGGCAGTGTGGTTCAAGTCCTAGGCCGACTAGCCTATCGGCATCTCACATCCTCTAACTTTTTTTAGGAAGCGATCCATAAACCTGAGCAAGGCACAATTGAGTGCAGTGTTCAAAGGGTCGAAGCAGGCCAGCACTGCTCCTCTGCAGGATCTAACGTCCTTTTCAATCCAACCCCTTCCCAATAAAGTTCTTCTATCTTCTAAAAGATTTGGGCACAAGCATAGGACATGAATTATGTCTTCCCTATAATGGCCACAGAGCCGACACGTTTCCTCAACCCCCTCTCTTTTCCATTTTGGGAGATGGCAGGTCATAGAAAACACCCCCATTCTCAGCCTCAGGAACTGGAGCTTAATACGTGAATTGAAAGCGGTCGTTAAATAGCTCTGAGGTTTCAGCTGTAAATAGGTTCGTAGGGTCATCCATCCGTGGCTCCGTGCCGAGAGGCTGGCCCTGTCTTCTGCTGAAGAGAGTCGTTTCGCGCTGAGTTTTGCTAGCCACTTGAATTCATTTTGGCTTACATTTAGGACCCAGAGGTTACTCAGACCTAGAGAGCTAAGGCCGCAGGACAGGTAGTGGTGCCCCGCCGGCCATCGACTTGTATTCAGCTGGGTCGATAGATAGTGGGCCAGACTGCCTTCCTTAGCCGCCCTGAGCTTATGGCAGCTTATTAAGAAAGTCACCATACGGCCCAATGACTGCCTGCAGATGCCAAATTCCAACCTGATTTGTGCCAGTGATGTGTAGGAGGGTAGCTGGAAGATTGTTCTATAGATTTTTGCGACTGATTTATCCAGTTGCCCGCTATCACGCCCTTTCAGAACCTCGCACCCATAAGTGAGGGTAGGGATGACCTTTGCCTGGGCCGCCTGGAGGGTTGGGGCGAATGTAGGCCCATTTAATTTTTTGTGGATGGAGCTAAGTGCGAAAGACAACGCAATTCCTTTCTTTTTTAGCTCTCCCAGCTGGTTCGCGTATCTGCCGTTGTTATTAAAGAAGACACCCAGATACTTGTGGCATCTGGTTGCTTCAATTCTTTCCTGATTTAAGAACCATGCTGGATTTGTGGGTCCAGATGAACGGACCGCAATGATTTTGGTTTTCTTATTGTTTATCTGTAGCCTATTCCTGTTAGAATATATGGCAGTCGCATCCAGGAGGCGTTGTAAGCACTGTTCCCAATAACGTGCGCGCATGCGCGCGCGCTCACCTCTATTACCTGTAGCGCGCAGTGCTGTGTGTGGAGCGCGCACACACACAGCACATCCAGCTAGAGAGTTCGCGCCGCTGCTTTTAAAAAGCGAGCGGCGCGAAAAACGGGTGTTTCCCGGCAGAGCGGCAGAATAGACTGATGTCAATAAAAGGCGAGGGAGCAGCAGGTAAGTTTTGGGCACTTGGTTTCTTCTTTTATATGTAGAGCCCGGCTGCGGTGCCTACTGTGTGCTTTTGTTAAAGTATTCATGTTAATTGCAGCGCCGTCACGAGCTGCGATTAACATGAATACTTTAACAAAAGCACACAATCTGCCCACAGCTGCGCTTATGTAACAACAACAAAATTCAGCAAGTCTACAAACACGGCGTGTAAAGCTTAGCCGTTTATGTAGACTTGCTGAATTTCTCTTCTTAACAGAGCGGGCTGCGGGGTGATTGTGTGACTTTGTTAAAGTTTTCTGGTTAAGTGCAGCTCCAGACGGGTTCTGCGATTAACCTGAAATCTTTAACAAAGGCCCACAATCACCCCTCAGCCCAGCTCTGTTAAGAAAGAAATGCAGCAACTCTACAAACACGGCGTGAAAAGCACACGTGTCCTGTTTGTAGACTTACTGAATTTCTCTTCTTAACAGAGCTGGGCTACGGGGTGATGGTCTGATTTTGTTAAAGTTTTCAGGTTAATTGCAGCTCCAGACGGGCGCTGCGATTAACCTGAAATCTTTAACAAAGGCCCACAATCACCCCTCAGCTGCGCTTTATTAAGAAAGAAATGCAGCAACTCTACAAACACGGCGTGTAAAGCCCACGTCGTGTTTGTAGACTTGCTGAATTTCTCTTCTTAATAGAGCGCAGCTGTGGTGTGATTTACACTTTTCTGTGCTTGGCATAGTGTGCCACCCGACTTGTATTTTCCTGTTTCTCTCATTGTATCCAGATATATGATACAACAAGTAACATCATACCCAGGGCTTTAAGTGGGATGAAAAAACTGGGGGGTCTCGCAAAGGGGGTGGCCAGTGTAATCAAGGGCGTGGCTTAAGACACATAAGCTAAAAATCTGTACTTAGCATAGTGTACAGCCCGACTTGTATTTTGCTGTTTCTGTCATTGCATCCAGATATTTGATACAAGTAGATATATGATACAAGTAGTAACATCATACCTACAAGTCAGGACTATAGGCTTTGTCAATGGTTGTTAGTTGCATAAGATAAACAAGCAGCAACTATGGCTTGTATGTAATATTGATAAAGCTTGAACTTAAAGCCCTGGTGAAACCACGACAATGTTGCTGCGCCTGAGTTTCAAAAAGAGAAGGAAATCCAGAGAGAAAATGACTCTCTTTAAAGGATTTCCCTTCCCCTACAAGGCTCACCTGGCATGACGTCATGCCCTAACTTCTCTACTAGTGAAGTGAGGAGTGTGAGCACGCGCACATCGATGTGCCTACTGTCGATGCAGTCTGGAAAAAAATGGACCGCCTGTGCCAGGGCACAAAACAGAGCCCGATAGAGACCCGTTTCGAGGCCCCCTTTAAAAACTGCCGGTGCTCAGCACTGGTGAGACCCGGCCCACTTAAAGCCCTGATCATACCTACTATTGACTTTGTAAGTGGTTGCTAGTTGCATAAGATAAATATGCAGCAACAATGGCTTGTATAAATTAAATCCATCTGAATTTGAAAACAGCTAAACTCTCCAGCCATCTTTCTAGCTGTGATGAGGCTGCCAATGACAGACTTGCTTGAGTGTCTGTTATGGTCACGCTGGTAGTACAGTTTTAACAACCCCTTTAGACAAAATGTGACATTTTAACAAGAAGCAGTTTGACTATTAATGAGATCCCCTTTTTTGTACTTGCATATATTAGGGCGAAAGGGGTGATCTACTGTACAAAACTCAGCTCTGAAGTTCATCAGGTTAAGCAGACTGTCTTGTGATAGGAGCTTGCCATACATCTAGTAGCGCAGATTCCGTACTGTGGTTGGGACAGAAAAATGACCGATGGGAATTCAACAGCTGGCTTGCTTCTAAATATTGTTCAAATTGCGGGGTGATTATTCTTTCCAGGTTTAATGGGGTCAGAGGAAGGAAGAAAGGGGAAATGTATGATTTCTCTATTTTTTCTAATGTAGATGCTCATTATGGCAAGTCTGAAGAATAGACTAGATGAACCTTGACCCAGTGAGACACTGATGATGGTAACAGTAGTCTCGAGCAGTGGAGGAGCAGAGTCTTTTTAGGGTCTTAATAATTGTTCTATTATTGTCTTGAGAAACTGACATCTAGAAAGAGTGTGTTTTTATGCATGATGAGCTGTGACCTGAGCATTCCACTGGACTAGGTGATGGACCAGTGCACTGATGGTGCAGGTTTTCACAGATCTCTTGTCAGCGTTGTAATGTTGGTCTAAGTTTGTATTTTTTTCAAGGATTTGAAAGTTGCATAGCAGTTCAGTGATCACTTTTCTCACCTATAAAAGCCTCTAAGCGCACTGCCCACTCTAAGTCATCCCGTTTCACTTCATCTGAAAGTTTTCTTGTTAATTGCAGCTCCAGACGGGCGCTGCGATTAACCTGAAAACTTTAACAAAGGCACACAATCACCTTGAAGCTGCGCTCTATTAAGAAAAGAACTGCAGCAACTCTACAAATATGGTGTGTAAAGCACACGCCGTGTTTGTAGACTTGCTGTATTTCTCTTCTTAATAGAGCTGAGCTGTGGGGTGATTGTGAGACTTTTAAACTTTTCTGTGCTTGGCATAGTGTGCCCCCGACTTGTATTTTCCTGTTTCTGTCATTGCATCCAGATATATGATACATCAAGTAACATCGTACCTACCACAAGTCAGACTATTGGCTTTGTCAGTGGTTGTTAGTTGCATAAGATAAATAAGCAGTAACTATGGCTTCTATATAATATTGAAAAAGCTTCCACTTAAAGCCCTGGTGACACCACGACAATGTTGCTGCCCCTGAGTTTCAAAAAGGAAAGCAAGTGTTAGTGAAGAGAATACTCCCGACAGATGGATCAGTCATTTACACACTTGCAGCTGCCATTTGCTCAGACCTGCATCTTGGCAAGATTAAAAATCTTGGCAAGGCCTAACCAGCCTTCCACCCTTCTTAGTTCGTTCAGGTGAGCACGGTTACATAGAGCAAGCGTTTAGAAATGACAAGATGGCGAAAAAGGCTCCTTATAGAACCCCCAACGTTGATATGCTGAGACGCTACTTCTGAAGCATTGCCATACCACACTCGCTGTCTTCTCTGACATATCTTTTGTCCTTTTTTCTTCCACTCCCCAGCTGCTCTCTCCGTCTCCTTCTCTTTTTCTTTTTCTTCTTCCTCATATCAGTCCCGCTCCACGTTTACCCACTTTCCCCTTCTCCCCATCCCATTCTTGTCTCCATTTCCCTCTCACTGCCTGTTCTTTGCTTTCTCTCTTACCGGTTTTCCATTCTCTGTTCTCCCTCCCAGTTCTCCAAAGCCTCTGGCTGCCTTTCTTGTAGTTAATGAAATGGGGGTGCGCCAGGTCATGAAGTCCAGTAGTCAAATAGTAGTGTAAACATAGTTCTTTATTTTAAATTCATAAGTCAGCAATACGACAGGCTCAGCCAACGCGTTTCATTCCCTCACTGGGAACTTCATCAGGGCAAGAAAATAAAGGATGGATAAAAATAATCCAGATGGCCAAAGCGTAGAATTCAAAAATGGCAAGTGCTGCGAGAATTCCCTGATATATTTCCAGATTCTCAAAGCCAGTGTAAGGAACCTGTTGGATAAACAGTGTCAGTAATCATGCGTCCGGATAGTCAATTGTGTATTCTAGTCCAGTGTATTTCACTCGAACAAACCGGAATACTTGCAGGTATGATAAATCCTGCATAGGACGACCATAACAGAAGTTCGTCTGGTCGTGACCTTCGTTTTCTGGCTGCCTTTCTCTTTCCGTCCCTCTCTTACCAATTTCACCATTACTCCATTATTGTCATGGTGTGTGTATCCAAATTGCAAATCTGCCTTAAGCCCCTTAACGTGGGTTGTATGTGTGGAAATGCACCGTGTTTTCAGTTTTTTAAGCAAATGTTTGGAGTGATATTTGGCGCTGCGCACAAGCGCGGTCTGGTTCCTGGCGCACATAGCCATGGCTGCAGCGCACAGAGACCCTACACTGCCGCACACAGAGTAAAAAAATTAGAGGGAACATTGGTTGTAAGCCTATCTTAGTATGACTAAGAAGGACCAAGTCATCGGCATACAGTAGATTGTATTGGCGGAGGCTGCCCAGTTTGGGTGGATGCGAATTGACTAGTTCGAGGGCTGCTGAAAGATCAGTCAGGAATAGATTGAAAAGCGTAGGAGCAAGGACACACCCCTGCTTAAGGCCTTGCGTTGTTGGAATTGGTCGTGATAGTCGTGAGCCGTCCCCGATTTTAAACCTGACCCATATATCGTAGTGCAGGAGCTGCAGAGCCCTAAGTAGGCTATTTGGAATGTTCAATAGGGACAGTTTCTGCCACAGCTTCTTCCTGTTGACCCTGTCAAAGGCCGATTTATAGTCGATGAACCCCATATATATGGGGCTATGACTGAATTCCACCTGATCAATCAAGAAAGAGAGTGTGATAAGATTGACCGTTGTCCCGGTGTTACTTATGAATCCAGTTTGATTTGGTGGAATAATTGAACTTGCATCAGCCCATGATCGTAGGGAGTTCAGCAATATACCAGCGAAATACTTCGCTTCATTGTCGATTAAGGCGACCAAGCGGTAACACCCTGGAGATTTTTTATCGCCGCCTTTGAAAATCGGAGCGAGGATCGATCCTCGCCATGAAGCCGGGATGGTGCATTTTTCTAAGATGGAAAGGTAAAGCGGGGCTAGCTGAGTGGCCCAAAAGGCTGGATCCTCCTTGAAGAAGGCTGGTGGGATGCCGCCTGGGCCGGCAGTCCCGTCCTTTTTTTTTAAACTTCTGTTTATTGGCATTTCTGTTAAGGTTACAGTACATTCAAACCAATAATACATGGTGGGCGTTTCGGTTACATTGCAAACATCAAAACTTGTGTCCACAGTGTACAGTAAATAACGAAGAGATGCTGATCTTCGAATGTGGGATACAGTACATATAGTATGGTATTGACATGTGAGGCATATACATTTACACAACATGCTTCCTAGAAAGGCTCCGCGCCGGCCTGAGACTCTCCGGTTTCCTCCTGGCTATCAGGTTGCGCAGTTGCCATAGTGGCGTCAGCTTCCCCCCGTGCCCTTCAATAAATATAATATAAGAGGAGCCCATATGTCTCTGGGCCTCGATCAGGCAGGGAGCAGTTCTGCGTAAATGACATTTTGCTCCTGACAATAGGTGAGGTCAGCTAACCAGTCCTTAAATTTGGGCGCCCTGCCCCTTCCCCATCTGCATGCAACTTTACGCTTTGCTAGTAGGAGGCCCAATGCCAGGAAGCGCTTAGTGTTGCCTTTGTGTCCGGGGAGGTATACCAGGAGCCCCGATAGATAGTGGGCCAGACTGCCTTCCTTAGCCGCCCTGAGCTTATGGCAGCTTATTAAGAAAGTCACCATACGGCCCAATGACTGCCTGCAGATGCCAAATTCCAACCTGATTTGTGCCAGTGATGTGTAGGAGGGTAGCTGGAAGATTGTTCTATAGATTTTTGCGACTGATTTATCCAGTTGCCCGCTATCACGCCCTTTCAGAACCTCGCACCCATAAGTGAGGGTAGGGATGACCTTTGCCTGGGCCGCCTGGAGGGTTGGGGCGAATGTAGGCCCATTTAATTTTTTGTGGATGGAGCTAAGTGCGAAAGACAACGCAATTCCTTTCTTTTTTAGCTCTCCCAGCTGGTTCGCGTATCTGCCGTTGTTATTAAAGAAGACACCCAGATACTTGTGGCATCTGGTTGCTTCAATTCTTTCCTGATATAAGAACCATGCTGGATTTGTGGGTCCAGATGAACGGACCGCAATGATTTTGGTTTTCTTATTGTTTATCTGTAGCTTATTCCTGTTAGAATATATGGCAGTCGCATCCAGGAGGCGTTGTAAGCCTATCTTAGTATGACTAAGAAGGACCAAGTCATCGGCATACAGTAGATTGTATTGGCGGAGGCTGCCCAGTTTGGGTGGATGCGAATTGACTAGTTCGAGGGCTGCTGAAAGATCAGTCAGGAATAGATTGAAAAGCGTAGGAGCAAGGACACACCCCTGCTTAAGGCCTTGCGTTGTTGGAATTGGTCGTGATAGTCGTGAGCCGTCCCCGATTTTAAACCTGACCCATATATCGTAGTGCAGGAGCTGCAGAGCCCTAAGTAGGCTATTTGCAATGTTCAATAGGGACAGTTTCTGCTACAGCTTCTTCCTGTTGACCCTGTCAAAGGCCGATTTATAGTCGATGAACCCCATATATATGGGGCTATGACTGAATTCCGCCTGATCAATCAAGAAAGAGAGTGTGATAAGATTGACCGTTGTCCCGGTGTTACTTATGAATCCAGTTTGATTTGGTGGAATAATTGAACTTGCATCAGCCCATGATCGTAGGGAGTTCAGCAATATACCAGCGAAATACTTCGCTTCATTGTCGATTAAGGCGACCAAGCGGTAACACCCTGGAGATTTTTTATCGCCGCCTTTGAAAATCGGAGCGAGGATCGATCCTCGCCATGAAGGTGGTGGTGCATTTTTCTAAGATGGAAAGGTAAAGCGGGGCTAGCTGAGTGGCCCAAAAGGCTGGATCCTCCTTGAAGAAGGCTGGTGGGATGCCGCCTGGGCCGGCAGTCCCGTCCTTTTTTTTTTTTTTTAAACTTCTGTTTATTGGCATTTCTGTTAAGGTTACAGTACATTCAAACCAATAATACATGGTGGGCGTTTCGGTTACATTGCAAACATCAAAACTTGTGTCCACAGTGTACAGTAAATAACGAAGAGATGCTGATCTTCGAATGTGGGATACAGTACATATAGTATGGTATTGACATGTGAGGCATATACATTTACACAACATGCTTCCTAGAAAGGCTCCGCGCCGGCCTGAGACTCTCCGGTTTCCTCCTGGCTATCAGGTTGCGCAGTTGCCATAGTGGCGTCAGCTTCCCCCCGTGCCCTTCAATAAATATAATATAAGAGGAGCCCATATGTCTCTGGGCCTCGATCAGGCAGGGAGCAGTTCTGCGTAAATGACATTTTGCTCCTGACAATAGGTGAGGTCAGCTAACCAGTCCTTAAATTTGGGCGCCATGCCCCTTCCCCATCTGCATGCAACTTTACGCTTTGCTAGTAGGAGGCCCAATGCCAGGAAGCGCTTAGTGTTGCCTTTGTGTCCGGGGAGGTATACCAGGAGCCCCATTTCGGGTGTAAGTTCGAGCCCCTCCCCGATCATGTCTCCCAGGGCCGCCGCCACCTCGGACCAATAGTGTGCCACGGACCTACACTCCCAGGCAACATGCAGGAACCCCGCCCCCTCCCCTCCACAGCGGTCACATTTATCGTTGTCACGCAATTGAAGTTTGTACAGCTTCGCTGGAGTATAATATATGCGGTGGAGGAATTTAAAGTGTATGATCCTAAGCCGACTAGTAGCTGTGATGCGCTCAGTCTGCTGACAACAGTAAGCCCAGGTTTCGTCAGTAAGTGGATGACCTAGTTCAGTTACCATCCCTGCCTCGCTTTCGTGTGTCCCGTTAGTCCTGCCCCTATGGTGGCTTTGTAGATACGTGATACAGCGTGTGGTGCCCCAGCGCGCAATGTCAAATGTAGCGGGAGCAGTGTGGGGGGCTCCTCTGGGAACGCTGGTGTAGCGGTCATGGCGTCCTGTCGGAGGCGTATGTATAGGAAGCGATCCATGGTTGTGGGAGATGTGCCACCGAAGAGTGCCTCTGCACCTTTGAATCGCCCCTCCTGATACAGATCTCCCCACGTGTGTATCCCAAACCGCAGGAACATGCGCTTACATATGCCTTCTTGTGTGACAGGTAGGGTAGGTTGATCTCGAATAGGGAGAGACCGGGGAGTATAGCCCAGGAGACTGGGATCGTTTGGCTATGGCCCGCCACGCATTATTGGTGAACGCCACTGTGGATCGGGAACCGCCAGCCATTTTGTTATCTACGCCCAGTAGGCCTGCAAGGGAAGCGGACGCCTCGAGCCCCTGCTCAATCGCCAGGTGAGTCATGAAGGGCGGTGGATCCAGCCAATATGCTGCGTAGTGTGCCTGGGCACTGAGGTAGTAGAGTTCCGGATCAGGTGCTTCGAAGCCGCCCTGGGCAAATGGCAGCGTCAGGGTGCTCCACTTGATCCGAGGCTGCTTTCCTCCCCACGTCAAACGGATAAGTTGACTCTTCAGCCTGGTGAAGAAGTGGCGACCCGGTGGGAAGGGGATGTTTATAAACAAGTAAAGGAATTTGGGCAAAATGACCATTTTCATTAAGGCCACCCGGCCCGCAAGGGAGATCGGAAGAGCTATCCACCTGGTGATCAAGCTTTCCACTTTATCGAGAACCACTCCATAGTTTGCCCTCATTAGCGCATCTCTATCTTTATTGAGGGTGATACCGAGATACCGGACCTCCTCGTCGCACCATTGCAGCGGGTACTCCATTGGGAACTGAGCGGTGCTACTTGTGAGCGGCAGGACTTGGGACTTTCCCCAATTTATTGTGATGCCCGAGTAGGCCCCACATTTTATTATTTCATGAATCATAGCGTTTAATCCATTGCTAGGCTCTCGCACATATAACGTGTTGTCATCCGCGTAGAGCGAAATTAAAACGGGTCGGGTGGGATAGTCTAGTGCGTATTGTTTGTGATGCTGTCGCAGCATGGCAGCTAACGGCTCCATCGCGAGCGCGAACAGCAGGGGTGAAAGAGGACACCCCTGCCGCGCGCCTCTGGATATAGCGAAGTCTGAGGACCGCTCCCCATTCAGGAGTAATGTGGCCGTGGGCAGATGGTACATCAGTTTAATCCAGTTGAGGAACCCAGGCGGGAATCCCATATGGGTCAAAACCGCAAACAAGTAGCCCCATTCCAGGGAGTCAAACGCTTTGGTGGCGTCCAAAAAGACTGCCACCGCCTGTTCATCCTGGTCTATTCCGTGCATGATGGAGAACAGATTACGTAGATTATGAGAGGTGGATCGACCTGGTATAAAGCTGGCTTGGTCCTGTCTGATGAGGTTTTCCATCAGAAGGGAGAGCCTGTTGGCCAACACCTTTGCCAGTATTTTGACATCGCAGTTTAATAAAGATAGTGGTCGATACGAGTCCGGGGAGTCAGGGGGCTTCCCGGGTTTCAAAAGGGAGACTAACGTAGCTCGTAGCTTCACGCATTGTGGGTGGGAGCGATCCCGCCTCGACCGCCTATTTATATAGCGCCTTAAGAAAGGGGGCAAGTGTGACTATGTAGGCTTTGTAAAATTCAATGCCGTCTGACCCTGGTGCCTTCCCGTTCGCTATTTGCATTATGGCTTCCCGAATTTTGTCCAGTTGTAACTCGGACGCTAGGAAATCCCTCTGCCGATCGCTAAGCCAGGCCAGTTCTATCTGCTCGAGGTATTGAGGAGTCTCTTCTTGGCGCGTTGCGCATGACGTGTACAGTGTCCGATTGTGCGCTGTGAACACTCTCATAATGTCCGACGTGTCCCGGTAGAGCATCCCGTCTCCATCTCTAATCACTAATACGTGATTCGCTGTTTTCGGCGGTCCGATAGTTTCTGCTAGCGCCCTGCCAGGACGTTCGCCCTCCCCGTATTTGCGCGCCGAATGATATTTTCCGCGGAAACGGCATTCTCTCTCCGCCTCCGCTTGATATTCCGTGAGGAGCTCCCGAATTTTAGCTAGGGCAGGGCCATCACGCGCCCCATGGACACTGGGTTCCAGCTGCCGGAGCTGACGGTCTAAGCTGGTTATAGTTGTGCGAATATCTCTGAGGATACCTCCCGCATTGGCCATGCAATGACCTCTGACTGTAACCTTCAACGCTTCCCATACTGTGGTCAGGGAGGGGACTGAGTCGATGTTGAGCCTAAGGAACTCCTCAAGCATTTCCCCCAATTCCAACTGGAACGCCTGATCGAGTAGCATTGTAGGGAGGAGGCGCCACTGTCTTGGTGTGGGCTGCCGGCCCGGGGGGGGTTCAGCACCATAAGCACTGGGGAGTGATCCGAGTAGGTGCGTGTTAGGTGGCGAGCGGAGAGGGCATGCACTGCCATACCCTGTGATGCAACCCACATGTCCAGCCGAGACCAGTTATTATGTACAGCTGAATAAAATGTGCCTTCCCGCGACATGGGGTGGAGGTGGCGCCAGACATCTATCAGCAGGTTGTCTGCTAGTATTTGCTGGAGTTGTCGTTGGGCTTTGGTATAGTGGTGTGGTAGTGGGTGGGAGCGGTCCCGGGATGGATTCAATGTTAGGTTGAAGTCCCCTCCCCATATAAGGTGAGTCGAGCCAATATCCACTATGCGTGCCCACAGGGTAATGTAGTAGTCCTCGTCATATGTGTTGGGTCCGTAGCTACACACTAGTGTGACTGACTCGGACACCAGCCTCCCCCACGTCATGCAGTATCGCCCCTGCGGGTCAAGCACAGACCCCTCTTCTGTGTAGGGAACCGTTCTCTTAATAAGTATAGCAGTGCCCCGCGAATATGCTGAGTACGAGGAGAAGTATCTGTGGGAGGCCCATCTGGAGGCGAACTGAGGTTGTTGTGTAGGGAGCGTGTGCGTTTACTGCAGCATGGCTACACTAATGATGCCTGTCCAGGTAAGCCAGGAGGAGTCATTTTTTTCTGGGGTTGCCCAGCCCTCGTACGTTCCATGTTAAAAATCCCATGCGTGCCTCTGCGTGAGCTTGGTGTCCCTCACCTCCCATTCCCCAGGGTGTCGTGTGTACACATAAAGAAGGCCCATGCAGGCATCTCTAGGTGCTTGTGGTTCACATATGTACCGTTGTCCACTGTGTAGGTGAAAACGCCCACCCGAAATCCCACCCGCTCCTTCCACAACGGCGACCCCAACTTGCCGTGCACAACCCCCCCCCATTTAGCCCCTCCCAACATTAGTAAAGATACTGGGGTTCCCTGCGTCACCAATGCCCCGGGTGATCTTTGCTCTGACAGTGCTATGACATTGTACGACAGCTTGTCTACTGCAACGTTCTTATACAATAACACATAAGCGCTAGCAGGCAGGATATCAGTTAGTGTTCGGGTCTCAGGGACACTAGTAACTTTTCCCTGGCTTGCCCTCAACAAATAGCAACAAAAGCAACAGCATAACAAAACAACCCTCAATGAGGGGGAAAAGGGGAGCACCCTAAGAGACGTTTGCCCTAAGGGGCGTGGCCATACCTCCTGCATTACCATTACAGGCAGGAGGGTGCCCCGGAATGCACATTTATGAGCCCTTGCAGGGTACATACTGTCCACGTTCACTCAAGTACTAGTTCGCGAGGTTATACAGGGACAAACATTAGGCATTACCTGCTGCTCCTAGTCCACACTCGCATCATCAATGTCCACAGGTATAACAGCATGGAGGTGTGTCCCAAGCGCTCAGTTGGTATTGTCAGTCCTCGTCCCGCTGCGCAGATTCCTCCCTGTCGTCGGGGACTGGGCGGTCCGCTCTCTTCGCCGCCAGCACTGTTTTTTTGAAGAAGTCCGCCGCTTGCTGTGGTGTATTGCATATGTGGTGTTTGCCATCATAGGTGAGATGAAGACGTGCAGGATAGAGCATGGCGTATTCCACGCCCTCTTGTTGTAGTTTTTTCTTAATGGGCGCAAACTTCTTACGCGCCTCCTGGACGTTGAGAGTAAAATACAGGGACAGGGCATTGTTCTCAAATATGACATCTTTTAGCTCCCTCGCCTTGCGTAGTGCTGTGTGTCGCGATCACGGTAGTTGAGTATTCTCGGTACTATGGGTCTGGGCGGTGCTCTGGGAGGGGGCTTCGGTGCCAGCGTGCGATGCGCCCGCTCCACGACCAGGATTCTCGAAATACTTTCCTGCCCGAAGCATGTGATGAGCAGCCTCTCCACGTAGTCCTCAAGTCTTCCGGTGTTGGTCGTCTCCGAGACACCTGTTATGCGGATGTTGTTCCGCCTGGAGCGGGCTTCAATGTCCTCATTCTTCGCCACTATCACCTTCAGCAGCTTGTCGATGTCTGTGAGTTGCCCGGCCGCCTGCGCGTGGTCGTCTTCAAGGGTGGAGATTCGCGTTTCTGCCTCTTTGATTCTCCCATCCTGCTTCGCGATATTTTGTGTAATTTGATCCATCCTTGCGCACATGGAGTCCATTTTTCCCTCGATGGATGCAAAGCCAGCTTTCATTGTACTGAGTATCGTTTTCATGTCAACTGCGTCCTCATCCCTGTTTGCCCTACTGCCATTGTCCTGCTCCATCTCGGACGGCTGCCCTTTGGGCGTCCTGCGGGCTTCGAAAGTTAGCTTAGGTTGTTTGCCATCCGTTCTCCCCATGGTATTGTCGGCCTTGCTCCCAGGGGGGGGGGAGATGCAGGCGAGTGCTATGCTGCCACAGTGACTGCCGTCCGGTGCGTGCCCTTTTCAGCCACTGGTTAAGCTATGGTATTGGCGAGGCGGGGGTTAGTGCTGTGTGGGCGATCTTAGAGTTGCAGGACTCCGTCGCGCCTCACCGCCAAGGTGGTGTTTGCGCGTGGTTCACTATACGTGTCGATGGATGTGGGTCTTCGCAGCAGCCCTCCGGGAAGCAAGATGCGCCATGTGATGCTGGGCATGGGCGTCGTCAGGCCCGCTCTCTTTAGGCTCCCGCCGCGCAGGCTGGTGTCTCCGCTGCGCTCCTGTCCCCCAGGCCCCCACGCCGCCCCAATAGTGTGTCAAGCGATGGAGGGCGCAGGATCAGCGCATGGACCTCTCCCCGCGTATCCTAAATGGATGTGTCTTTCATGCCCCTGGCCAGTCTCAGTGCTGGGGCTGTGCGTACCTCCACTCCGGTGTTTGAAGCGCTGCGTGTGCACCAGGGCCCTCAGACCACTCACCGACACCACGGCCCCCCCCTCCGCACCGGTATCAAGGACCCGGGGGGGATCAACGCCGATTTTTCAGGGCAGGCGTGCCGTGTATAGTGAGCCCACTTGGTGCAGTTCTCCGATGTCTCGACGTGTTAACAGCCGGGCAGTTGGGCACTAGGGGCCCCGGGGCACTCTAGCGAGGAATGGCAGGGCGACTCATTACAGGCAGACAGCATGCGAAGGGGCCAGCTCCGCCCCGCCCCGATAGTCCGTCGCACCTGAAGAACCGGGCCCGCCCAGTACACCCCCGCCCGCCCGCCCGGTACACCCCCGCCCGCCCGGTACACCCCCGCCGCCTCGCCACCCAGTCCAGGATCGAGAGACGCCTGTGTGTGTGCGTGTCGCAGCGAGCGGGTGCTTAGTAGCGTTCACAGCACCCGCGCTGGATTTTTAAAGGTGAAGGCCCAAATCCTCAACCTTGCGCGGGAGTGTCGCGGGCGGGAGCGCCTCAAGCGCAGTCCAATGCGGCAGCAGCCAGTGTCCTAGTCGCGGCTTGCACTCCTCCCAATTTGTGCCTCCTCACCTGTCCGCCGTGCATCGGGTGCAGCAGGGGCCTTATGGCGGGTGAGGAAGAGTCTCCGCCGCTGCCAGGCCTCGCTGTGACCCTCCGTGGTCAGACTCTCGACCTCCGCGGCCCGGGCAGTCCAGATCCGTTTTGTGGGCGATAGCTGCTCCTCATACAGCCGCACCTCAGCTGCTAGGCGACTCATGTCGGGCGGCGGGGGGGGGGCCAGGCCCCGAGCGGGCGTGCGCGCCCAATCCACACCGCCAACGAGGGATTCTCACTTCACGCGACCCGGCTGGTCGCGCCTCATGGAGTAGGCCGCAGATCGTCACAGGCGCGTAGCTGGCCCGCTGCAATTGGAGCCCGTCTTGCTGGCAGACGCTTTAATGCCGCCGTTAGTCCGCTTCAATACGGCAAGTCGTACAGCGAGATTGTCCCGCAATGACACGATTATTGCTGGATTATGGCTCCGGGGCTGACAGAGCCTCACTACTGTGTGGCCATCTTGCCCGCACGCCCCCTAGCGTCTCCGGGCCGGGGGTCCCCTCCTTGCGCCTCTTTTCAATCTGCTTTTGTATTGTTGTCGCTGTGAAGGAGTGCCTGAGATCTGACTTGTCGTAGGACGTAAATTGAGACTCCAGGACCATGCTGCCCTCGATGTCCTCAGTCTGTTTATAATTCTGATCAGACTGTGGGGGATCATTAAATTGATTATGTAAGAAGAGGTACCAATCTGACTAGGATGTTAGACGAAGCAACTTTGGGGGCCCTGCCCCCTAGGCTATTTATGGTGCGCCAGAACCTCGTGGAATTACTGGACCTTAAATCAAATTGTAATTTGGCCCAGAAGATGTTCCAGGAGTTCCTTCGATCTTCTCGTTTGGCCACCTTCAGATGTCTACGTGCCTCTCTTAGTTTAGTTATAATAGTTGGGTCCATTGGCTTTGTTTTCAATTCCCGCCACAGCCGATTTATGCTTCGTTTAGCGACCCATATTGCAGAAGGAGTCAGTTGCTTAGACCCATTCACTTGTGCACACTGTATCGGTTTATCAAACCTGACTGCTAGAATATCCGCGAACATAGTCCAGTTTGCAATTGGGTCATCCCTTGACCCTGGGATGTTCACAATTGTTTGCTTTGCTTCTGTCGCCAGGAGCTGAAGATTGTTGGCTGAACACTTAATACGTTTTAGGTTAATGGTGAAGGTTTCGAGACCTTGGTCCACTGCCTGATCATGTTGCAGCAGTCTAATGTTTAAGGAGAGCTCTTGGGGCCGATGATCACTGTCCATTTTGTTACCAAAGCCAAAAGAGGAGACTTGATTCAGTAGAGGGAGGCTGACAAATGAGTAGTCGATCAAAGAAGCCCCGGTTTTGGATAAGAATGAGAGACCGGGCGGCTTGTCGGGATGGAAACGGCCGTTAAGAGCTCTAAGACCGAGATGTTCCAAGTAGCCCTGGAGGGCTCGTCCCTTTGGATCCACTTTGCCCCACCCAGGGCGGTCCTGTGGTGGAATAGCCCAATCGCCTTCCTGCGGCTTCGTTACCTCATTCAGTTGGGAGTTGGACATCAGCCACATGTTAAAGTCTCCAGAAACTAGGATGTCTGCGTTAGGGTTTCCAGTTCTCACGTTTAGTACAGTGGACGTCAGCTCGTCTGTTAGTGCTATCCTGGAAGCCGAATATGGACGGATGTAAACATTCATCAAGATTAGAGTCCTCAATTTGCCACTGGGGTTCTGAATGAAGTGCCTAATGTCTGAAGCCCCTGAGTATTCCTTGCTAAGTCCCAGGAACCAATTGCACTGGTGGCTGATATATAAATTGCTAAGCCACCGCTGCAGCGGCCAGGGGACTTTGATTTAATTGCAAGGATATGATAGATTTTGAACCCTTCTAGATGCTGCGGTTTCAAAAGCCATGACTCTTGCAGTAGGATAATTTCGAAAGAGCGTAGATAGGACACTGTGGCCTGATCCCCCAGTTTATTTGCTAGGCCATTTATATTCCAAGAGAATATCTTTAGTGGGCTGCCACCATGATCATTGTAGCCGTTTTTTTGTCATTGCAGCAGTCTGGTTGAATTTAATGACCCCGACAGCCATGACCAAGTGTCAGCTCTCGCGGTTTAGGCAGTCTGCCCACCACTTGGATTCTTTAGGCTGGAGGTAGGGGTTTTACTTAGGGCACTCCTCAAGACCGAATAGACCGGTCTTGGTTGCGCGCTTGGACACGCCACGTCCAATACGTTGTCAAGGATGTGTGGGTAGGCTGGTTCCTTTCCAGGGGTAAGGGAAATGCCCCACTGCTTGAAAGTTTCCATGTGCCTCAAAATTTTATTTGCTACCTCCGCAGATCGCCAGATGACTTTGGTGGATTCATTTGACTGACCCAGACCTGGTGCGATAAAACTCTATAGAGAGTATCTCATGTGATGTGACTTCTTTCATCAGGCCGATTGCTTGTATCAGCTTCAAGATATTCCCACGATTTAAAATGTCAAAGCTACCCTTTGACTTATACTCTGGATAGAATAAAGTGTATGCTGGTGTTGCTTGAGCTGTATTGGTATTCAGGTACCCGTCAGGTTGATTTCCAGATGGATTGTTCCCTGAGTTGCTATTGGTATGACTCATTTGGCTGGGTTCCATAGGGGGTTCGCCCCGCCCGGAGGCGACCCCGGGGAGCCCAGAGGGTGGCCCCGTTCCTATAGAACATAAAAGGGTTTCCCGCCCTTTCCAATTGTAAAGCCGAGTTTACAATTGGAAAGGGTGGAGAGAGTACCACACTAAGTTTACTTGGGCTCCTTGAGGCTGTACCAGAACTGGAAGCTGTGCCAGAACTGGAGTACAGCCCACTGGCTTGGACGGGATCCTGTGAGTTAGGGCTGCCTGATGGAGCTATTTGCCGGGGTCGCTTTGGCCCCTCTGCTAGGCTCAGGGGTATAGAATCCGAGGCTTGTCCTTGTGTATTGACTGAATCCCCAGCTGTACTCCTTCTTGCTGTGGCAGCAGGATCTTTAACGACTGCTCCAACCTTCACCACGATAGAAGGTAGAGAAACTGACTGTTGTTTTTTGGCCTCATTGGGTATGGGAGATGGATTGAACTCTTGCTTCGCTGGCCCGTGCACCCAGTTTGGATCCTTGTGACTATTCGAATCTGCTCGTGTGCGGGGTTTGAAAAGTGGGTAAAGGACCGAGACTTGTGTTTTGCAGCGGATCTTGTTGAGGCCCTTTCTCCTTTTAGCTCGTTTTCCCTTGCGGTCGACTTCCTCCATGTCCTGATCAAGCGAGGGTATGAAGGTGGACCCTGCGTTATTGTCAACTGGGGGCGCATGTGGGTTGTTGCCACCGCAATTGTCGAATGTGCCCATGGGCAGTGGTGTGGCAGAAGGCTGGCTCCCCATTACCCCTGGATATGACGCCTCTTGCACGTTGTTGATTTAGTTTTCACACGTGGCACTAACTCTTTCGCTTGAGGTGGTGGACTTTGTATTAGTAAGTTCCTTTAGGTCTACCAAAAGCTTCGACATCACCTCCGGAAGTGCACTTAGTTTGCCTATTATCGGTGAGCAGCCGCAGCTTTGGCGCGGTTGGTCAGCAGCCGCCTGGGCCCGTCTAATCAAATTATTTAAATTTGTGATTTTGTCATCTATATTGGCGACATATACGGCCAAAGTATTTAGTAAGCTTATTTGTATGTCCATTTTAGTGGCTTGGAATGTCATAGCGTCAACTGACTTCTGTAAGATATCCAGCGCAGTGGCCCAGACCGACTCTTGTTTAGATTCCTCCTTCCCCTCATTTGGGGGAGCAGGGTGGTGGAGGGCATCTTTCCCATATGATGAGAGTATGATTTCCCACTCCTTGGATTGAATATAGGAGAGGTCCTTTTCCGGGTCAAAGGCTTCCTCATCATAGGGAGATAACAAAATCCGTCCCTGTCCTTGCTCTTGGGGAGTTTTTAGGTCTGGCTCCTTTGCCCCATCGCTGAGTTGTGGTGGATTCACTGATAATTCATGGGGAGGCTTAAATGGTCTTTCCAAGCTTGCCAAGCTTTCTTTAGTGTGAAGCATGGGATGCTTCACTACCACGGCCGCCACCTCTCCCTCTTTGTCTAAGCTGAGGGAGCTGAGGTAGATTTCGCCTCCTTCCTGCGTTGAATTGAGTAAGGGCTGAATAACATTCCTTATTGGCGAGACAGTGGGAATAGACTTGCTGTCTAGGCTGGCCGAAGGTATGACTAAGAGTGTATTCACTTCCTGCGATAGGCCTGCTGTGTTCTCAATTATGGGATACTCTTCTCATAGTGGAGCCCCAAAACTACCCAACGGAGTATGAGGCAGGCCCCTGTGATGCGCAGCAGGCTCAACAAGGTTGCTTATAGCTAGATGATTTACCGAATTACAAAGGTGAAGGTTCACATCGGTGCTACTCTTACTGACAATCCCAGTTGGACTCAGGGGAATTGGTAAGCCCTTGATGCTCATGTTGCTGGAGAAAACAGCAGAGCCCGCGTCTTTCAGGAAGGCGAATTTGGACGCAATTTTGGGTTGCAGATAGATAGGCTTCAGGCCTACGAGACCTGCAGGTCTGGCTTCCGAGGTTTGAGGGTGGGGGGTATGGGTGGGGGGTATTTGCTGTGTTGCTTGGTCGTGAGTTTGATGTCAGATCAAGTATCTGATCAGGAGCCGCTATGACTTTCCCATGGACCGCCTTCTGCTTCCTTTTCTTGGGTGGAGCTGCCGAGCGCCTCTGCTTCCCAGATCGCATGCTGTGATTTAGCTGGATGAATTGCTGAGGCTTGTTATAGATCTACCCGGCGGTCCGGTTCGTGGAGTCCTAAGTTAGATGACAGAGTCTTTAGAGCTAGCTGTGCCCCCACTCTCTTCAGCGCCTTCCCAAGTGCTCTTTCCTTATAAGATGTCCACCCAGGTGTGGCGTTCGTGCAGTAGCTTCCTATGACTTGTGCCTTTGTGGACCAGAGAGCTATGGGACCTGCAAGGCCAATTTGTTTATCAAGTGCGAGGGAGAAGGCTTATAAGGGCTAATGAGGGCAGAGAGGAGAAAGCAGAAATGAACAAAGGGCGCAAGAGAACAGGAAGCAGAGAGCAGGGCACACTGGTGGGCCGCAAGCCGCACCCAACCTAGTTGGGCCACTTCCGCGGACTCACTGGGCTCGCACTCCGCGGCCGCCGCTAATGGCGGCCACGCTCTCTTGCTCTCCTGCTTGCTCTTACCCGCTGCTAATTGCTGCTGCTTGCTGCTGCTTTCCCTCGAGTTTCCTCGTAAATCCGGTATCAGCTAAGCCGAGCGCTGAGCTGTCAAGCGCCCTGGGACTGACCAGCGACCGAACGGTTACTTCCGCGCTCCTGGCCAGGCCGGACCGGCTTCCTGAACTACACCCAGACCCTCCTCCGCGGCAGCCGCTGTGTAGAATGCTAAGCACCTGCGCCTGCTCCTGCCCCCTCAGGCTGCTCGAGCTGCAATTGTGGTGCTGGTGCTCCGGTTAGTGGCGAAGGGCCAATGTGAGGAAGGGGCAAGAGATAAGCTCTACAACAAGGACTTTCTGCTTATGACAGTGGCTGCAAACAACAAAAGGCACAGGAATGCCTTCCTTGATAAAACAGGTTGGTTTCAGTCCACGACTAATGGCCAGTAGGTATTTCCATATTGACACTAATCCTCATGACCTGTGGCGATAGGTTCAAATCCACAATACTGCAAGGCAATGTTATTCCACAGTCATCAGCCCAGCACTCTCCTGTGCAGATATAGAGTTCTGGACACTGTTGGATGAGAAGGGGCTACACACAACAAATATAAAAAGATATCAGGCTTTACACGACACCCTTAAAGCAGATAAATGACATACAAGGCCCCAAGTTTTTAGCCACCGCGGACTTGCACCTCCTCTTTGCTCCTGGGCCTGCAGAATGTGAGCCAAAAATGCACATCAACAAGATTGAGGAGGGACATATAAAATCTGTAACCCAGCAGTTAATACCTCACATATTTTCCAGATACTGGTTTCCAGATACAGACGAAGGGCCAGTGTGAGGAAGGGGCAAGGCGGGGTCGCAGGCTGCACCTGGTCTATTACCAGGCCGCCTCTGCGATACCGCCAAGGGCTCTCACTCGCTGCGGCCACCGGCTAAAGGGCAGCCACGCTTGCCACGCTTACAGCACTGCTCTCCTTTGACCTTGGTGCGGCGGTCGGGCCGGTAGGCGAAGAATGAAGGACGAAGAATGAAGGACGAAAACCGGATTAAAAACTGCCGCTGAGTGCCCCTGAATGCCGCCGCACTAACGAGCACTAACGAGGCGGGGCTGCGGGCTCAGGCTCGGGCTCCTCAGCTCGCCTCTCACCTCTCGCCATCTCGCCTCTCACTTCGCCTCTCACTTCGTCACTGCTCACCGCCGCTTACCGCCGCTCTCCCTGCTGCTCACTAGCTGCTCACTTCTCCCTCACACCGACCCGCACCCTAATCCGTAGACTCCACGACGCAGGGATCCGGGACAAGGCCCTCGACAAGGCCCTCGACTGGATCCACTCTTTCCTCTCCGGCAGAACACAGCGGGTTAGACTCCCTCCTTTCCTCTCGTACCCTACACCAACCACCTGCGGAGTGCCCCAGGGGTCCTCCCTCAGCTCAACGCTCTTCAACGTCTACATGGCTCCGCTCGCCCCCATCGTCAGAACCTACGGACTCAACATTGTTTCATACGCAGACGACACCCAACTCATTCTCTCCCTATCCAACGAACCCAACGCAGCCAAACACAACTTCCAAGAAGGCATGGAAGCTGTCGCCAAATGGATGAAAAGTAGCTGCCTACAACTCAACACCGACAAAACAGAAGTACTCATCATGGGCCCACACCCCAACGCCTGGAACAACACCTGGTGGCCCCCCGCCCTCGGAAGCCCACCCACCCCCACAGACCACGCACGCAACCTTGGAATCATCCTGGACTCCGAGCTCAAAATGGACCGCCAGATCAACTCCGTCACAACCTCCTGCTTCCACACCCTCCGCCTCCTACGTAAGACCTTCAAATGGATCCCCCTCGAGCACAGAAAAACCATCACCCACGCCCTCGTCACCAGCAGACTCGACTACGGCAATGCACTCTACGCCGGAATAAACAAAAACCTCACCCGCAAGCTACAAAACATCCAGAACGCCGCCGCAAGACTGGTCCTCAACCTGCCAAGACACTGCCACATCTCCCAGCATCTGTGCACACTCCACTGGCTCCCATCGAGACTAGAATCACCTTCAAGATCCTCACCCACGCACACAAAGCCCTCCACAACACCGGACCAGCATACCTGAACAGCCGACTCATCTTCCACGCACCCCAAAGAACCCTACGATCAGCACAGCTCTCCTGCGCCGTGGTTCCCCGCGCCAGAAAGACCAGACCAGATCTCCTTCCTCGCGGCCAGAGCCTGGAACGCCCTACCGCTCCACCTCAGACAGACAACATCACTCCCCATTTTCACGAGAAACCTCAAAACTTGGTTCTTCGACAGACCCCCTCCTTGATGGACTGGATCCTGCTCCTCCCCAGCGCCTTGAGACCCTTATGGGTGAGTAGTCGCACTTTACAAAACATGATTGATTGACAGTTTTGCTATTTACTGATCTCAAACTCTCTTCCTGAGTCAGTCTTTATTATTGGTTGTATTTTGAAATGCTGTTTTGAATCTTGTGTTTAGGGACACATTGTCCCATCTATTCTTGAGGACAACACCGTCCCTGATCCTGTGATTGGTGCTTCAGTCATCCAGATTATCTAAGAGTTAGCACCACAGTTTTTGATTGCCCATACGGTGAAAGAATAAAGTAAGATAATAGATTTACCCCAAGATATTTTTTGTCCCCATTACGGAATTTGTCTGCATTCCCTGAATTCCACGATCAAATCCAAATTGGATTTTTGTGGTGTTTCAGAACTGCTTCTGCACAAATGAATGCATTAGTGTGGTGGAACGTATTGTGGCACTTTGGTAGTGCATTGTGGGATTTTATAGTTTGAGAGTGTGGATTTGTATGGAGACATGAATTACACTGCCTGTGTGATTCTTGGTTATTCACTTTTGATTTGTGGTTCATTAGATGGTTTGATTACTGTGATTTTGATGAATTTGTCATATTTGTGAGTTAAAGAATTAGTGTTTTAAAGTAAAGTAATCTGATTTATCAAAATCCAAGATCTCGAGGTATATTCTTCAACTTGTCTGCAATTGGTTGTGTGTTTTCTGAGGTGGCAAATACTCATTGTTGATAGGGTTTTCTGCATTAATAAGAATATTTTGTTGAATGCATTTTAACTTAGACTGGTGTTTGTTTATTCTTCAGTGAACAGGCGTAAACACGCTAATCCTGGGTGGATTTCCACTGCCCTTAAATCTGTTTTAGTGTGATTGACAGTGCTGCAAAAATACTAAGTTCTTCTATTTAACTAGATTGACTTTGATTTCTTTCTTTCCTCCTATTTAGGTTAAGCAGACAAGATTTATTTTGTTTTTGTGAGTGGTTTATTAAAGCTGAAGATATTGTGCTGATTTCTTTCATGAAGAGCCGCAGTGCAATTAGTTATCGGAGAACCATGCAGGGTTTGGTGAGACGTCACCACGAGCCATGCTGTCATTGGTCAGTTGCTGTTGTAGGTCGTGCTGTCATTGGTTGACCTTTACCATAGCCGTGCTGTGATTGGCTGATTGTCATTTGTTTCTGTTTGTGTGGTTTTGTGTTAAGTTTGAAAAATGGGTGCTGGATTGAAAAAGTCTACAGTTCCTAAGGTTCCTATTATAGAAAGTGAAAAGATTCCTGGTGAGGATTCCCCTTCATACAAGATGATGGAGGACATGGGTTTTCATACATGCATGAGGTTAAGAGACTGGCATGAGATCGCATCTGTGACAAAAACTTGCAATTTGCATCAGTGGCGGGTCCTCTGCTAAAGCTCACTCAGTGACTCAGCGCACACCAATTATCCAGTGAGATAGTGCCATTATCGGCAACTTCTCCCACCCCCAGTCTGAGCATGCAAGAATGAATAAATACACAAGACAACTTTGTAGTGGGAAAATATTGCTGCAGGTTTATTCCATACAGGAGTATGCAATATGTGGGTTATCTTACGGGCGATCCAAGGGCGGGCAGCTGTGCCAGCCTATGCTGCCCCCGCCCGCCTGGTGAGCCAGCACTGTGGGACACCCCGTCAGTGCTACCTTTGATGATCCTCTTCCGGATCACGTGACACGTTGTCTGTTCTACTCACGCCCTTTTCAGGGCGGAGCGTAGCAGGGCAAACCCCGGTTGGTCAGGCCCCCAACCGCCCGAAGGACTAACGGGGCGCCGTCGCGGTTTTCCAGGAACCTGCCCTGAGGCTCCTGGTCTTTGGCTCTGGCACCCCTACTGTGCCGCGCAGAGGTACCCTTACTGTACCGGTCTGCCGCAGAGGTACCCTTACTGTACCAGTCTGCTTCCAGATCGCCCTGTAACTCCGCCTGCAACACAAAAGGAAAACATTAAAACATTCAGAGTACCCTGTCCACCAGCCAGGACGCCGGGTAAGAGGTGGGGTGGGAGACGGCGTGGCTGGCGAACAGAGACCGCCAGGAGGGGCAGGGGAGGCATATATGCCCTGCCCCCCATCGCACCGGAAGGACGTCACAGAGGTGACCTAGCTGGAGGGCTCCACAGCCCCTCCAAAGACTAGAGCGGGTGGGCAGTGCCAAAATGGCACTAAAGGGCCGCCCTGCTGAGGTGGCCCCCTGCGGGGGCCGCGGACAGCCGCATAGTGCCATTATCGGCAACTTCTCCCACCCCCAGTCTGAGCATGCAAGAATGAATAAATACACAAGACAACTTTGTAGTGGGAAAATATTGCTGCAGGTTTATTCCATACAGGAATATGCAATATGTGAGTTATCTTACGGGCGATCCAAGGGCGGGCAGCTGTGCCAACCTATGCTGCCCCCGCCCGCCTGGTGAGCCAGCACTGTGGGACACCCCGTCAGTGCTACCTTTGATGATCCTCTTCCGGATCACGTGACACGTTGGTCTGTTCTACTCACGCCCTTTTCAGGGCGGAGCGTAGCAGGGCAAACCCCCGGTTGGTCAGGCCCCCAACCGCCCGAAGGACTAACGGGGCGCCGTCGCGGTTTTCCAGGAACCTGCCCTGAGGCTCCTGGTCTTTGGCTCTGGCACCCCTACTGTGCCGCGCAGAGGTACCCTTACTGTACCGGTCTGCCGCAGAGGTACCCTTACTGTACCAGTCTGCTTCCAGATCGCCCTGTAACTCCGCCACAGCTCTGGAGGCGGCTCCCGTCGCCGCGAGAGCCCCCACCAAAACAGCTCATTTCCGACCTGCAACCTGCTTTCTAGGGCCTCGTGCATGTCCAGTGGAAAGTATCCATGCCCACCTGTGGCAATTGCACCCAAGTTTGTCAACCTAACCTAGGCGTACGCCTGGATGGCCATGGTGACAATGGACCCCATCTTTAGCAAAGTAGCCTTTAACATTAGCCTGGAACAGCTCGTCTCTGGTCTGCGAACTTACGCCATGAACTGTTCACTCTTACAGGATGTTCAACGGCCTCCTCTGACTTGGCTCTGTGCCACCTCTGCGGGGATCATCTCGGACCACCAGAGTTACATAGACCCATGTAGTTGCTGATCTCACCAAAACAGCTCAATTTCCAGGCCTCCTGCAAATCTAAGGAAGGGATTCTCCCTACTGGTGATAGATGAACCCCATCTATATCACAGTAGCCCTTGACGTTAGCCTGGATCAGCTAGTATCTGATGAAACCAAAGGCCCTTCTGGCCTGTGAACCTGTGCCAAGAACTAATCCCCCTCCTGCGGGAAAGTACCACTGCCTCACAAGACCGAGCCCCGTGCCCACTCTGGGTGGGCCGATTTCAGACATCATGGCTCACATTGCCCCAACTATTTGCTGCTCTCACCTAGCTGCCATCCTTCTAGCACCGTGTGTGCCTGAACACCTGCGTCTAACGTTTGCGCTGTCCCTCTGCTTTCTAAATCATGACGCAAGGGCATGGTCATAACTGGAAGTATGTGCCAATGATCGAGGGTGCCCTCCCGCCCTTGCCATGCATCCCTTATTCCTTATGGGAATTTCGCCTGCTCAGTTCCCTCTGTGGTGAAACCCCCCTCGGCATAACAGCTTAGTTAACATGTCTGCATTAATACAGTGCGCACTGTCTGCAATAAGGTGCCTGACGTTACCCTTGGGGCTAATGTAGGCTCCCACCCTCCTGCAACCTTTAGTTTCAATCCTCCCGTATTTAAAGTGCTTTAACACCATTTTCCACAAATTTGTGGGACAGCGTCACCCTTGCTAGATGACCGCTTCCACAACCAGCCTATCTGCTGGGGCTGTCAGGGCGGAGAATATTGTGCTAACTGGAGCAACCCAAAACCTGCCCATAGAGCAAGGGGCCCCTACTCTGATGCAGTTGCCCAGATATTTGCACTGGACCCATTGGCTTGCTTAACTAAAGCTCGATCCCGTGACCCTTTGAGCTCAATCCAGCTGTGGACCTCGTTTAATTGGGTATCCCTGGAATCATTGCCCTCCACAACTTCAAGTCCGCATTCAGCTTCCTTTCCAGGCACCTTAAAATGCAGGGTTGGGCATACCAACCCCACATGACCAGGGGGTCATGTGTGTATCACCCATGATAATGTTAGAATCTAAGGTTCCCAGGTTCAAGGATTTCCACAGCCCTCTTTTGAGGGTCTGCTGAGACCACACTGCCTCACAGCATGTTACCCCGCTACCTCCTGCAGCTCCATTAATGCCCTGTTGTGTCCCTGAAAAGACACCTGACAGGGTGAACTGTCTGATGAAACCAGGAATAAGTGAAAATAGGCAAGAGTGCCCTCATGTACTTGCCATGAATCCCTCCTGTCTTACAGAATTACACCTGTTCAGCTCCTGCTGAGGGACTTCCCTTTTTCTTAACTGCTAACCCCGTGTGCAGACGTGACATTAAATGGGTAACATCCCGGTTTGTGCCCACCTAATGTGCTATGCTGGGAGCAACTAGGCACCCCACATACCTTGTTTCCCTAATTGTTGGGACAGCAGCACCCTATGTTGGCTTCCGGCGTCCCCAACCCACCTGGCTGGTCCCGCTCTCCAGGCGGGGCATTCGAGCTTAACGGAGCAACATGGAGCCTACCCTTGGTTCTAGGGTGCCTTACTGCGCCCAGTAGACCAGTTTGCACCAACCTTCTTGATTGCTAAACCCTAGTGAACCTCCTAATGGTGTCACATCTGGTTAGAAAGGGTAATGTATTGTGCCCACTATTAGCACCACCGCACCCTATCGTGGAGTGACAACTGACAGTCCACCCTGCAGCTGACCCTGTTGCTTAATACGGCCCATTAATGCCCTTGCCTGTCCTTCAACGGCACTGGCAACATAATGCCCAGCAGTTTGGTGAAGGGGGTTTTTGGTCCCAGCGTGCGACCCAGCTCATACTAGTTTGCAAAGTCCCGGTTAGCCTAGGTGAACGGTCCCTCTGAGCTCTGTGTGGGGCCTATTTCACACTTAAACAAATGCCTATTCGCATGAATTTAGAGTGATGCAAGATTGGACTGGCGGCTACCATTCTCACTCACGCCTGCATATACTAGGCTCAGAACACGGAACACTTGCTCTATAATCCTTTGGATACTTATGTCCAGCTACGCCAATCGATAATGTCTCAGCTTGATCATTCTGACCGAAGACACATCAACCCTGCGGGAACCAGGTGGGGATGCTAACCTGCCCCCAAACTCTGCAACAAACATGACCAGCTGCCCACCAACAAACCATCCCCAGCACCCGGGGGGCATGCCGCCATTCCTTGGCTTGTACACCGACGAGCTTAAGATTAATAATGGTATCGAAGGACCCATCTCTGAGGGCATGCGTGCAACACTATCCACTGCCTCACCCTAGTCACTAAAACGGTCTTTAATACATTGTGGCCGGATTGAGCATTAACTTTAGCTTACTGCTCCAGCCCATTTTGACCCCAACTTTGGTAGTAGCATGCCCTTAATGGTACGTGACCTTCTACAAGCACTGCGCAGAGTTCCCCATGACCACTGGAGACTCCTCTGGTGACGCATGCCCCCGGTGAGGGTGAAGAGCTCATCCTTTCAAGGAGTCAGACCTCGTTATACAGCGAAAGATGCACGTGGGGCATTCGAATAAGACAAAATAACTATTCTTTGCAAAGAGAACCTGTCCGTCACTATTGTCTATCTTGGGACAGACGAAGAACCATGATATTATCACTGATCAAATCCGATGTCATATTCGCTACCTCTGTCATTCTCATAAAATCGCCATATCTGACTGACACCGCACTCTCATCCTATGCTTTGTGTGATCTTGGCCCACTTTAGTGTGAGCAGAGCACCGCGATGCATACTTGGCTTCATGGTCGGTAATGCGCAAGTAAACTACCCCCTCCATCAAGTTGGGTTGCACAGTACATAGTAATGGGTGCAGTGGGCTAGTTACTCTCCTGGGGCCCCAATGCCACTGCACTTGCAGTGCTAATGAAAGCTTTGTCGTTTTGGCTGTGTCAACTTTGTTGCCTGCCCCCCTACAACCTCATGGAAATAGTGCTGAACTCTCGCTTACTACACTGCGGAGTGAGCCCACTGTATTCACCAAAGTTCTTCACAATTCCGCTTCTACTAATTGGGAACACGTTCCCCCCCATGGTATCTTGGCGCTGCATAACACGTTTATTGTTACTCAACTCCATGGTACTCGTTTTATCGACCTCAGAAGGATACATGCTGAGTGGACCTACCAGGATCTGAACCTGTGACCGAGACATTGAAACAAGCCACTTTCTGTTCTGCCACTCCCCAGGCCTGTGGAATAGTCTCCCAGGGCCGACATCTGGCACTTGAACCCTTACTTGGACGGGTCTGAGCTGGAAACCCAGATCTAGACAGCCTGCCAACCAGCTGACCACGTCCAATACCAGAGTGTCACACATCCACTCCGTAGCCTGGATACTAAACCCGGCATAGATGTATCAGAAGACCTATCTCTTGGCGCCTGTCTACCACAACTTTCGCTGCGTGTCCTAGTCTGTTAAAATCCGGGCACAAGGTAGCCTGCCCCGCTAAGCCCACGAAGAAATCGCAAGACACCTCCAGCAAACGCCTGGCCAAGCAAACACTACCGGCCACCTCACCCCCGTTACCGTACCTCTCGTTGCAGTCGTTGCGTGAAACCAAGTCCACAACATGCCAACACAGGTTTGCCCCCAAATGGCAGTACGATTCACGATGGGAAACATGACCTGAGAAAGAACACCACGTCCCCGCAACACTTACTTCCAAGTAATGCCCACCGCGATGGAGAGCACAGACCCCTGTTGCCGAAACCCAAGGAACGCAAAGCAAGGAGGCCCCCAGCGAAATATTTCCTAGTAGCTCCATATTTGCCAAAACACCGAATTGCCCGTCAATATCAGTGAAATATAATCCTGGTACTATGGCATATTCCTAAAAAGCACTTTACCAATGTAATTATCCCTTGGTGCTAGCCGAATAGGTGTATTACCCAATTAAGTTATTTTCCTTCATCTTAGAAAGAGGACGGTTGTATGTGCTAACCTGCAAGTCAAATCTAGGCAGCACTCGCAATAACCACCTGAGCTACACTCAGACTCGGTCCTACAGCGATCTCTGCTGGAGGCAGTCAATGGGTATACCATCAGTAATATCCATCCACTTTATTTTATTAAGGAGGAGCGCAGGCTCAAAGTGTTCCAACCGCCCCCCTGGAAAATTCCATTTGACAGCAAGCTCCTAGAAGCTTTCATCGGGTGACCGCGCTCTACAATGTAGAGAAACACCCGCCAAAACCGATGTATTCCCTTTCTCAGACTGCGCAACCGCTGGCCCCCGCTCCAGCAAAGGTAAGTCATTATGTCAAAATTAATAAATAATTACAGGACCTTGAGCAGTGTCTGCGCACTAGGCCAGATGTAAGGGCTCACACAGCAATAAGATTGCTATGTGTGACATTTTCATCATTTCCGTGTAATGGGTGATATTTCACCAGCTATGAGTGACCCCTTTTCACAAGCATAGTCAAACAATGAAGACGATACAACATATTACTATCAGAAAAAGCACCAATCTAGGGCAACCACATCCTTAAGCTGCTCCTACCCCTGCTGCAAAGCACCCGAAACAGGAGGGACCTGAGCGCTGTACGTTTGCCTTTTTGGAAATAATGGAGGGCAAATAACCGAAGGGACTCCCACGTCGTGTCTACCTCTAGGCTCGAACCCCGGTCCCCTGGACACAAGTCCGCCACGCCACCAGGTGACCTACACCCCTCCCATAAGCTCCTCCCACAAGTGCTGCAGTGTGGCAGCACATCCTAAAGCTCGGACTAGGGCCGTACTCCCTACACATCAGCAATACCTGTCTCTTATTCCAATAAAGGAATATGTGTGTTCTGCCGGTCCATCCTTGCCGCTGCCACCAACAACCCCGGGCTGCATGTGCTGGAGGGTCGTCTCAGACCGCCCGACCTGCTGCCGCTGCTCGTGGTCCACCTAGGGCCAGTGACATCCCAGAGGCTCCGGGCCGTAAACATTAGATTTTACTGCAATTAATCGTGTGCAAGCTTGATTAGGGATGATAAATTGCACCCGAACTTCTGCTTACTATTCACATCAGGCATAGGGTGCGGCCCGGACGAAAACCCCACACGCATGGCAGCCGCCATCTTCTGCCACCCATACTTAAAACTTGAGCGCCAGGCAGCCTGCCACCCATACTTAAAACTTGAGCGCCAGGCAGCCTGACGCCGCCAAAGCCCCCTCGCACCGCCGAACACAGAGCATCACCCGGCCCGGCTCCATCCCGTCGGAGGTCCGCAAAATTGGTGCGCCCCGGTCCGAGAACGGCCACACGGCCCACACAAGCTCACCCCGCGGGGCGATCCAACGGCAGTGCACGCAGGGAAAGATTCCAACATGTGCATACCTTGCCCATGGCCCCCCACAACATAAAGTACCCCAGGCCTGCAGGATGGCGCAAACAAGATATTGTCGAGCTGCGGCAGCCACTCCTCATTCCGCAGTATAATGACGAGTGCCGCAGTACGAGGGGTATCACACTAACAACCAACAGAATGTGACCCCCGCCCGTCTAACTAGCCCTGAGCCAGCATGCCGCTTCGCGGCGCGTCCTAAAGCTGCACATCTCTGGCAGGGGACAAGACCCACACCGGGGCACCAAGCGGAGGGGGTAGGTAGGCCGACTCACGCTCACACCGATGCTCCCACCGCAACTCCAAGATGAGTGTTGTTCTGACCCTAACGGTCAGGCCCATTGAGCTTCCTCCTGCCCCATGCAGCGTTGGCGCTGGAACCCTCATGGGGCACACCATCGGGTCACTACCGGGATCTCCTGCGCCACACCACCACGGCCAACAAACCACAGCCTCACATGAAGGCATAGGAGCGCTCCACACGAGCACCGCATCTACATTACCCTTCAGGCACAGGGAGCTTATGTGTTTTGCCGAGGATCACAGGATGCGAACGCGACCCCGAGGCTCGAAACCTGCTGCTTCCCCCTGCTACACAACACACCGCCTGGCCAAAAGGCTCGGGGACATCCAGACCCCTGACCCCCCGCCCAGGTCACCCGTGCGACCAGGCTCCAACACGCGGTTGGAGCCACAGACCCAAAGGAAAGCCCAGGGAGGGGGGGGGGGGAGCTACAGCGCCAACACACTCACGGGTACAAAACCGGACTCCAGACCACGAACGACGGCGTCCTGGACGGCGTGTCCGACCCCCCTAGTGGGCCCCCGGTGACGCCATATACAATAAACAAGGAGTCTGCCGCCTCTAAGAGCTCCCAGCCACACCGGAGTGCGGGGAGTCATATCGAAGCCCAAGGCGTTGGAGGAAGTCCCGGGGATTTCAATCTCGGGGGCAGTTCTAAAGCGGTCGCCCCCAGCTTATCGCACCCCCCCAGCACAACCCATGCTGCGGCCAGCACGACCCCGCGGGCCTTCGCTAGGCCCAGACAATACCTCCACGGAGCCCTAAGAACTCCACAAGCTCGGACCGCAGCAGGCAGTGCCTAAAGAAGGGAGGGACAACCTCACCTCACAACGCAACCCTGGACCGGCACGATACGATCCCACGAAAACGACCCTCCGCGCTGAAGACCACAAAGACGGCGTGGCTGGGAAACATCCAGCACAAAAGTCATCAGTCCAACTGACCACATCCTCTCCCCACAAACCACTGGAGACACGCTGTGAGAGGCAGGGGCAAAACACACCAACCCCGACTCACCTTGACAAACCCGACTAGGCGGCGCGACGATGACCCCGGCGAGCCTGGACAACGTTTCCAGTGCGGGGGTGGGACCGCAACAACGCCGGCCGACGCGAGACAACCAGTCAAGACGGCGTGGCTGGCGAACAGAGACCGCCAGGAGGGGCAGGGGAGGCATATATGCCCTGCCCCCCATCGCACCGGAAGGACGTCACAGAGGTGACCTGGCTGGAGGGCTCCACAGCCCCTCCAAAGACTAGAGCGGGTGGGCAGTGCCAAAATGGCACTAAAGGGCCGCCCTGCTGAGGTGGCCCCCTGCGGGGGCCGCGGACAGCCGCAGTCACGGGGGAAACATGCCTGTGCCAAGCAAACACACAAGCTCTTAGTACTCCTCTCGAGTGCCCAGGGGGATCCTGGCAGGGTTAGTCTTCGGCCCTGTGGTGCCAGCGGTACCACTCAGGGTGCTGAATGTTGAGAACAGTACCAGCACTTTAGTAACCATCAGAAGACTGTAGGTCAGCCACGCACTGGCCTTTGCAATGCCCCGAGACCGGACTCGCCAGGCCAGGACAGATGGCGGAATCTTTTATGGCCCTGAGATTCCCAACAACAGGGGGCAAGCAAACAAGCCCTTGTAGAGCACTTGGAGGCACAAAGGGAGCAACAGGCAGCAGGTTATCACATAAAGTCAGGTTTGTAGAGTGGCAGTCCCTCCTGCAGCCCAGCAGGCAGCAGGACAGCACAACAAAGCAGGTAGTCCAAATGGCGGTTCCTCCACGCAATGTGCAGATTGCAGAGCCAGCAGCGTCTGGATGCAAGTCCCACGCAGTGTCTAAAAACATGGGGTCAGAGCCCCAGTACTTATACTCAAAAATGTCTTTGATGAAGGGGTGACTTCAAAGGAACCTTTGGAAGTGCGCAACAATCCCTTTCAGGCGATCAGTAGGGGGTAAAGCAGCCATTTGTGTGAGGGCATTACACAACCTATACAAATGTTAAGTGTGAACCACCTCTCCCAGCCCAAGAAGACTATCAGTATGCAGATCAATGCAGATGTATCCCCTGTCACACCCAGCCCATCTTTTGTTGTGGATGCCTGGAAAGTATGCACTAAGTGTAGCTGTCACGCAGCCAGGGCCATAGCCACGGGGGTCTGGCCAGCCCATAGAAATCTTTGGCCCTCCAAAACGACAGAGGCACCTGGCACAGTCTAGAGGTGAGGAGTTCAGAAAGTGAATGAGTGAATGATTTTGTCAAGTGAACTATGTGACAAACTCTCTGTGGTACAGACAGGGCCACTGGAAATAGGCAGCAGTGGAAGCCTAAATTATGTAGCAATATTAACTAAAGTATGTGGCAAGAAAACAAAAATTATACAGGCACATTTTTTAATAGTATCACTTCATTAATATGTCATTTTTGTACATGTTAGCAATGTCTGGCAAAGGTTTCACTGTATTAGTACCAGTTTCACATCCAAATGCCACTCGCTGTAAGTAACTGAAAGGTGACCAGTCAACCTTTGCAAAGAACCTTCCACTGCACGCGTTGCAGCATTTGTGGTAACTTTTAATCGGTTTGAGATAGAAACAAAATCAGTTTTTTTGCTAAAATCTGCAGATTATGCAGCAAATGATGGATTAAGTGGCAAATGAGGTAAATTCATAATTGTTCAGTAAAAACCACAACCGCAGAATGGCATAATTCCGAGGCCGCAGAATCACATAATTCCAGTGGCCTTGTGCATAGGAAGTGTGAAACAAATATTGTAGGATGTCAATTTGTTTCTAATTCACAAACAATTGAAATACCTGTACATGAACTGTACAAATATTTCAATATATACCAGCAGTTATAAAAGCACTAATGAAGGACATTTTGTTCGGCTCTTTCTCCCCCCTCGAGCACAATTTACTGAGCGACGACCTGTGCCCACATTGCCGTGGCGGGGTGGGCCCCCCCCCCTAGATCATACCTGAACTGCGTGGCGGAGACGCTCCTCCGAGACCTGGGTGGCCCAACCAGCCGGACCAGAGGGCGGTTTGGAGTGGCGCTGGTGCCCAGGGAAAGGTGGGCCACCACTGTGCATAGACTCTGCCCTGAGGCCAAAACTGAAAGTGGCATACACATACCGGAGCTGTAAAGCCATGCTGGAGCCTGGATGAATTAATCCCAACAACCCAGATGAGAAGCGCCACTGCGTGACGGACTGCGGGGATGTGAGCCAGAGCTGCCCTGGCTGGCTGGAGTGGCGCGATGTGGGACGACTGGCGCGAGTAGTGGAGCACCCGGCTGAGAGCGAGTAAGCAATGCTGGCAGGCTGGGACGTTGTGCCTACTCATGGGGGCCTAATGCTGCGTACCGTGGGGGCTGATAACGGATGCGGACTGGATGGGACTATGTGCCTGAGGACTGGTTATCACTGAGGGACTGGAGGGATCTCACACATGAGTTGTGTGGCGTGCTGGCCTGAACTAACAGAGACCGCTACCGGCCTTACCTCACGTGCCACCCCCTGGACGGCCTATTAGCTTATGCTAGGCTCACAGAGGAGACCTGCCGGCAAACCGAAGCCTGTGTGAAGACCTGCAAGGTAGACGGCGCACGGCTAAGGCTTCAGTAGACTGTAGCTCCAATTGAGCCGCACTGAAGAGAACTGCAGCCATTGAGGGGAAACGTATATAGCCACGAGCGCCCGGGCCACGAGTGCCATATGCCTACCTGAACTTACAAGACTGTGCGGTGCATGGGGTGCGGGGAGAGGGCCCCCCCTTCGCTCACAGCCCCTGAACGAACACATAAGCGGAAGCCTGCCACACTCTCGTTGAACGGTCGCACGCCATCCGAAGTGCGTCATGGGCAGAAACCGGCTGGGTACTGGAGCCGTGAATCCTCCGCCAACTTCAAACCTCATGCAGCCGGCCCAGTCTGATGCGGCGACTGGCCCGGGCCCGTCCACACTGGAAGCAAAAATAGACTCGGTACTCCAGGCGGTGGCAGGCATTGGGGAGAACCAAGCGCAAACCAGAGCGTCCTTAGAAAGCTGCATAGACAAGATCGCATCGGACTACACTCTCCTACATGCGGATCAGACGAAGCTGGCAGCGAAAGTCAGAGAACTGGCGGCAGAAACTGCGGAGATTGCCCCGGTCACTAAGGCACTGACTGTCGATGTGCAGGAACTCACAGCACGACTTATGTCACTGGAACACAGGGTGAACGATGCGGAGGGCCGCTCCCGCCGCAATAATGTTCGTGTTGTGGGGCTGCCGGAAGGTGCGGAGGGCCGAGATGCGGTTGTCTACGTTGAATCCTGGATGAGATCCCTGCTGCCTGCTGATTCGCTCTCCCCATACTTTGCAGTGGAGCGTGCACATAGAGTGCCGTCAGGCCGGCCGCCTCCAGGTGCACGACCTCACCCTTTTCTATTCCGCCTGCTGAACTTTAAAGACAGAGACGCGATACTCCGCGAAACCAGGCGCCTGGAATCCATCGTTGTTGACAACTCCCAGGTCCTCTTCTTCCCGGACTATGCTGCAGGAGTACAGAAGCGGCGCAGCACCTTCCTCCCTGTCAAAAGACACGTGCGTGAGCTGGACATTAAATACTCCCTCATATTCCTAGCCCGGCGACGAGTAGTCGCAGATGGGTCCTCTTACTTTTTCAATGACGAAGCAGACGTGTGGGACTGGCTTGAGTGCATGGGCCATCATACCTCGCCAAGTCAGAGAGGAACAGTGGGGGAGTCAAACACAAGAGGGCGCAGAAACCGTCGCAGAAGACACAGGTCACGGGCGGTGGGCTTGCCTGGACAGCTGAGGACGGCCCCCGACCCAGAGCAAGTGCTCCAAGAGAGACAAGGCGTCCTCGAAGCAGTGAAGAACATGAGAAGCAGATGGCCCAGCAGACTCTGATATTTCTTCGGAACACTTGCTGAGTGGGGCAGCTCGCTGGCCATATGGCCCAATGGAGAAGGCTCGCAGTCACTCCCGGTGGTGACGCCGCAGACTGCGGACGATTTAATGTAATAATAAGATGCATTTGATGCCCAAACATGTATGCAGTTACATCAAATTTAAACGCTCAGTATCTCAGGTCAGTCAGACATTTCATGTGGTACCCTGCTGTAATAGGCACGGGCATACTGGGCCACACCGCATCCCCCTCCACAAGCGCGCTGGCTAATGGGCGCCCGGTGCACCACACAGAATTGACACACCACGCGCGTTCACCCAAGTCAAGCGGGCCCACAGCACTGCGGTACCCTTGCTAGCTACGCACAAGCAAACCCCAGCCCCCGACATGTTTGAACCGGCATGTATAGCCGACAGTTGCCGCATGGCATTGTTAAATGTTTGGGCAGATATCAGTGATTTCTCTGCTCTCCCCAAGTTCTGTCCCATACAGCTCCCTCTCACGCCCACACTACGAAGCATCGTTTATGCGAACTTTCACCGTCTACGCCTACACCGCGCGCTCCTCGACTGCGCTGTGCGCGACTACCTGCCCCTAGGGATACCAGGTCGGATGCGCACAGTACCACACTCCACTCTTGAAGTATGCCACCCACCAACGTAATTACCTGGAATGTCCGGGGGCTACACACACCGTCATGCAGATACAACATTTATGCGTATCTTAAACACCACAAAGCTCACATAGCGTTCTTGCAAGAGACGCACATAGCGCAGCCTGAGATCTATAGACTGCAGCGGTGGAGAGAGCAGGTTCTGGCCACAGGCTATTCCTCATACGCCAGGGGGGCTTTAATCTAAGTCCAGGACACTCTTCACGCCAGAGGAGACCGAGATCGATGCCTATGGCAGATATGTCCTATCTAAAGGGCAATTGAATGGGAAACACATAGTGTTAGGCTCCATTTATGCCCCGAACACGAACCAGGGGGCGTTCTGGGCTACGCTGTCTGACATACTATCGCGCTGATGCCATGGTTGCTCGGCGGTGGTTTTAACGCGGTCCTCGACACCACCATTGATAGGTCCTTCCCTCCACTGACGCACGCTAATGCAGCGTCTAATGCGCGTGGTCTGGGCGAGTGGCTGCACCGCTGGGGGCTGTCTGACGTTTGGAGAACACTTAACCCACACTCGCGTCTTTACTCCTTCTACTCTCACCCACATGGTCTACATGTCCGCATTGACCGGTTTGTTGCGACTCAACAGGTACTGACACAATGCGCTGCAACAGATTACATGGGTAAAACGCACTCAGACCACAACCTCACATGCTACAGCTACAAGGCGAAGAAGAGGGGCCCACCACCCATCTCTGGAGACTGCAACCCTTAGCCCTGGAAGACCCCCCCTTCAGACAGGCAATAGATGAGGCGATAGGCACATATTTCGAAGACAACACTGGCTCCGTCACGGGGATGTTATGGGATGCGGCTAAGGCTGCGATCAGAGGACGATGTTTGGGCTTAAGCTGGTCCGTTAGAAAGCAACTTTTTTTTAAAACATACTTTATTGATTTTCCATTTATGTTGGTTACATTCAAACATAATTCAGTATCTGCACATTGTTACCAATCTGTTTAACACTGCATATGACATGGCTGCAATCAGTGTCATGTCCTGTTGCGTATCGTTACCATAGCTGTTCGTTTCGTATATAATTGTATGCTTTTACATAATTTTGCAGATATCAATAATGAGTGAACTTTTAACTAATAACAACTGTTTGCCCCCAACCCCTTCCCACCATACTCTGGCATTCTTATTCACATCATTGTTTCTGTTGCATCCTATCACTATTTGCATATGTCTATAAACAATCTTGGGCGTTCTCCCTATCTCTGTCTACTGTACTAAGGTTGTGTACATCACCACTGCATCATGATCTACTGCGTGTTCGGGGTATCAGGTAAATTGTCAGGGTTAGCGTTTTTAAAAGCTTCCAACATTACATCCCATTCCATAGATATCTGAATTTTCCGTTGTCTTTGGGCCTCCTCTCGACGTATGGCAGCACTTTCAGCCCCCCCCACCCCCAACGTATTATTTTGCTGTGCCATGTGTATAATGCAGGGGGTTTGGCTGATTTCCATCTCATGGTAATGGATCTCTTGGCAATTATAAGTGCCAGATCCAGGAAATGGAGCTGGACCTTCTGCATTGACTTACGCTTACGAAGGCCCAGCAGACATCCCAACACTGACTCGTCTATTTGGAGATGTGTAGTCTCCTCTAGTATTCGTCTAACGTCTCCCCAGAATTCTCTCAGGCGTGGGCATGACCATAGCATATGAATTAAATCAGCCTCTTCCAACTGGCACCTGGGGCATTGATGGTGTGCGTTTGGAAACATCCGCTGTAGGCGATGTGGTGTGAGGTAAGCTCTATGTAGGACCATTGTATGAACTTAAACTTTGCATTACGTGATACCTTCTTTGGATGTTCTAAAATATCAGCCCATTCCCTGTCTGATATTTCCCGTCCCGCGTCTGCCACCGATTGGACTCGGAGGGCGTCAAGGGGCAGTGTAGCATGTGCCCGAATACTCAAGTATAGCCATTTGATGAGGTGGCGTCCCTGCCTCATGTAGTATAGGGATTTGACTAGTTCATGCGTCCGAGGTTACTCCCGTTGGGGGGACCAGCATCTCTTTACATATTGCAGTATCGCAGCGTGTAACATATATAGATGGTTTGGTGCCCCGGTTTCTCGTATAAAGTTCTCGTGAACCATTAAAATCACCCCATTAAATAGCGCCCCCACCGTCTCCACCCCTGCATCCAACCATGCCCCAATTTTGTGTTTCGTGAGTCTGCCGCTCAGTAGTGGGATTATTGCCTGCATAGGGGGTACAACCAGATGTATATTACAGTGCTTTCCTCCAGCATAGCAAGGCTGTGTGTAATAAAGGCGGTGCTTTTGGGGGAGTTTTACATTGCGGTAATAATAATGTGTGTAGCAGTCCCTGTTCAATGTTTTGCATAGTGTATCCAATCTCCTGCAGGTTGCAACCTGCAGTCCAGTAGGACAGCCATTGCAGTTGGCTCGCATAATAGTAAGCTCGGAAATCCGGCACCCCTAGGCCTCCTTTGCTTGTGTCTATTTGTAATTTCCTAAGGCTTATTCTTCGTAGGCCCGTCCCCCAAATGAGTTCCGATAATACAGTGTCAAGTGTGTTAAAAATAATTGGGGGTATTATAATCGGTAAATTAGTGAAGTAATAGAGGAGTCGGGGGAGCACCACCATCTTGGACACTGCCACTCGGCCCATCGCCGATAGGGGCAGCGTAGTCCAGTGTGATGGTTTACGACCATCAGACGGCGCCGACCAACCCAACATGGCCGCCGCCGCCGAGCAAGCCGGAAGTGCGGTTAGCAGTCTAGTGGATGAACAGGGACGGGCGGAGATGGCCGTTGAAAAAGACGGCGGGCATCCGAAAGGGGAGACAGGTGTTTCGGAGTGGTTTGCGGGAGAGGAGGACGCCACACGATCCGAAGCGGGAGAAGACCGGAGAGCGAGGAACATGAGGGACGAGAAGGAGGACGTCGACTTCACCTACCCAGGAGGAACAACGCGGGACCTGCACACCGGCTGGCTGGAGGAAGAAAAAGAGTACGACCGCTCAAGGAGCACTGCCCTCGGGACCACTGTTCTCCCCAACGGCGAGGAGGCTGGGTCTCCCATCGCCACGGCCCAGGAGGGTCGTGGGAGCAGGCAAGTACCGGGTGCATGCTCGGGGCTCGTTAAGGGGCTGTGGGCACGCTTAAAGGGGCACCAGTGAAAGAGCACGATTGTTCCCTGCGCACTAGACACAGCACACACAATAGGTTCTGGTGACGGTGCACATTTTCCCTTCCCTATGAGTAAGACTTACGAAAGAAAACAGTAGCCTGAGCCCTCTTTTCTTTGTTTTTACTTTCCGGGTCAACGCTCGCCTGACTCTAAGAAGAAGCCGGGACCGGAGTGTCAAGGAAACCTTCAGCGAGAGACCCTACAAACGACAATTCGTCTTTCTTCTGTTTACGTTAAAAGAGGACTGTGCTATTGGTGACAACAACTTATCTCATAATAATAAAGAAACAAAAGAATAAACCACTTTAGCGTGTTAGTGAATAACTACCTTAAGGGGGGCAAGAAGACTGTTTAGGGGTATCCCGACCACATCCAGAAAGCTACTTTTGAACGTATTCCCCTGATGGCTCTATTGAGGTTACCTTCTAGCATATCCGTGTGGGATCGGTATATGGGAATGCCTATGTGCTGCGTCACCGGTAGGGAGAGCAGCCCAAAATTGATCCTCTCAGTGCATGAATGATCTTGGAAGAAGAAGGTGTTCGATTTTGATTAGTTTATGGCTAAGCCAGATATTTGTTCAAAGCATGCAAATATTCTCGGGATTGGGTCTAGCCCTCTCAGGAGATCCTGTGTGTAGATAATGATGTCATCCGCATAAGCAGATATCAAATGTGTAGATGTGCCTATCGGTATCCCACACTGGGTAGCCTCTTGCCTCTGCCGAAGCGCCAGTGGCTCCAATGCCAGTACAAACAGTAGTGGGGACAGGGGGCAGCCCTGTCCCGTGCCCCTATGCACCCGGTATTCTCGTTAGAAAGCAACTTGACGACGAAAAAAGTTGCATCGAGCGTACCCTCACTAGTCTAGAGGCCGGCGGAGACGTGCAGCTGGCAATAAACGCGCAGAGGCAGAAACACATGGAGGTACTAGAGAGGTTGCGATGCCTAAATTACACTTCACATGCAGCGCGCACACATGCTGCAGCTGATAGGGCGGGCAGACTGCTTGCACGCTTGATATGTCAGGAGCACACGCAGGCACCTATACTGCGCACTGGTCAAATACTCACCAAGCAGTATGATGTACACAAGGAATTCGTGATGCATTACATCAAAGTTTATAAATCAGTGCATCGCGTGACCGCCGAGGAGCTGGACTCCTTCCTTTCCCCGCTCCCCCTGCGGCGAATCACTGCTGACCAGCGTGGGGAGTTGAATGAGCCGATCACTTTGCTGGAGGTACAGGAGGCGATACACTCGCTGGCCACTGGTGAAGCTCCAGGACCTGACGGCTTCCCCGCTGAATATTATAAAGCATATCAGCAAGCACTGGCACCGCAGCTTCTCTCCATGTATAACAGCGCGCTGGAGTCGGGGGCCCTGCCTAGTACGCTGCGTGAGTCGCTGCTAGTGTCGTTGCCGAAGCCAAACAGGAATGCGGAGCTGCTGGGCTTATATCGGCCGCTTGCACTCTTAAATACTGATTATAAAGTTTTGGCCAAGCTGCTTGCGTGTAGATTGGCCCCGCTAGTTCCACAGTTGGTTCACATGGACCAGAATGGTTTTGTACCAGCTCGCAGCACGTTCCTAAACCTCCGCCGCTTCTTTAGAGTGGCTCACTATGCCAGGGTGACCTGGAATCAGTCCGGATGCCTGGTGTTGGATCTAGAAAAGGAATTTGACACCTTGGAATGTGGACTCTTGTTTGCTGCGCTCCGCAGATTTGACTTGGGGGTAGAGTTCCTAAGCCTAGTACAACTTCTCTACACCCAGCCATTAGCTAGAGTCAAAACTGGCCCGCATTTATCAGGCCAGATCCCAATCGGACGGGGTACGCGGCAGGGCTGCCCGCTCTCGCCGCTGCTATTTGCGCTGGCCCTCGAACCATTGGCTAAGTCACTGCGTAAGGCGCAAGATGAGTGGGGTATCCCTTTGGGTGACGGCATCCATGGTGATTCACTGTACGCGGACGACCTGCTTATTTACCTCAAGGATGTCGGGTCGATAGAACGAATCCTTTTGGAATTCACTCAAGTTTCGGGACTCCGTGTAAACTGGGACAAATCGTGCCTGTACCCTTTCTCGGAGATCACGCTGAACCCCCGATTATCCCTCAGTGGCAAGCCAATCCATTGGCAAGAATCGGCTTTCCGATACCTGGGAATCCTCATTAATAGAGAGCCGGCTGACCTGCTAGAAAGTAACCTGATACGAGCCATCACTGCGATACGTGCGCAGATGACTTTCTGGGGTACTCTCCCTCTGACGGTCATGGGGAGGATAGCGCTTCTTAAGATGGTGGTACTCCAGCGACTGCTGTACCACTTCGTAAATGTACCCCTGTGCCTCAAGCCAGCGCTGTTCAAAAGCTAAGAACTGGACATCCGCAGATTCGTCTGGGGCAGGTCACGTAGCAGAGTGGCGCTGATCAAAATGTACCCTTCAACGGCCTGCGGGGGCCTATCGTTGCCCCACATGGAGCAATACTATCTCGATGCGCAGCTCCAGTGGGTGGCGAGTTGGCTCAATGCGCGCCATCTGGAGGATTCAGCAACTTGCGCCCCGGGACTCACCCACCCACAGATGGTGGCACTGTTCCACCCTATCAGACGGGGATGGCCACCTGCTCAACTACTAGTGGAAGTGGCTCACTATTGCTTTTGTCGCAGTCTGCAAATTACACGCCATGTGACTCTGTATGCGCCGTCTCTCCCCATCCTCCGCACGCCTAGGAGGCACCGACCAGTTACCAGTGCGGAGCTACCTCAATGGGAGGAAGCGGGTATTCTAACATTGGGGGACTTGTATAGCGATGGGCAACTCCTGCCATATGGAACCCTTGTGGAGGACACGGCCCTTCCCTGAGGTCAGTTTTTGTTACATGCAGCGGTAGTGAGTGCGCTGCGGGGAACATGGGGCGAGATTGCTCAAGAGCCGGCCACGCACCTGACTGTGCAATATTTGCAAGAACTGGGGGCAGGCCGCCATTTAGTCAGATGGTTCACGGAATCCTTTAGAATACACACAGCGCCACGGCTGGAATCCCTTCGAGCCCATTGGGACGCAGATTTGCAGCGCCCCAGCACTGACCGCGAGTGGGAAGATATTCTCCGGGCCCCCACCCGTATCCCCCGCAATGCCAGATTTCGGCTTATACAATACTACATAGTTCACAGGGCGTACTTGACCCCAGCCAAAATAAACAAATACTTCAATCGCACTGACGCCAGTTGCCCTCGCTGTGGCGAGCCAGGTGGGGACTTACTTCATGTACTATGGTCCTGCACATCCATAAAGACATATTGGGAAACAGTTACCAGAAATTTGGCGCAGTGTACAGAGCGCACGCTTACCTGGTCGTGGGAGGTGTGTATCTTGGGGCTATACAAGAGGTCTAGTAGACACAAGTTGACATCCCGCTACATTGACCGAGGGCTAATAGTAGCAAGCGCCTCCTTACAAGACGGCGGAAATCCTCGGAGCCCCCTCGGCGAAATCCTGGTACCGGTCGCTACTATGCTGGGCGCAGGCGGAGAGCCTGGCGTTGCGGCGAGAGGACGCAATAGGCATTAGGAGGCAGCCGATGGGGACGGAGTGGGAAGCAATACTGACAGACTTTCGCGCCCTATGGCAGAATGCCTCTGAGGACTCAGGTACTATGTCTGAGTAAATGACAAACTAACATCCGCAGGCTCAGGCGGAAAGCGCATGACGAGCTAGCGCATAAGATATAGCCACAGCACTGCGCGCTGCGTGACAGGGCTATATGCCCCCCTCCCTCCTCCCCTCCCCCCCGTTGACATACACCCAGTTCCAACAATCTATTACAGAACACTCATTCATCAGATAGTGGGCAGTCTGGCAGAGGCATGCACCTGTGCACCAGCGCAGCTATGTCCAATGTGAATGCTCGTAGACCAACAGCAAGGTAGTCAAGGAAGCATAGTTCGGAAACGATGCCCCATTATAAATACCTTCAGTTCATTGCATGAGAGGAGAGAAATGTATTGTTCACCCTGTTGCATCAATGTTATGTTGCAAACGGTTTAAAAAAAAAAAAATAGAATTTTGTTTTCATGATAACATACTGTTATGTACGACCGCTCAGACTACCTGTTGATGTAACAAGGAAAGCAAGAAACGGACGAGGGGCAAGAACCCTTACATTGTTATGTAACTACTGAACGGATGTGTACTATAAAATGAGAAACAACAATAAACAAATTTAAACAAAAAATGAAGGACATTTTGTTTTGTAATTCTGAAGTAATGGAAACAAAGATTTTAATAGGATCAAAACAAATCTTGTTTCTGCACAAGTGATAAATATTGCATTGCGCATTGTATAGCACTTACTACCCATATGTGTGGCACTGAAGCGATTACCTACATGGGCAGAAAGCTACGCCAGATAGGGTGGGATGTGGTTAGAAGGGTGTTGTATTTGTTTTGTTATCCAATGCGTGAAGTGTTTCCATGTCATATGTGATGGCCACTGAGTTTCGGTTATCATGTTATGAGACAAAGTTCGTAGCAGTGTGGTGGATGATGAGGTGTGAGACAGATGAGCAATTTATGATTTTTCAGTACACTGGTAGCTTTGAACTGCTCTGTGGGTCCCATTACGGTATTTCTTATGATTATAGTTTGCTTAGCTGGTTACTGCACTGGTTTGTCCAATCAGAATTTTTGGGTCAGATTTGCTTACATTTAACGCAGCGCAGCGAAACAGCTTGCTGCACTGCCCTGAACGAAAGGCAGATAGCAGAAATACACCATTTTTACAAAGATATGATGCATTTCTGCTTTCTCCTAACGTTGGTGTATTGTGTATTGCCTAGCGCCAATGCAGGCACCCTTGTGTCATGGTGCAAGGGTGCCTGCATTAAAGGCAGGATTGTTTTTGTGCAGGAAGGAACAACTTACTGCACAAACACAATCCATAGAAGCCTATTCCTCTTTCTATGTGTGCTGCACAATGCAGCACACATAGAATGAGGAAATAACAAGAAGAAATAAACACATTTCTCCAGTATTGGATCTTTCATGAATTCGCATGCTTGAATCCTTCCCCGTTGTCGAAGTGGGAGTCCCACTGTACCATAACAAAGCAGTACATAATATTACCCTATCTTATAATGGCAATGAAGCATTCTCTGTAATAACTTATCCATACAATTTAAAAGGAACCGAACTCCAGCCAATCAGGTGACAGCACCTTCTAGAGCATTCTCACAGAGGCTGATTTCCTCAGATTTTCAAGCACTAGTGGGCAAGGTAATCCCATAACAATAAGCGGAGCCACTAAGGGGAGAAGGGTGGCTCGCATGTGACTCTTTGAAAAGTACCAATACCGGAGAACTACAGTTACAGATAAGCAACTTATTTTCTTCTCCAATATTGAATCTTTCATAGATTCACATGCTTGAATCAGAATAACAAGCAGTTACAGTATTTGTAAAATCTTTACGCTAATAGTACAAATAGCGGATGGCATGTATAAACACGTATACAGAGAAATATTCAAATATTCATGTTAGTGTTTTTATTGGGAGAAGTATGGGAACGCTGTTTGGTAGGAATTTTATGAACCCTCACAAATTCCAGAATTTTCCATCACAGAAATGAGGAAAATCTCATTTTTAGCCAAAGTTTGGAATTTGTAGGCAATTCTGGGTAAGAAAAATTATTGTAATCCATGCAAACTACCCCACCACAGACTTCCATAAGTACAGTGTTTAAAAAAATGTTTGGGCCTTGAAGATTTCTCTGTGTGCAGACCGAGTCCTGGCCTAAATACCACAGCTACCCACATCGCCCAGAATTGATCAGTTTGCAAGGCAAAATCTTGATCTTTCCTTGTATATTAGGGGCCTTAGGGAGCCTTTCATTTCATGGGTGATAGCTCAGTCACACAAGTGGGGTCTTACTATTATCGGGAGAAGTATAGGAACGCTGGGTGGTCGGACACTTGTGGATCCTCGCAGATTCCATTAGCGTGAGCTGCTTTCACTTTTATTTTGCTGTGTAACATCAGTGCGCACAGCGTGTTGCGCAATACAGCAAAATATAAATCAAACTTGGGACTTGTGGGAAGCATTCCCCTTACGTACCAACTATGATTTTGGGAAAGAAAACGTTTATGGTGTTTTTTCCAGAAACATTTTCTTTTCCAGTACTGTGGATGACCCATTAAAGCCCACCACACTGTGAAAGTAGTGTGGTGGATGTCAATGGGTCGTCTGCCCTAAAGCAGTCTAAATCCACCAAATTCATGCAGCCTGATGTCCTGTCCAACAAGAATTGGCGACAAGTTATGGGGATATGATGGCCACCATGCATTAACTTCTTTGTTCCATGATCGTGGGGTACTTCTCCAGTTCCAGGAGGCCCACCGGATGGTAGACCTCTTGGACTGGGGAACAGCGGAAAGCACAGTGGTAAAAAAGGGTGGCAGATGCTGCTAATGACCATGCATAGCCAAGAGAAAGTCTCAGTTGCCATACCTGGTCTATGGAGAAGAGGGCAAGAGAGAGAATAAAAAATAACGAGAAGTACAGACAATAGAAGAGAAGATAGAGAGGAGACGTTCTAGAAAAGGAGAGAAGAATAAGAGAAAGAAAGGAGAGTAAATAGAAAAGGCAAGAGAGACTGGAATGGGAAGATAGATGCATGAGCAAACAGAAAAGGATAGCGGGGAAAAGGTTAAGAGAGGCAGCTGCAGCAGAGATTGGGAGATTGGGAGTAAATAGAGAAAGTAAAGAGAGCTTAAAGGAGCAAAATGATAGCTAAGTAAAAGTAGAAAAATGGTGATTGGTGATTGGTGATTGGATTGGAATTTATAAGTTTATCATGTTTTGGCTAATACACCTGGCCCAATGTGATTTCAAAGCACGATTTTGCATTTTATTTTCTAAAAGTGATCTTAGTGTAAGATACAGAAATCACCTTGCATAGTGGTCTCTAACATCCTAATAAGATCTAAACACTGTTTACTTGATCCACATTGCTTTGTGAAAATTGCTTTACAATGGCACCCTCTTCATATCTGTTACTATGTGCTCTTTGTGAGAAGTGCTAACACCTTCTCTTTTAATGCATATGAGCCATGTCTACATTTGCTGGTATAGTCGCTGAAAAGTACAAGCTACTTGCTGAAAAGTTAAAGTTCTGTAAAAGAGGTGATTTGGCTTTCTAGTTTACATAAAATATGGCAGTTAAAATATGCCATTAAATATAGCATTCTCTTAACTGTTTCATAACATGAAGCTTGACTTTTATCTGCATCTGTCGTGATGGCAAACAATCCCTTTGCAAGTAAATATTATCCATTTCTAGTACACATGGCAGGCTTCCATGCTTAAAATACACAAAGCTGCCAGTCAGCCTACTTTACAAATTGACATCCTTTTACTTTAAATCCCATCTAATTGGCAGGATTTAATATTGGATTGTGAAAAACTGATTGAGTGTGCTTTAATATGTACCTAAAAATCCACATATTCCGCCACATAGAATCACACTGTGTGCACCCTGAATATCAAAACCAGAATATCAATGATAGAATATCGAATCAAACATATCGACAGGTAAGTAATTATAGTTTTTCTATTCCTTAAGTCGGATATATATGTACCTATGCAATACATATATATCTTCCAGGTATGTAGATGTGGAGTTAGGAATAGTAAATCTATACTTCCCTATATGCACTTTCCTTTCAGTATTCTGTTCTCGATATTCTTGTATCACGATATTCTGGGGATCGTTACTTAGTAGTACAACCAGTATTTGGGTAAGAATGCACCTATAGAGCACAGCTTTAATGTTTGATCATAGCTGAGGGCAGTACCCCCTAAAAATATACTTCTAGCTACGGGCCTGCATTCTCATAGTGAGTGCATTGGCCCATTGTCCTATTGCATTACTGAGTATTGTTTGGTATTGCATTTGGAGTACTTCCCATTTGATCTGATTGTGTTCATACCATAAAATATTATAAATATGTAACATACACAAGTAAGTTACATTGAAAGCATTGTGTACCCACTTACCTAGATGCACATATTTATTTAATTCTGCCTTTGGTAACTGTTTGTACTATACCTAGACTCTCCTGAAATAAGCCATGGACTGCTCGTCCACATCTACTCAGAATCACTGACCCTTATGTGAACACTCCCTCACTTTTTTGTGTTGACTGTATAACTTGTCCTGCCGATTGTAATGGTCATGAACTTTCACCTCTTTTAGAAACTCAATGGACCTTGTAATTACCCAATCCAGAGAATCTGGCCTGACAACATGTTAACAAATAAAAGTTTGACACTGCTTTTGGTGATCAATACTGAGCATTTCTTGGAACTCTCTTTCTCTCTCTCACATACACATTATATTTGTAGTGACAGCATTCAATCAGAAAACTCAGTTTCCAAATGCTGTATATGCTCCATCCACTAACTGAGTCCATCTTACATAACACTGAAATTATTGCAACCTCAAATTTAATTATCCATGCAACCCCATTGTGTCGATATTAAAATATCAAATTTCCAGTATCTGGTTCTCTTTTTTAGAATAATCGTAAATGCACCAAGAATACGTCTCTAAACGTGTCACCCTATCATAGGGAAGGATAGATAAACAGCATGCAATTGCTTTGTACTATGTTGATAAGGGTATTTTTTGACACTTTCAAGGAAGGAGTGTGTTTTCTAAGCGGCCATAGTTCCCCAGTGTGCTCCGATTGTGGTTATTAATTACAATTAACTGCTTTCCACTTCTTCAGTCTACATTATACTGCTCTGAAAAAAGTAGCAAATCAGTCCACAAGTCATTTTATGTGATTGGAGATATACATACATGTCAACACTCATGATTTAGGTGGAAGTCATGATATTGTAAGCAAAAAAATGATGTTAATGTATCTTTCTTCTGCTTAAAACTAAAACTAAAAGTTAATGGTGAAATGGAATTCTCCTATTTAGGTCGAGCGTGAGCCAGAGCGCAAGCGCTGCTCTGCGAAGATCTGTGGTAGTTCAATAGGTGAGGGAAGCTTCACCCACTTCCCCGCCCTTATATTTCATTGGCTCGTGTGTTTGTCCTTTGTAAATACTGTCTTCTGATTCGTAAAGAGGCTTGTTAGTCCCTCCTTATTATGGCCATGTCGTCATTTGTATCCTCCCATGGCTACTGGCCCCTTTACTTAATTGTTACACGTACGTGTACTTTTTGTTGACTCGTTGGCTGCCGGCCACTCGCAGGCTGTGTTCTCGGTCCCTCCCTCCGCAGCACCGTCTGAAACCCCGCAGCCCGTCTCCCTCCCTCCCTGGCCCTGTCCCCTGGTCGTTGCTTGCTTTGGGATCGGTCTGTCACGTACGTCACAGCTCGCTGTTCATTAACAGAGCTGGGAGAAGGGGGCAAGCCATTCTACAACCGGGAGGCTTTACACATAGCACTCCGAGCCCGTCGCTCCTCTGACTGGAACAACACCCTCAAATGAAAGGATGTGCTTTGAGAGGCGAGCTGACAAGAGACAGCAAACGGGGCTCACCCTCTCTCCTCTCACAAAGCATCACGCTTCGTTTATAGCATCTGGGCCGCAGCATGTCGCCTTCGTGCGTTTCTATGTCACTGCACCAATGATCTAGTTATTGCATGGTTGCTGCTATATAGATACAATGATATTAGGGAATATTACGTGCTCGTAAGACATGGCTCATGTCAGGGTGCTATAAAATGGTCGGAACTTGAATTAATGTCATCTATTTGAACCATAGCAAAGGGACCACATTAATTTAAACTGCTGTAACAATTATAGCCTCCGTCGACATTCGAGGTCAGAGAACAAACAGCTCCGCCGCACACAATGTAGACATAATTGCCACATCTTCTATCCCTCGAAAGTCTGCTGTATCTATTCCATTATTACGATATTTCTGTTAAAATGAACTAAGATTTTAGGGGTTATTTCAAACACGATCTAGTCTCAGAAAATATTTAAGGAAACACAGACGGAAAAAGGAAGCATTTATTTTCGTAATCGATTTTCAACTTACTACAAACAACGAGTAATGTACGTCTTTCTTTTGTGATGTGTTCTTTGGTTCCATTTCTATTGGCATTGCTATTATTGTTATTTACATTGTGTTATGCTATGACGTCATGCAGTCATGTCATTATGTTATAATTCACAGACTAGTGGACAGCACGCCCGGCGAAAGACATTAGGTTTTTACTGATAAATGCTGTCTACGCGTGGACTGTTTAATGCTTGGAAAGCGTTTGTGTATTTGAGCTCATTTTTTTAAACATTTTTATTAAGGTTTGATTGAAACATATGCAGTTTACTGAGACATCATCAATGAGCACATGTAATTTAAGGACAAACTTAACAACCCGTGGCAGTGGTGCATATATCCAACATTTGCAATAGAGAAGTAATCGGTGCAGCATAGCGAAGTATCATGCATATAAACAAAAGGCTAGTACATTCAGCATTCTGCATTACCTGGGGACTCATCCTGTTTGACAGATCGCAGGTACTGTAGCAGCGGCTCCCATATGTCATTGGGTCTAGAGGAGGTGGGGAGTTCTTCCGCATACAGCACTAAATTATCCTGGCAGTTCTGGCGTACTGTCGAAGGCCCAGCTGTGCCCTCCCACGTCATTGCCACGCGTCTCTTGGCCATGAGCAAAGCCACCCTCACTAGTTTACCTGTAGTCCCCTTCAAGGATGGCACCAAGCTCAGTAGACATACGTCTGGAGAACACTGACATTCAAGGCCGACCATTTTAGACAGTATGTGAATCACACCATTCCAGAACCCCGCCACCTTACGGCACACCCAAGCCAAATGCCAAAAGTCAGCATCCACGGCTCCACATCTCTTACATTTATCAGTGTCTCTAAGCCCATATTTGAATAACTTATGTGGAGTATGATAAGCTTGATGTATGTATTTTAAATTAATTATACGGAGGTTGCCATTAGAAGTTAGGGCCCCAGTAAGCTGGCAGCAATGTTCCCAGTCCTGCAATGTTAGTGGGGGAGTCAAATGTGCATTCCATTTCTCCAAACTCCTGTTGCATGATAGGGGCTTCTCTTCTCTAGCGGATCGATATAGTTTGGTAAGGAGTTTACGTCGTGTCGGACTGACAAGCAGAGTTTGCAGAGTCTGTAGTGTTGGAGGTTCCGCAGGGAAAGTATGATAGTGGGCCTGTATCGCTTTTTTTAACCTGTGAAGAGGAATATAAAGAGTGGCGTCTTATTCTGTATGAAGCGGAGATCATCGTTGGTTAGAAAAACGCCATTAGGAAATAGATCCTGCATTTTGACTATTCCTACCAATTGCAGATTGTGCATAGCCCCCGCCTCATGTGTCACTGACAAATTCAAATGAAACGCGAGAGGTAGTAGAGGGGAATACAACGGTAATTTCCCTGCCATGTGGCCTAGTGCCTGCCAGGCCACTATAGTGGTATAACAGTGTTTATCTCAGAGCGGGGTGTCTGCCGATTAGAGTGAGTCAGTATGGAGCGCAGAGGAACAAGGTGGGCGTCTCCATCCTCCACCGCCACAAGTGGGATGAAGTCGTGAGAGCCAAACCAGTAGTGTGCTTATTGTGCGTGAGCGCATAAGTAGTACAGATAACAGACAGGCACACTAAAGCCCCCATATTTGTAATCCAAAGTGAGTGTCTCCCAGCTCACACGGGCCTGTCTACCCCCCCAAATGAGCCTGAGGAGCAGAGATCGCACAGATTTTAAAAAATGTTTGGTTAGTGGAATCGGTATGTTGCTAAAAAGATGTAAAAATTGAGGCAGCACTACCATCTTAATAAGTGCAATACGGTCGGCCAGCGATAGTGGGAGCTTCACCCATCTGTCCACCTGCTGCTCCAATTCCGCACACGCAGGGCCGTAGCTCTCGCGAATAACCGTGTCGGGGTCTCTGTGTACCCACACCCCCAAATACTTCACAGGGTCCGCAGACCACACTCGTGGGAATTCAAGTTTGTGAGGCAAGGTGCATTCCGTCAGCGGCACTACCACCGATTTAGCCCAGTTAATATGTAGGCCTGAGAACAAACCGAACCGAATATACTCCCGCAGCACTGGTGCCATGAACGTGTGCGGTTCCCGTATAAAAAGCAGCATGCCATCCGCGTATAGTGAAATGCTGACGGGGTGGTGGGCAAAGCAGAGGGCCGAGGCTCGATGTCACTGCCTAATAATACATGCGAGGGGTTCAAGCGTTAATGCAAAAAGAAGGGGCGAAAGGGGGGATCCCTGTCGCGTCCCTCTAGTTATACATATGGGGTCCGACGTGCTACCCTCCACTCTGATACGTGCCACAGGGTCAGTATACAGCAGGCGTATCCAGTTGAGAAAGGTAGGGGGAAAGCCCATTCGTTGTAGAATGTAAAAAAGGTAACCCCATTCTATGGAATCAAAGGCCTTGGCGGCGTCCAGCATGACGGCCGCTGCCTGGAGCTTAGGGTCAAGAAGATGAAACGTAGCAACAAGAGTGCGCAAGTTATGAGAGGTAGATCTGGTGGGAATAAATCCGGATTGGTCCGGAAGGACCAGGCCCTGCATGAGCGGCTGCAGCCTGGTGGCCAGAATTTTGGCCAGTATTTTGGCATCGGTGTTGATGAGCGACAGTGGTCGATATGAGTCGCAACGAGAGGGCGGCTTATCTTTTTTAAGCAGCGTAATGATCAGAGCTTCCCGAAGGGTTGGCTGCAGCTTGCCAGTGTCGTATGCCTTGGAGTACATTTCCAGGAGATGGGGGGTACGTTCTTCTGCGTATTCCTTATAAAATTCGCTAGGGAAGCCATCAGGGCCGGGGGCCTTTTTGTTTGGAAGGGCTTTGATCACTGCGCGGATATCCTCTTCCGTAATCGGTTGGCTGAGAAACTCCCTCTGCCCATTCAATAACCAGGCAATGGCGATATCCAAGAAGTATGCATCTAGTTCTTTACTGTCAGTCGCCCCCTGTGTAGTGTATAGATCTGTGTATGTTGTTCTGAACTGTGTTAAAATCTCCTGAGTAGTGTAGTGGTCCCGGCCAGTTGTGTCAGTGATCTTAGCAATAGTGTGCCGATCAATTCGAGCTTTAATCTTGTGAGCCAGGTCTCGTCCCGGTCGCCCACCTTCCCTATAAGCGCGGGCTACATGGCGTCTAGAAATGTATTTAATCTCCTTCTCCGCCAGCTCGTTATATTCCAGCGTGAACTCTTTAATTGACGCCAGTGTCTGAGTGCAGGGTGAACTCTCATAATCACGCTTGAGTCGCTGCAAAGTGGTTTCAAGTTTAACAAGCTGCCCGCGTAAATCCTGCAATGTGCCCGCTGCCGTACCGATGCAAGTGCCCAGAATAGTGGCTTTAAATGCCTCCCAAAGGGTCAGAGCACTGTCAACCGAACCCTTGTTGTGGTCAAAGTATTGTGTGATGGCCTCGCGAATAGTCGTGACATAAAGGGGGTCTAGCAGGGTCTCAGGGCGAAGGCGCCAAGTGAACGACCGGTGGGCAGTGCATGGAAAGTGCAGGGCAATGCGGACTGGGTTATGATCAGACAACGTGCGAGGTAACCCCTCTATCTGGGACACCCAGCCTCCCGCTGTCTCGCTCAACAGCCAGTAATCTAGCCGAGACCAACTACCATGCACAGTGGAAACATGTGTGCCCTCCCGCTTCTCTGCATTTCGCTGACGCCATACATCTATCAGCCCTAGTTCAGACATTCCCTCATTAATGACCTGGGCTTCGCCGGGGGACTGACCACCTCTGCCGCTCGACTTGTCTCTGCTGGGGTCTAGATGTGTATTGAGGTCACCCCCCCATAATATCACAGCGTCAGGCCAATCCCGTAGCGTGGAAATGATGCGCTCAAAAAGGGCAGGATCGTCTACATTTGGACCATATGTATCAACAATGGTGATTAAACTGCCCACTAACATCCCGTGTACTATGGCATATCGTCCTGCATCATCAACACAGGTTTTGATCATGGTGAAGGGAAATTTTTTCTTGATAAGCGTAATCACTCCTCGGGAGTAGGAGGAGTAGGAGGAGGCCAAATGATAGCCAGACCACTGCGCCCCAACTTGTATTTCAGACCGCTGAGTTAGGTGCGTTTCCTGTAATAGGGCAACTGTAACCTCATGACGATCCAGATATGCTAAGACCTGGTGGATCTTTTTGGGTGAATTGAGCCCCCGTAAATTCCATGTTAGGCAGGTAATTAAAGTGTGCCCGGGATGCAGAGCATGAGCGTGTTATACATTGAGCATGATACAACTGCAGTGTATGAAGGTACATATGCAATTCTCACAGCAATAATAATGTGATCGGCCACATAAACAAACCCTATAAAGTCCCCCCACCCCCCCATCACCCCCCGCCCACTTTAGCGTCCCCAACATGCCAAAGCCATCCCAAACCTCCCAAAACAGTCCCCGAGTGCAACACCAAGGGAGTAAACAGCTATGGGGAACACCCATGGGGGAGCGCCGGAACACAATACCCCTCCCGATGTAGTAGGAGGTGGCCGAGCAATGGTAATAGCCTTTCCTAGCCCCAGTCGTGTTTGCGCTATATAAATTTGCAGAAAAAAAAGAGAAATGACCTGCCCCTGTTCCAATGCAGGGAGAGGCATACTGTAAACAGCGAGGCATACTGTAAACAGCGCTACAGGTGGGGCCTGCAGCTTCGTGGCGCTTTGTAGCACAGCCCTGTGACTGCAGCGCACCTAATGCTCCAAGCACAGCCCTGTGACCGCTGCGCAACTAATGCTCCGAATTCCGTGCAGTGCGTGCACCAGGTAAGGTTTGTAAGGGTGGGGGGGCGCGGTGTTGTTTGAAAGTTAACTACATAACTTCCAGTTAATTTGATATCCCAGCAGCGCACACACATTCACAGTTGCTTATCATATTCATACTTTTTCAAAACTAATCAGTGTAACGGCATAGCTGGCATGTCACGGGCTGCACGAAGCTTTCAAATTTATATAATTAGCAGACTTCCTAGATTAACACAAAAACATACATCTTTTGCTCGGCTTTACCTCGCCACTGCTTACCGCTACTTTGTGCGACCACTGTGCTTACTCACAAAAAATGCCTGTTTTTGAGAAACCCATGGTAAACATTGGGCAGTTTTGCGAAATTTCTCCCAGCACACGCTGGTAGGCCGCATATTAAAGTGTCCTTGTGTAACATAACTAGAGCTCATGTCAAGCGCTCCAAAACCTTCTGTTCAAGTTCGCGCTATATAAATTTGCAGAAAAAAAAGAGAAATTACCTGCCCCTATTCCAATGCAGGGAGAGGCATACTGTAAACAGCGCTACAGGTGGGGCCTGCAGCTTCGTGGCGCTTTGAAGCACAGCCCTGTGACTGCAGCGCACCTAATGCTCCAAGCACAGCCCTGTGACCGCTGCGCACCTAATGCTCCGAATTCCGTGGAGTGCGTGCACCAGGTAAGGTTTGTAAGGGTGGGGGGCGCGGTGTTGTTTGAAAGTTAACTACATAACTTCCAGTTAATTAGATATCCCAGCAGCGCACACACATTCACAGTTCCTTATCATATTCATACTTTTTCAAAACTAATCAGTGAAACAGCATAGCTGGCATGTCACGGGCTGCACGAAGCTTTCAAATTTATATAATTAGCAGACTTCCTAGATTAACACAAAAACATACATCGTTTGCTCGGCTTTACCTCGCCACTGCTTACCGCTACTTTGTGCGACCACTGTGCTTATTCACAAAAAATGCCTGTTTTTGAGAAACCCATGGTAAACATTGGGCAGTTTTGCGAAATTTCTCCCAGCACACGCTGGTAGGCCGCATATTAAAGTGTCCTTGTGTAACGTAACTAGAGCTCATGTCAAGCGCTCCAAAACCTTCAAGTCGAGTTCGCGCTAAATAAATTTGCAGAAAAAAAAAGAGAAATTACCTGCCCCTGTTCCAATGCAGGGAGAGGCATACTGTAAACAGCGCTACAGGTGCGGCCTGCAGCTTCATGGCGCTTTGAAGCACAGCCCTGTGACCGCAGCGCACCTAATGCTCCAAGCACAGCCCTGTGACCGCTGCGCACCTAATGCTCGGAATTCCGTGCAGCGCGTGCACCAGGTAAGGTTGGTAAAGGTGGGGGTGGGGGGTGCGGTGTTGTTTTAAAGTTAACTACATAACTTCCAGTTAATTAGTTATCCCAGCAGCGCACACACATTCACAGTTCCTTATCATATTCATACTTTTTCAAAACTAATGAGTGAAACGGCATAGCTGGCATGTCACAGGCTGCACGAAGCTTTCAAATTTATATAATTAGCAGACTTCCTAGATTAACACAAAAACATACATCTTTTGCTTGGCTTTACCTCGCCACTGCTTACCGCTACTTTGTGCGACGACTGTGCTTACTCACAAAAAATGCCTGTTTTTGAGAAACCCATGTTAATCATTGGGCAGTTTTGCGAAATTTCTCCCAGCACACGCTGGTAGGCCGCCTTTCAGTTAATTAGATATCCCAGCAGCGCACACACATTCACAGTTACTTATCATATTCATACTTTTTCAAAACTAATCTGTGAAACGGCATAGCTGGCATGTCACAGGCTGCACGAAGCTTTCAAATTTATATAATTAGCAGACTTCCTAGATTAACACAAAAACATACATCTTTTGCTTGGCTTTACCTCGCCACTGCTTACCGCTACTTTGTGCGACCACTGTGCTAACTCACAAAAAATGCCTGTTTTTGAGAAACCTATGTTAATCATTGGGCAGTTTTGCAACATTTCTCCCAGCACAGGCTGGTAGGACGCATATTAAAGTGTCCTTGTGTAACGTAACTAGAGCTCATGTAAAGCGCTCCAAAACCTTAGGGTCGAGTTCGCCCTATATAAATCTGCAGGAAAAAAAAGAGAAATTACCTGCCCCTGTTCCAATGCAGGGAGAGGCATACTGTAAGCAGCGCTATAGTTGGGGCCTGCAGCTTCGTGGCACTTGAAGCACAGCCCTGTGACCGCAGTGCACCTAATGCTCAAAGCACAGCCCTGTGACCGCTGCGCACCTAATGCTCCGAATTCCGTGCAGCGCGTGCACCAGGTAAGGTTTGTAAAGGTGAGGGTGGGGGGGCGCGGTGTTGTTTGAAAGTTAACTACAGAACTACTAGTTAATTAGATATTCCAGCAGTGCACACACATTCACAATTCCTAATCATATTCATACTTTTTCAAAACTAATCTGTGAAACGGCATAGCTGGCATGTCACGGGCTGCACGAAGCTTTCAAATTTATATAATTAGCGGACTTCCTAGATTAACACAAAAACATACATCTTATGCTCGGCTTTACCTCGCCACTGCTTACCGCTACTTTGTGCGACGACTGTGCTTACTCACAAAAAATGCCTGTTTTTGAGAAACCCATGTTAATCATTGGGCAGTTTTGCGAAATCTTTCCCAGCACATGCTGGTAGGCCGCCTTTCAGTTAATTAGATATCCCAGCAGCGCACACACATTCACAGTTACTTATCATATTCATACTTTTTCAAAACTAATCTGTGAAACGGCATAGCTGGCATGTCACAAGCTGCACGAAGCTTTCAAATTTATATAATTAGCAGACTTCCTAGATTAACACAAAAACATACATCTTTTGCTTGGCTTTACCTCGCCACTGCTTACCGCTACTTTGTGCGACCACTGTGCTAACTCACAAAAATGCCTGTTTTTGAGAAACCTATGTTAATCATTGGGCAGTTTTGCAACATTTCTCCCAGCACACGCTGGTAGGACGCATATTAAAGTGTCCTTGTGTAACGTAACTAGAGCTCATGTAAAGCGCTCCAAAACCTAAGGGTCGAGTTCGCCCTATATAAATCTGCAGGGAAAAAAAGAGAAATTACCTGCCCCTGTTCCAATGCAGGGAGAGGCATACTGTAAGCAGTGCTACAGGTGGGGCCTGCAGCTTCGTGGCACTTGAAGCACAGCCCTGTGACCGCAGTGCACCTAATGCTCAAAGCACAGCCCTGTGACCGCTGCGCACCTAATGCTCCGAATTCCGTGCAGCGCGTGCACCAGGTAAGGTTTGTAAAGGTGAGGGTGGGGGCGCGGTGTTGTTTGAAAGTTAACTACAGAACTACCAGTTAATTAGATATCCCAGCAGCGCACACACATTCACAATTCCTAATCATATTCATACTTTTTCAAAATTAATCTGTGAAACGGCATAGCTGGCATGTCACGGGCTGCACGAAGCTTTCAAATTTATATAATTAGCAGACTGCCTAGATTAACACAATAACATAATCTTTTGCTCGGCTTTACCTCACCACTGCTTACCGCTACTTTGTGCGACCACTGTGCTTACTCACAAAAAATGCCTGTTTTTGAGAAACCCATGTTAATCATTGGGCAGTTTTGCGAAGTTTCTCCCAGCACACGCTGGTAGGCCGCATATTAAAGTGTCCTTGTGTAACGTAACTAGAGCTCATGTAAAGCGCTCCAAAACCTTCGGGTCGAGTTCGCGCTATATAAATCTGCAGAAAAAAAAGAGAAATTACCTACCCCTGTTCCAATGCAGGGAGAGGCATACTGTAAACAGCGAGGCATACTGTAAACAGCGCTACAGGTGGGGCCTGCAGCTTTGTGGCACTTTGAAGCACAGCCCTGTGACTGCAGCGCACCTAACGCTCCAAGCACAGCCCTGTGACTGCTGCGCACCTAATGCTCCGAATTCCGTGCAGTGCGTGCACCAGGTAAGGTTTGTACGGGTGGGGGGCGCGGTGTTGTTTGAAAGTTAACTACATAACTTCCAGTTAATTAGATATCCCAGCAGCGCACACACATTCACAGTTACTTATCATATTCATACTTTTTCAAAACGAATCTGTGAAACGGCATAGCTGCCATGTCACGGGCTGCACGAAGCTTTCAAATTTATATAATTAGCAGACTTCCTAGATTAACACAAAAACATACATCTTTTGCTTGGCTTTACCTCGCCACTGCTTACCGCTACTTTGTGCGACCACTGTGCTTACTCACAAAAATTGCCTGTTTTTGAGAAACCCATGTTAATCATTGGACAGATTTGTGAAATTTCTCCCAGCACACGCTGGTAGGCCGCCTTTCAGTTAATTAGATATCCCAGCAGCGCACACACATTCACAGTTACTTATCATATTCATACTTTTTCAAAACTAATCAGTGAAACGGCATAGCTGGCATGTCATGGGCTGCACGAAGCTTTCAAATTTATATAATTAGCAGACTTCCTAGATTAACACAAAAACATACATCTTTTGCTCGGCTTTACATCGCCACTGCTTACCGCTACTTTGTGCGACCACTGTGCTTACTCACAAAAAATGCCTGTTTTTGAGAAACCCATGTTAATCATTGGGCAGTTTTGCGAAATTTCTCCCAGCACACGCTGGTAGGCCGCATATTAAAGTGTCCTTGTGTAACGTATCTAGAGCTCATGTAAAGCGCTCCAAAACCTTTGGGTCGAGTTTGCGCTATATAAATCTGCAGAAAAAAAAGAGAAATGACCTGCCCCTGTTCCAATGCAGGGAGAGGCATACTGTAAACAGCGCTACAGGTGGGGCCTGCAGGTTCGTGGTGCTTTGAAGCGGAGCCCTGTGACCGCAGCGCACCTAATGCTCCAAGCACAGCCCTGTGACCGCTGCGCTCCTAATGCTCCAAATTCCGTGCAGCGCGTGCACCAGGTAAGGTTTGTAAAGGTGGGGGTGGGGGGTGCTGTGTTGTTTGAAAGTTAACAAAATAACTTCCAGTTAATTTGATATCCCAGCAGCGCACACACATTCACAGTTCCTTATCATGTTCATACTTTTTCAAAACCAATCAGTGAAACAGCATAGCTGGCATGTCACGGGCTGCACGAAGCTTTAAAATTTATATAATTAGCAGACTTCCAAGATTAACACAAAAACATACATCTTTTGCTCGGCTTTACCTCGCCACTGCTTACCGCTACTTTGTGCGACCACTCTGCGTACTCACAAAAAATATCTGTTTTTGAGAAAAACATGTTAATCATTGGGCAGTTTTGCGAGATTTCTCCCAGCACACGCTGGTAGGCCGCATATTAAAGAGTCCTTGTGTAACGTAACTAGAGCTCATGTCAAGCACTCCAAAACCTTCGGGTCGAGTTTGCGCTATATACATTTGCAGAAAAAAAAGAGAAATGACCTGCCCCTGTTCCAATGCAGGGAGAGGCATACTGTAAACAGCGAGGCATACTGTAAACAGCGCTACAGGTGGGGCCTGCAGCTTCGTGGCGCTTTGAAGCACAGCCCTGTGACTGCAGCGCACCTAATGCTCCAAGCACAGCCCTGTGACCGGTGCGCAACTATTGCTCCGAATTCCGTGCAGTGCGTGCACCAGGTAAGGTTTGTAAGGGTGGGGGGCGCGGTGTTGTTTGAAAGTTAACTACATATCTTCCAGTTAATTAGAAATCCCAGCAGCGCACACACATTCACAGTTCCTTATCATATTCATACTTTTTCAAAACTAATCAGTGAAACGGCATAGCTGGCATGTCAAGGGCTGCACGAAGCTTTCAAATTTATATAATTAGCGGACTTCCTAGATTAACACAAAAACATACATCTTTTGCTCGGCTTTACCTCGCCACTGCTTACCGCTACTTTGTGCGACCACTGTGCTTACTCACAAAAAATGCCTGTTTTTGAGAAACCCATGTTAATCATTGGGCAGTTTTGCGAAATCTTTCCCAGCACATGCTGGTAGGCCGCCTTTCAGTTAATTAGATATCCCAGCAGCGCACACACATTCACAGTTACTTATCATATTCATACTTTTTCAAAACTAATCTGTGAAACGGCATAGCTGGCATGTCACGGGCTGCACGAAGCTTTCAAATTTATATAATTAGCAGACTTCCTAGATTAACACAAAAACATACATCTTTTGCTTGGCTTTACCTCGCCACTGCTTACCGCTACTTTGTGCAACCACTGTGCTAACTCACAAAAAATGCCTGTTTTTGAGAAACCTATGTTAATCATTGGGCAGTTTTGCAACATTTCTCCCAGCACACGCTGGTAGGACGCATATTAAAGTGTCCTTGTGTAACGTAACTAGAGCTCATGTAAAGCGCTCCAAAACCTAAGGGTCGAGTTCGCCCTATATAAATCTGCAGGGAAAAAAAGAGAAATTACCTGCCCCTGTTCCAATGCAGGGAGAGGCATACTGTAAGCAGTGCTACAGGTGGGGCCTGCAGCTTCGTGGCACTTGAAGCACAGCCCTGTGACCGCAGTGCACCTAATGCTCAAAGCACAGCCCTGTGACCGCTGCGCACCTAATGCTCCGAATTCCGTGCAGCGCGTGCACCAGGTAAGGTTTGTAAAGGTGAGGGTGGGGGGGCGCGGTGTTGTTTGAAAGTTAACTACAGAACTACCAGTTAATTAGATATCCCAGCAGCGCACACACATTCACAATTCCTAATCATATTCATACTTTTTCAAAATTAATCTGTGAAACGGCATAGCTGGCATGTCACGGGCTGCACGAAGCTTTCAAATTTAAATAATTAGCAGACTGCCTAGATTAACACAATAACATAATCTTTTGCTCGGCTTTACCTCGCCACTGCTTACCGCTACTTTGTGCGACCACTGTGCTTACTCACAAAAAATGCCTGTTTTTGAGAAACCCATGTTAATCATTGGGCAGTTTTGCGAAATTTCTCTCAGCACACGCTGGTAGGCCGCATATTAAAGTGTCCTTGTGTAACGTAACTAGAGGTCATGTAAAGCGCTCCAAAACCTTCGGGTCGAGTTTGCGCTATATAAATCTGCAGAAAAAAAAGAGAAATGACCTGCCCCTGTTCCAATGCAGGGAGAGGCATACTTTAAACAGCGAGGCATACTGTAAACAGCGCTACAGGTGCGGCCTGCAGCTTTGTGGCACTTTGAAGCACAGCCCTGTGACTGCAGCGCACCTAACGCTCCAAGCACAGCCCTGTGACCGCTGCGCACCTAATGCTCCGAATTCCGTGCAGTGCGTGCACCAGGTAAGGTTTGTATGAGTGGGGGGCGGGGTGCTGTTTGGAAGTTAACTACATAACTTCCAATTAATTAGATATCCCAGCAGCGCACACACATTCACAGTTCCTTATCATATTCATACTTTTTCAAAACTAATCAGTGAAACGGCATAGCTGGCATGTCACGGGCTGCACGAAGCTTTCAAATTTATATGATTAGCAGACTTCCTAGATTAACACAAAAACATACATCTTTTGCTCGGCTTTACCTCGTCACTGCTTACCGCTACTTTATGCGACCACTGTGCTTACTCACAAAAAATGCCTGTTTTTGAGAAACCCATGGTAAACATTGGGCAGTTTTGCGAAATTTCTCCCAGCACGCGCTGGTAGGCCGCATATTAAAGTGTCCTTGTGTAACATAACTAGAGCTCATGTCAAGCGCTCCAAAACCTTCTGTTCGAGTTCGCGCTATATAAATTTGCAGAAAAAAAAGAGAAATTACCTCCCCTATTCCAATGCAGGGACAGGCATACTGTAAACAGCGCTACAGGTGGGGCCTGCAGCTTCGTTGCGCTTTGAAGCACAGCCCTGTGACCGCAGCGCACCTAATGCTCCAAGCACAGCCCTGTGACCGCTGCGCACCTAATGCTCCGAATTCCGTGCAGCGCGTGCACCAGGTAAGGTTTGTAAAGGTGGGGGTGGGGGGGTGTTGTTTTAAAGTTAACTACATAACTTCCAGTTAATTAGATATCCCAGCAGCGCACACACATTCACAGTTACTTATCATATTCATACTTTTTCAAAACGAATCTGTGAAACGGCATAGCTGGCATGTCACGGGCTGCACGAAGCTTTCAAATTTATATAATTAGCAGACTTCCTAGATTAACACAAAAACATACATCTTTTGCTCGGCTTTACATCGCCACTGCTTACCGCTACTTTGTGCGACCACTGTGCTTACTCCAAAAAATGCCTGTTTTTGAGAAACCCATGTTAATCATTGGGCAGTTTTGCTAAATTTCTCCCAGCACACGCTGGTAGGCCGCATATTAAAGTGTCCTTGTGTAACGTATCTAGAGCTCATGTAAAGCGCTCCAAAACCTTTGGGTCGAGTTTCCACTATATAAATCTGCAGAAAAAAAAGAGAAATGACCTGCCCCTGTTCCAATGCAGGGAGAGGCATACTGTAAACAGCGCTACAGGTGGGGCCTGCAGCTTCGTGGTGCTTTGAAGCGGAGCCCTGTGACCGCAGCGCACCTAATGCTCCAAGCACAGCCCTGTGACTGCTGCGCTCCTAATGCTCCAAATTCCGTGCAGCGCGTGCACCAGGTAAGGTTTGTAAAGGTGGGGGTGGGGGGTGCTGTGTTGTTTGAAAGTTAACTAAATAACTTCCAGTTAATTTGATATCCCAGCAGCGCACACACATTCACAGTTCCTTATCATGTTCATACTTTTTCAAAACCAATCAGTGAAACAGCATAGCTGGCATGTCACGGGCTGCACGAAGCTTTCAAATTTATATAATTAGCACACTTCCAAGATTAACACAAAAACATACATCTTTTGCTCGGCTTTACCTCGCCACTGCTTACCGCTACTTTGTGCGACCACTGTGTGTACTCACAAAAAATGCCTGTTTTTGAGAAACCCATGTTAATCATTGGGCAGTTTTGCGAGATTTCTCCCAGCACACGCTGGTAGGCCGCATATTAAAGAGTCCTTGTGTAACGTAACTAGAGCTCATGTCAAGCGCTCCAAAACCTTCGGGTCGAGTTTGCGCTATATAAATTTGCAGAAAAAAAAGAGAAATGACCTGCCCCTGTTCCAATGCAGGGAGAGGCATACTGTAAACAGCTAGGCATACTGTAAACAGCGCTACAGGTGGGGCCTGCAGCTTCGTGGCGCTTTGAAGCACAGCCCTGTGACCGCAGCGCACCTAATGCTCCAAGCACAGCCCTGTGACCGCTGCGCACCTAATGCTCCGAATTCCGTGCAGCGCGTGCACCAGGTAAGGTTTGTAAGGGTTTGGTGGCGCGGTGTTGTTTGAAAGTTAACTACATAACTTCCAGTTAATTAGATATCCCAGCAGCGCACACACATTCACAGTTACTTATCATATTCATACTTTTTCAAAACTAATCAGTGAAACGGCATAGCTGGCATGTCACGGGCTGCACGAAGCTTTCAAATTTATATAATAGCAGACTTCCTAGATTAACACAAAACATACATCTTTTGCTCGGCGTTACCTCGCCACTACTTACAGCTACTTTGTGCGACCACTGTGCTTACTCACAAAAAATGCCAGTTTTTGAGAAACCCATGTTAATCATTGGGCAGTTTTGCGAAATTTCTCCCAGCACACGCTGGTAGGCCGCATATTGAGGTGTCCTTGTGTAACATAACTAGAGCTCATGTCAAGTGCTCCAAAACCTTCGGGTCGAGTTCGCGCTATATAAATTTGCAGAAAAAAAAGAGAAATGACCTGCCCCTGTTCCAATGCAGGGAGAGGCATACTGTAAACAGCGCTACAGGTGGGGCCTGCAGCTTCGTGGCGCTTTGAAGCACAGCCCTGTGACCGCAGCGCACCTAATGCTCCAAGCACAGCCCTGTGACCGCTGCGCACCTAATGCTCCGAATTCCGTGCAGCGCGTGCACCAGGTAAGGTTTGTAAAGGTGGGGGTGGGGGGTGCGGTGTTGTTTTAAAGTTAACTACATAACTTCCAGTTAATTAGTTATCCCAGCAGCGCACACACATTCACAGTTCCTTATCATATTCATACTTTTTCAAAACTCATGAGTGAAACGGCATAGCTGGCATGTCACAGGCTGCACGAAGCTTTCAAATTTATATAATTAGCAGACTTCCTAGATTAACACAAAAACATACATCTTTTGCTCGGCTTTACCTCGCCACTGCTTACCGCTACTTTGTGCGACGACTGTGCTTACTCACAAAAAATGCCTGTTTTTGAGAAACCCATGGTAAACATTGGGCAGTTTTGCGAAATTTCTCCCAGCACACGCTGGTAGGCCGCATATTAAAGTGTCCTTGTGTAACGTAACTAGAGCTCATGTAAAGCGCTCCAAAACCTTCGGGTCGAGTTCGCGCTATATAAATCTGCAGAAAAAAAAGAGAAATGACCTGCCCCTGTTACAATGCAGGGAGAGGCATACTGTAAACAGCGAGGCATACTGTAAACAGCGCTACAGGTGGGGCCTGCAGCTTCGTGGCACTTTGAAGCATAACCGTGTGACTGCAGCGCACCTAATGCTCCAAGCACAGCCCTGTGACCGCTGCGCACCTAATGCTCCGAATTCCATGCAGTGCGTGCACCAGGTAAGGTTTGTAAGGGTGGGGGGCGCGGTGTTGTTTGAAAGTTATCTACATAACTTCCAGTTAATTAGATATCCCAGCAGCGCACACACATTCACAGTTCCTTATCATATTCATACTTTTTCAAAACTAATCAATGAAACGGCATAGCTGGCATGTCACGGGCTGCACGAAGCTTTCAAATTTATATAATTAGCAGACTTCCTAGATTAACACAAAAACATACATCTTTTGCTCGGCTTTACCTCGCCACTGCTTACCGCTACTTTGTGCGAAAACTGTCCTTACTCACAAAAAGTGCCTGTTTTTGAGAAACCCATGGTAAACATTGGGCAGTTTTGCGAAATTTCTCCCAGCACACGCTGGTAGGCCGCCTTTCAGTTAATTAGATATCCCAGCAGCGCACACACATTCACAGTTACATATCATATTCATACTTTTTCAAAACTAATCAGTGAAACGGCATAGCTGGCATGTCACGGGCTGCACGAAGCTTTCAAATTTATATAATTAGCAGACTTCCTAGATTAACACAAAAACATACATCTTTTGCTCGGCTTTACCTCGCCACTGCTTACCGCTACTTTGTGCGACCACTGTGCTAACTCACAAAAATGCCTGTTTTTGAGAAACCTATGTTAATCATTGGGCAGTTTTGCAACATTTCTCCCAGCACACGCTGGTAGGACGCATATTAAAGTGTCCTTGTGTAACGTAACTAGAGCTCATGTAAAGCGCTCCAAAACCTTAGGGTCGAGTTCGCGCTATATAAATCTGCAGGAAAAAAAAGAGAAATTACCTGCCCCTGTTCCAATGCAGGGAGAGGCATACTGTAAGCAGCGCTACAGGTGGGGCCTGCAGCTTCGTGGCGCTTGAAGCACAGCCCTGTGACCGCAGAGCACCTAATGCTCAAAGCACAGCCCTGTGACCGCTGCGCACCTAATGCTCCGAATTCCGTGCAGCGCGTGCACCAGGTAAGGTTTGTAAAGGTGAGACTGGGGGGGCGCGGTGTTATTTGAAAGTTAACTACAGAACTACCAGTTAATTAGATATCCCAGCAGCGCACACACATTCACAGTTCGTAATCATATTCATACTTTTTCAAAACCAATCAGTGAATTGGCATAGCTGGCATGTCACGGGCTGCACGAAGCTTTCAAATTTATATAATTAGCAGACTGCCTAGATTAACACAATAACATCATCTTTTGCTCGGCTTTACCTCGCCACTGCTTACCGCTACTTTGTGCGACCACTGTGCTTACTCACAAAAAATGCCTGTTTTTGAGAAACCCATGTTAATCATTGGGCAGTTTTGCGAAATTTCTCCCAGCACACGCTGGTAGGCCGCATATTAAAGTGTCCTTGTGTAACGTAACTAGAGCTCATGTAAAGCGCTCCAAAACCTTCGGGTCGAGTTCGCACTATATAAATCTGCAGAAAAAAAAGAGAAATGACCTGCCCCTGTTCCAATGCAGGGAGAGGCATACTGTAAACAGTGAGGCATACTGTAAACAGTGCTACAGGTGGGGCCTGCAGCTTCGTGGCGCTTTGAAGCAGAGCCCTGTGACCGCAGAGCACCTAATGCTCCAAGCACAACCCTGTGACCGCTGCGCACCTAATGCTCCAAATTCCGTGCAGCGCGTGCACCAGGTAAGGTTTGTAAAGGTGGGGGTGGGGGGTGCTGTGTTGTTTGAAAGTTAACTAAATAACTTCCAGTTAATTAGATATCCCAGCAGCGCACACACATTCACAGTTCCTTATCATATTCATACTTTTTCAAAACCAATCAGTGAAACAGCATAGCTGGCATGTCACGGGCTGCACGAAGCTTTAAAATTTATATAATTAGCAGACTTCCAAGATTAACACAAAAACATATATCTTTTGCTCGGCTTTACCTCGCCACTGCTTACCGCTACTTTGTGCGACCACTGTGCGTACTCACAAAAAATGCCTGCTTTTGAGAAACCCATGTTAATCATTGGGCAGTTTTGCGAGATTTCTCCCAGCACACGCTGGTAGGTCGCATATTAAAGAGTCATTGTGTAACGTAACTAGAGCTCATGTCAAGCGCTCCAAAACCTTCGGGTCGAGTTTGCGCTATATAAATTTGCAGAAAAAATAAGAGAAATGACCTGCCCCTGTTCCAATGTAGGGAGAGGCATACTGTAAACAGCACTACAGGTGGGGCCTGCAGCTTCGTGGCGCTTTGAAGCACAGCCCTGTGACCGCAGCGCACCTAATGCTCCAAGCACAGCCCTGTGACCGCTGCGCACCTAATGCTCCGAATTCCGTACAGCGCGTGCACCAGGTAAGGTTTGTAAAGGTGGGGGTGGGGGGGTGTTGTTTTAAAGTTAACTACATAACTTCCAGTTAATTAGATATCCCAGCAGCGCACACACATTCACAGTTACTTATCATATTCATACTTTTTCAAAAATAATCTGTGAAACGGCATAGCTAGCATGTCACGGGCTGCACGAAGCTTTCAAATTTATATAATTAGCAGACTTCCTAGATTAACACAAAAACATACATCTTTTGCTCGACTTTACCTCGCCACTGCTTACCGCTACTTTCTGCGACCACTGTGCTTACTCACAAAAATTGCCTTTTTTTGAGAAACCCATGTTAATCATTGGGCAGATTTGCAAAATTTCTCCCAGCACACGCTGGTAGGCCGCCTTTCAGTTAATTAGATATCCCAGCAGCGCACACACATTCACAGTTACTTATTATATTCATACTTTTTCAAAACTAATCAGTGAAACGGCAGAGCTGGCATGTCACGGGCTGCACGAAGCTTTCAAATGTATATAATTAGCAGACTTCCTAGATTAACACAAAAACATACATCTTTTGCTCGGCTTTACATCGCCACTGCTTACCGCTACTTTGTGCGACCACTGTGCTTACTCACAAAAAATGCCTGTTTTTGAGAAACCCATGTTAATCATTGAGCAGTTTTGCGAAATTTCTCCCAGCACACGCTGGTAGGCCGCATATTAAAGTGTCCTTGTGTAACGTATCTAGAGCTCATGTAATGCGCTCCAAAACCTTCGGGTCGAGTTTGCGCTATATAAATCTGCAGAAAAAAAGAGAAATGACCTGCCCCTGTTCCAATGCAGGGAGAGGCATACTGTAAACAGCGCTACAGATGGGACCTGCAGCTTCGTGGCGCTTTGAAGCACAGCCCTGTGACCACAGCGCACCTAATGCTCCAAGCACAGCCCTGTGACCGCTGCACACCTAATGCTCCAAATTCCGTGCAGCGCGTGCACAAGGTAAGGTTTGTAAAGGTGGGGGGTGCTGTGTTGTTTGAAAGTTAACTACATAACTTCCAGTTAATTAGATATCCCAGCAGCGCACACATATTCACAGTTCCTTATCATATTCATACTTTTTCAAAACTAATCAGTGAAACGGCATAGCTGGCATGCTCACAGGCTGCATGAAACTTTCAAATTTATATAATTAGCAGACTTGCTAGATTAACACAAAGACATACATCTTTTGCTCGGCTTTACCTCGCCCCTGCTTCCACTACTTTGTGCGACCACTGTGCTTACTCATAGAAAATGCCTGTTTTTGAGAAACCCATGTTAATCATTGGGCAGTTTTGCGAGATTTCTCCCAGCACACGCTGGTAGGCCGCATATTAAAGTGTCCTTGTGTAACATAACTAGAGCTCATGTCAAGCGCTCGAAAACCTTCAAGTCGAGTTTGCGCTATAAATTTGCAGGAAAAAAAAGAGAAATGTCCTGCCCCTGTTCCAATGCAGGGAGAGGCATACTGTAAACAGCGCTACAGGTGGGGCCTGCAGCTTCGTGGCGCTTTGAAGCACAGCCCTGTGACCGCAGCGCACCTAATGCTCCAAGCACAGCCCTGTGACCGCTGCGCACCTAATGCTCCGAATTCCGTGCAGCGCGTGCACCAGGTAAGGTTTGTAAAGGTGGGGGTGGAGGAGGGTGTTGTTTTAAAGTTAACTACATAACTTCCACTTAATTAGATATCCCAGCAGCGCACACACATTCACAGTTCCGTATCATATTCATATTTTTTCAAAACTAATCAGTGAAACGGCATAGCTGGCATGTCACGGGCTGCACGAAGCTTTCAAATTTATATAATTAGCAGACTTCCTAGATTAACACAATAACATACATCTTTTGCTCTGCTTTACCTCGCCACTGCTTACCGCTACTTTGTGCGACCACTGTGCTTAGTCACAAAAATTGGCTGTTTTTGAGAAACCCATGTTAATCATTGGGCAGATTTGCAAAATTTCTCCCAGCACACGCTGGTAGGCCGCCTTTCAGTTAATTAGATATCCCAGCAGCGCACACACATTCACAGTTACTTATCATATTCATACTTTTTCAAAACTAATCAGTGAAACGGCATAGCTGGCATGTCACGGGCTGCACGAAGCTTTCAAATATATATAATTAGCAGACTTCCTAGATTAACACAAAAACATACATCTTTTGCTCGGCTTTACCTCGCCACTGCTTACCGCTACTTTGTGCGACCACTGTGCTAACTCACACAAAATGCCTGTTTTTGAGAAACTCATGTTAATCATTAGGCAGTTTTGCAAAATTTCTCCCAGCACACGCTGGTAGGCCGCATATTAAAGTGTCCTTGTGTAACGTAACTAGAGCTCATGTAAAGCGCTCCAAAACCTTCGGGTCGAGTTCGCGCTATATAAATGGTGAATGACCATCGCAACGCATGCGTTACATCCCATGCGTTTATGTCGCTTGCCGTTACAACGCACGCGACGTTACGACGCGTGCGTTCACTATGCACGACATTACATCGCAGGCGCCATTACATCGTGGGCGCTTTTAGAACGCAGGCGCAGGGACACGGATGGCGGGGAGACAACGCTGGAACCACGTCGAGAGACAGGTAAGGACGACGCTGTACTCGTAGTGTTTTAGGGTTTCGGGTAGTTGGTGGGGAGTGTAGTGGAGGGGACTGTTTTAGGGTTTAGGGTAGTTTATGGGGAGTGTAGTGGAGGGGAGTGTTTTAGGCTTTAGGGCTTAGGGTTAATAGTAGTATATGGTAGTGTTTTAGGCTTTAGGGTTAGGGCTTAGGGTTAAGAGTCGTATATGGTAGTGTTTTAGGCTTTAGGGTTAAGAGTCGTATATGGTAGTGTTTTAGGCTTAGGGTTTTGGGCTTAGCGTTAATAGTAGTCTATGGTAGTGTTTTAGGCTTTAGGGTTAGGGCTTAGGGTTAAGAGTCGTATATGGTAGTGTTTTAGGCTTTAGGGTTAGGGCTTAGGGTTAATATTAGTGAATGGTACTGTTTTTGGCTTTACTGTTTACGCCTTAGGGTTGAGGGTAGTGTCAGGGCGTTGTAGTGTGTTTGGGGGGGCCGTTAGGGAGAATTTTGCTGTGTAATAGAATGAGTGGTCTTTGTCTGTGTTGTAAAGGTCTTTTGCATGCATGTGAGGGCGGAGTGCGATGTAATGGTTTGCGTGGTGAATGCATGCGATGTAACGGTGCATGCGATGTGAGAAATGCGATGTAATGGTGTGCGTTGTTTTTGTTTGCGTTGCATCATCATACATCCATATAAATCTGCAGGAAAAAAAAGAGAATTCACCTACCTCTGTTCCAATGCAGGGAGAGGCATACAGTAAACAGCGCTACAGGTGGGGCCTGCAGCTTCGTGGCGCTTTGAAGCAGAGCCCTGTGACCGCAGCGCACCTAATGCTCCAAGCACAGCCCTGTGACCGCTGCGCACCTAATGCTCCGAATTCCATGCAGCGCGTGCACCAGGTAAGGTTTGTAAAGGTGGGGGTGGGGGGCGCTGTGTTGTTTTAAAGTTAAGTACATAACTTCCAGTTAATTAGATATCCCAGCAGCGCACACACATTCACAGTTCCTTATCATATTCCTACTTTTTCAAAACCAATCAGAGAAACGGCATAGCTGGCATGTCACGGGCTGCACGAAGCTTTCAAATTTATATAATTAGCAGACTTCCTAGATTAACACAAAAACATACATCTTTTGCTTGGCTTTACCTCGCCACTGCTTACCGCTACTTTGTGCGACCACTGTGCTTACTCACAAAAAATGCCTGTTTTTGAGAAACCCATGTTAATCATTGGGCAGTTTTGCGAAATTTCTCCCAGCACACGCTGGTAGGACGCATATTAAAGTGTCCTTGTGTAACGTAACTAGAGCTCATGTCAAGCGCTCCAAAACCTTCGGGTCGAGTTCGCGCTATATAAATTTGCAGGAGAAAAAAGAGAAATGACCTGCCCCTGTTCCAATGCAGGGAGAGGCAAACTGTAAACAGCGCTACAGGTGGGGCCTGCAGCTTCGTGGCGCTTTTAAGCACAGCCCTTCGACCTCAGCGCACCTAATGCTCCAAGCACAGCCCTGTGACCGCTGCGCACCTAATGCTCCGAATTCCGTGCAGCGCTTGCACCAGGTAAGGTTTGTAAAGGTGGGGATGGTGAGCGCCGTTTTGTTTTAAAGTGAACTACATAACTTCCAGTTAATTAGATATCCCAGCAGCGCACAAACATTCACAGTTCCTTATCATATTCATACTTTTTCAAAACTAATCAGTGAAACGGCATAGCTGGCATGTCACGGGCTGCACGAAGCTTTCCAATTTATATAATTAGCAGACTTCCTAGATTGACACAAAAACATACATATTTTGCTCGGCTTTACATCGCCACTGCTTACCGCTACTTTGTGCGACCACTGTGCTTACTCACAAAAAATGCCTGTTTTTGAGAAACCCGTGTTAATCATTGGGCAGTTTTGTGAAATTTCTCCCAGCACACGCTGGTAGGCCGCATATTAAAGTGTCCTTGTGTAACGTATCTAGAGCTCATGTAAAGCGCTCCAAAACCTTCGGGTCGAGTTTGCGCTATATAAATCTGCAGAAAAAAAAGAGAAATGGCCTGCCCCTGTTCCAATGCAGGGAGAGACATACTGTAAACAGCGCTACAGGTGGGGCCTGCAGCTTCGTGGCGCTTTGAAGCAGAGCCCTGTGACCGCAGCGCACCTAATGCTCCAAGCACAGCCCTGTGACCGCTGCGCACCTAATGCTCCAAATTCCGTGCAGCGCGTGCACCAGGTAAGGTTTGTAAAGGTGGGGGTGGGGAGCGCTGTGTTGTTTTAAAGTTAACTACATAACTTCCAGTTAATTAGATATCCCAGCAGCGCACACACATTCACAGTTCCTTATCATATTCATACTTTTTCAAAACCAGTCAGTGAAACGGCATAGCTGGCATGTCACGGGCTGCACGAAGCTTTCAAATTTATATAATTAGCAGACTTCCTAGATTAGCACAAAAACATACATCTTTTGCTCGGCTTTACCTCGCCACTGCTTACCGCTACTTTCTGCGACCACTGTGCGTACTCACAAAAAATGCCTGTTTTTGAGAAACCCATGTTAATCATTGGGCAGTTTTGCGAGATTTCTCCCAGCACACGCTGGTAGGCCGCATTATAAAGTGTCCTTGTGTAACGTAACTAGAGCTCATGTCAAGCGCTCCAAAACCTTCGGGTCGAGTTTGCGCTATATACATTTGCAGAAAAAATAAAAGAAATTACCTGCCCCTGTTCCAATGCAGGGAGAGGCATACTGTAAACAGCGCTACAGGTGGGGCCTGCAGCTTCATGGCGCTTTGAAGCACAGCCCTGTGACCGCAGCGCACCTAATGCTCCAAGCACAGCCCTGTGACCGCTGCGCACCTAATGCTCCGAATTCCGTGCAGTGCGTGCACCAGGTAAGGTTTGTAAAGGTGGGGGTGGAGGGGAGTGTTGTTTTAAAGTTAACTACATAACTTCCAGTTAATTAGATATCCCAGCAGCGCACACACATTCACAGTTCCTTATCATATTCATATTTTTTCAAAACTAATCAGTGAAACGGCATAGCTGGCATGTCACGGGCTGCACGAAGCTTTCAAATTTATATAATTAGCAGACTTCCTAGATTAACACAAAAACATACATCTTTTGCTCGGCTTTACCTCGCCACTGCTTACCGCTACTTTGTGCGACCACTGTGCTTACTCACAAAAATTCCCTGTTTTTTAGAAACCCATGTTAATCATTGGGCAGATTTGCAAAATTTCTCCCAGCACACGCTGGTAGGCCGCCTTTCAGTTAATTAGATATCCCAGCAGCGCACACACATTCACAGTTACTTATCATATTCATACTTTTTCAAAACTAATCAGTGAAACGGCATAGCTGGCATGTCACGGGCTGCACGAAGCTTTCAAATTTATATAATTAGCAGACTTCCTAGATTAACACAAAAACATACATATTTTGCTCGGCTTTACCTCGCCACTGCTTACCGCTACTTTGTGCGACCACTGTGCTATATCACACAAAATGCCTGTTTTTGAGAAACCCATGTTAATCATTAGGCAGTTTTGCAAAATTTCTCCCAGCACACGCTGGTAGGCCGCATATTAAAGTGTCCTTGTGTAACGTAACTAGAGCTGATGTAAAGCGCTCCAAAACCTTCGGGTCGAGTTCGCACTATATAATATGGCGAACGACCATCGCAACGCATGCGTTACATCGCATGCGTTTATGTCGCGTGCCGTTACAACGCACGCGACGTTACGACGCGTTCGTTCACTACGCAGGACATTACATCGCAGGCGCCATTACATCGCGGGCGCTTTTAGAACGCAGGGACACGGACGGCGGAGAGACAACGCTGGAACCACGACGAGAGACAGGTAAGGACCACGCTGTACTCGTAGTGTTTTAGGGTTTAGGGTAGTTGGTGGGGAGTGTAGTGGAGGGGACTGTTTTAGAGTTTAGGGTAGTTTATGGGGAGTGGAGTGGAGGGGAGTGTTTTAGGCTTTAGGGCTTAGGGTTAATAGTAGTATATGGTAGTGTTTTAGGCTTTAGGGTTAGGGCTTAGGGTTAAGAGTCGTATATGGTAGTGTTTTAGGCTTTAGGGTTAGGTCTTCGGGTTAAGAGTCGTATATGGTAGTGTTTTAGGCTTTAGGGTTAGGGCTTAGGGTTAATATTAGTGTATGGTACTGTTTTTGGCTTTACTGTTTACGCCTTAGGGTTGAGGGTAGTGTCAGGGCGTTGTAGTGTGTTTGGGGGGGCTGTTAGGGAGAATTGTGCTGTGTAATAGAATGCGTGGTCTTTGTCTGCGTTGTAAAGGTCTTTTGCATGCATGTGAGGGCGGAGTGCGATGTAATGGTTTGCGTGGTGAATGCATGCGATGTAACGGTGCATGCGATTTGAGAAATGCGATGTAATGGTGTGCGTTGTTTTTGTTTGCGTTGCATCATCATACATCCATATAAATCTGCAGAAAAAAAAAGAGAAATGACCTGCCTCTGTTCCAATGAAGGGAGAGGCATACTGTAAACAGCGCTACAGGTGGGGCCTGCAGCTTCGTGGCGCTTTGAAGCACAGCCCTGTGACTGCAGCGCACCTAATGCACCAAGCACAGCCCTGTGACCGCTGCGCACCTAATGTTCCGAATTCCGTGCAGCGCGTGCACCAGGTAAGGTTTGTAAAGGTGGGGGCGGGGGTCACGGTGTTGTTTGAAAGTTAACTACATAACTTCCAGTTAATTAGATATCCCAGCAGCGCACACACATTCACAGTTACTTATCATATTCATACTTTTTCAAAACTAATCAGTGAAATGGCAGAGCTGGCATGTCACGGGCTGCACAAAGCTTTCAAATTTATATAATTAGCAGACTTCCTAGATTAACACAAAAACATACATCTTTTGCTCGGCTTTACCTCGCCACTGCTTACCGCTACTTTGTGCGACCACTGTGCTTACTCACAAAAAATGCCTGTTTTTGAAAAACCCATGTTAATCATTGGGCAGTTTTGCGAAATTTCTCCCAGCACACGCTGGTAGGTCGCATATTAAAGTGTCCTTGTGTAACGTAACTAGAGCTCATGTAAAGCGCTCCAAAACCTTCGGGTCGAGTTTGCGCTATATAAATCTGCAGAAAAAAAGAGAAATGACCTGCCCCTGTTCCAATGCAGGGAGAGGCATACTGTAAACAGCGCTACAGGTGGGGCCTGCAGCTTCGTGGCGCTTTGAAGCACAGCCCTGTGACCGCAGCGCACCTAATGCTCCAAGCACAGCCCTGTGACCGCTATGCACCTAATGCTCCAAATTCCGTGCAGCGCGTGCACCAGGTAAGGTTTGTAAAGGTGGGGGTGGGGAGTGCTGTGTTGTTTGAAAGTTAACTACATAACTTCCAGTTAATTAGATATCCCAGCAGCGCACACACATTCACAGTTCCTTATCACATTCATACTTTTTCAAAACTAATCAGTGAAACGGCATAGCTGGCATGCTCACAGGCTGCACGAAACTTTCAAATTTATATAATTAGCAGACTTCCTAGATTAACACAAAAATATACATCTTTTGCTCGGCTTTACCTCACCACTGCTTACCGCTACTTTGTGCGAGCACTGTTCTAACTCACACAAAATGCCTGTTTTTGAGAAACCCATGTTAATCATTAGGCAGTTTTGCAAAATTTCTCCCAGCACACGCTGGTAGGCCGCATATTAAAGTGTCCTTGTGTAACGTAACTAGAGCTCATGTAAAGCGCTCCAAAACCTTCGGGTCGAGTTCGCGCTATATAAATCTGTAGAAAAAAAAGAGAAATGACCTGCCCCTGTTCCAATGCAGGGAGAGGCATACAGTAAACAGCGCTACAGGTGGGGCCTGCAGCTTCGTGGCGCTGTGACCGCAGCGCACCGAATGCTCCAAGCACAGCCCTGTGACCACTGCGCACCTAATGCTCCGAATTCCGTGCAGCGCGTGCACCAGGTAAGGTTTGTAAGGGTGGGGGGCGCGGTGTTGTTTGAAAGTTAACTACATAACTTCCAGTTAATTAGATATCCCAGCAGCGCACACACATTCACAGTTACTTATCATATTCATACTTTTTCAAAACTAATCAGTGAAACGGCATAGCTGGCATGTCACGGGCTGCACGAAGCTTTCAAATTTATATAATTAGCAGACTTCCTAGATTAACACAAAAACATATATCTTTTGCTCGGCTTTACCTCGCCACTGCTTATTGCTACTTTGTGCGACCACTGTGCGTACTCACAAAAAATGCCTGTTTTGAGAAACCCATGTTAATCATTGGGTAGTTTTGCGAGATTTCTCCCAGCACACGCTGGTAGGCCGCATATTAAAGTGTCCTTGTGTAACGTAACTAGAGCTCATGTCAAGCGCTCCAAAACCTTCGGGTCGAGTTTCCGCTATATAAATTTGCAGAAAAAATAAGAGAAATGACCTGCCCCTGTTCCAATGCAGGGAGAGGCATACTGTAAACAGCGCTACAGGTGGGGCTTGCAGCTTCGTGGCGCTTTGAAGCACACCCCTGTGAACGCAGCACACCTAATGCTCCAAGCACAGCCCTGTGACTGCTGCGCACCTAATGCTTCGAATTCCGTGCAGCGCGTTCACCAGGTAATGTTTGTAAAGGTGGGGGTGGGGGAGGGGGGTCTTGTTTTAAAGTTAGCTACATAACTTCCAGTTAATTAGATATCCCAGCAGCGCACACACATTCACAGTTCCTTATCATATTCATATTTTTCAAAACTAATCAGTGAAACAGCATAGCTGGCATGTCACGGGCTGCACGAAGCTTTCAAATTTATATAATTAGCAGACTTCCTAGATTAACACAAAAACATACATCTTTTGCTCGGCTTTACCTTGCCACTGCTTACCGCTACTTTGTGCGACCACTGTGCTTACTCACAAAAATTGCCTGTTTTTGAGAAACCCATGTTAATCATTGGGCAGATTTGCGAAATTTCTCCCAGCACACGCTGGTAGGCCCCCTTTCAGTTAATTAGATATCCCAGCAGCGCACACACATTCACAGTTACTTATCATATTCATACTTTTTCAAAACTAATCAGTGAAACGGCATAGCTGGCATGTCACGGGCTGCACGAAGCTTTCAAATTTATATAATTAGCAGACTTCCTAGATTAACACAAAAACATATATCTTTTGCTCGGCTTTACCTCGCCACTGCTTACTGCTACTTTGTGCGACCACTGTGCTAACTCACACAAAATGCCTGTTTTTGAGAAACCCATGTTAATCATTAGTCAGTTTTGCAAAATTTCTCCCAGCACACGCTGGTAGGCCGCATATTAAAGTGTCCTTGTGTAACGTAACTAGAGCTCATGTCAAGCGCTCCAAAACCTTCGGGTCGAGTTCGCGCTATTTAAATTTGCAGAAAAAAAGAGAAATGACCTGCCCCTATTCCAATGCAGGGAGAGGCATACTGTAAACAGCGCTACAGGTGGGGCCTGCAGCTTCGTGGCGCTTTGAAGCACAGCCCTGTGACCGCAGCGCACCTAATGCTCCAAGCACAGCCCTGTGACCGCTGCGCACCTAATGCTCCGAATTCCGTGCAGAGCGTGCACCAGGTAAGGTTTGTAAAGGTGGGGGTGGGGGGTCACGGTGTTGTTTGAAAGTTAACTACATAACTTCCAGTTAATTAGATATCCCAGCAGCGCACACACATTCACAGTTACTTATCATATTCATACTTTTTCAAAACTAATCAGTGAAATGGCAGAGCTGGCATGCTCACGGGCTGCACGAAGCTTTCAAATTTATATAATTAGCAGATTTCCTAGATTAACACAAAAACATACATCTTTTGCTCGGCTTTACCTCGCCACTGCTTACCGCTACTTTGTGCGACCACTGTGCTTACTCACAAAAATTCCCTGTTTTTGAGAAACCCATGTTAATCATTGGGCAGATTTGCAAAATTTCTCCCAGCACACGCTGGTAGGCCGCCTTTCAGTTAATTAGATATCCCAGCAGCGCACACACATTCACAGTTACTTATCATATTCATACTTTTTCAAAACTAATCAGTGAAACGGCATACCTGGCATGTCACGGGCTGCCCGAAGCTTTCAAATTTATATAATTAGCAGACTTCCTAGATTAACACAAAAACATACATCTTTTGCTCGGCTTTACCTCGCCACTGCTTACCGCTACTTTGTGCGACCACTGTGCTAACTCACACAAAATGCCTGTTTTTGAGAAACCCATGTTAATCATTAGGCAGTTTTGCAAAATTTCTCCCAGCACACGCTGGTAGGCCGCATATTAAAGTGTCCTTGTGTAACGTAACTAGAGCTCATGTAAAGCGCTCCAAAACCTTCGGGTCGAGTTCGCGCTATATAAATGGCGAACGACCATCGCAACGCATGCGTTACATCGCATGCGTTTATGTCGCGTGCCGTTACAACGCACGCGACGTTACGACGCGTTCGTTCACTACGCACGACATTACATCGCAGGTGCCATTACATCGCGGGCGCTTTTAGAACGCAGGCGCAGGGACACGGACGACGGGGAGACAACGCTGGAACCACGACGAGAGACAGGTAAGGACCACGCTGTACTCGTAGTGTTTTAGGGTTTAGGGTAGTTGGTGGGGAGTGTAGTGGAGGGGACTGTTTTAGGGTTTAGGGTAGTTTATGGGGAGTGTAGTGGAGGGGAGTGTTTTAGGCTTTAGGGCTTAGGGTTAAGAGTCGTATATGGTAGTGTTTTAGGCTTTAGGGTTAGGGCTTAGGGTTAAGAGTCGTATATGGTAGTGTTTTAGGCTTAGGGTTTAGGGCTTAGGGTTAATAGTAGTCTATGGTAGTGTTTTAGGCTTTAGGGTTAGGTCTTCGGCTTAAGAGTCGTATATGGTAGTGTTTTAGGCTTTAGGGTTAGGGCTTAGGGTTAATATTAGTGTATGGTACTGTTTTTGGCTTTACTGTTTACGCCTTAGGGTTGAGGGTAGGGTCAGGGCGTTGTAGTGTGTTTGGGGGGGCTGTTAGGGAGAACTGTGCTGTGTAATAGAATGCGTGGTCTTTGTCTGCGTTGTAAAGGTCTTTTGCATGCATGTGAGGGCGGAGTGCGATGTAATGGTTTGCGTGGTGAATGCATGCGATGTAACGGTGCATGCGATTTGAGAAATGCGATGAAATGGTGTGCGTTGTTTTTGTTTGCGTTGCATCATCATACATCCATATAAATCTGCAGGAAAAAAAAGAGAAATGACCTGCCTCTGTTCCAATGAAGGGAGAGGCATACTGTAAACAGCGCTACAGGTGGGGCCTGCAGCTTCGTGGCGCTTTGAAGCACAGCCCTGTGACTGCAGCGCACCTAATGCTTCAAGCACAGCCCTGTGACCGCTGCGCACCTAATGTTCCGAATTCCGTGCAGCTCGTGCACCAGGCAAGGTTTGTAAAGGTGGGGGCGGGGGTCACGGTGTTGTTTGAAAGTTAACTACATAACTTCCAGTTAATTAGATATCCCAGCAGCGCACACACATTCACAGTTACTTATCATATTCATACTTTTTCAAAACTAATCAGTGAAATGGCAGAGCTGGCATGTCACGGGCTGCACAAAGCTTTCAAATTTATATAATTAGCAAACTTCCTAGATTAACACAAAAACATACATCTTTTGCTCGGCTTTACCTCGCCACTGCTTACCGCTACTTTGTGCGACCACTGTGCTTACTCACAAAAAATGCCTGTTTTTGAGAAATCCATGTTAATCATTGGGCAGTTTTGCGAAATTTCTCCCAGCACACGCTGGTAGGTCGCATATTAAAGTGTCCTTGTGTAACGTAACTAGAGCTCATGTAAAGCGCTCCAAAACCTTCGGGTCGAGTTTGCGCTATATAAATCTGCAGAAAAAAAAGAGAAATGACCTGCCCCTGTTCCAATGCAGGGAGAGGCATACTGTAAACAGCGCTACAGGTGGGGCCTGCAGCTTCGTGGGCGCTTTGAAGCACAGCCCTGTGACCGCAGCGCACCTAATGCTCCAAGCACAGCCCTGTGACCGCTATGCACCTAATGCTCCAAATTCCGTGCAGCGCGTGCACCAGGTAAGGTTTGTAAAGGTGGGATGGGGAGTGCTGTGTTGTTTGAAAGTTAACTACATAACTTCCAGTTAATTAGATATCCCAGCAGCGCACACACGTTCACAGTTCCTTATCATATTCATACTTTTTCAAAACTAATCAGTGAAACGGCATAGCTGGCATGCTCACGGGCTGCACGAAGATTTCAAATTTATATAATTAGCAGACTTCCTAGATTAACACAAAAATATACATCTTTTGCTCGGCTTTACCTCACCACTGCTTACCGCTACTTTGTGCGACCACTGTTCTAACTCACACAAAATGCCTGTTTTTGAGAAACCCATGTTAATCATTAGGCAGTTTTGCAAAATTTCTCCCAGCACACGCTGGTAGGCCGCATATTAAAGTGTCCTTCTGTAACGTAACTAGAGCTCATGTAAAGCGCTCCAAAACCTTCGGGTCGAGTTCGCGCTATATAAATCTGTAGAAAAAAAAGAGAAATGACCTGCCCCTGTTCCAATGCAGGGAGAGGCATACAGTAAACAGCGCTACAGGTGGGGCCTGCAGCTTCGTGGCGCTGTGACCGCAGCGCACCGAATGCTCCAAGCACAGCCCTGTGACCACTGCGCACCTAATGCTCCGAATTCCGTGCAGCGCGTGCACCAGGTAAGGTTTGTAAGGGTGGGGCGCGGTGTTGTTTGAAAGTTAACTACATAACTTCCAGTTAATTAGATATCCCAGCAGCGCACACACATTCACAGTTACTTATCATATTCATACTTTTTCAAAACTAATCAGTGAAACGGCATAGCTGGCATGTCACGGGCTGCACGAAGCTTTCAAATTTATATAATTAGCAGACTTCCTAGATTAACACAAAAACATACATCTTTTGCTCGGCTTTACCTCGCCACTGCTTATTGCTACTTTGTGCGACCACTGTGCGTACTCACAAAAAATGCCTGTTTTGAGAAACCCATGTTAATCATTGGGTAGTTTTGCGAGATTTCTCCCAGCACACGCTGGTAGGCCGCATATTAAAGTGTCCTTGTGTAACGTAACTAGAGCTCATGTCAAGCGCTCCAAAACCTTCGGGTCGAGTTTGCGCTATATAAATTTGCAGAAAAAATAAGAGAAATGACCTGCCCCTGTTCCAAGGCAGGGAGAGGCATACTGTAAACAGCGCTACAGGTGGGGCTTGCAGCTTCGTGGCGCTTTGAAGCACAGCCCTATGACCGCAGCACACCTAATGCTCCAAGCACAGCCCTGTGACTGCTGCGCACCTAATGCTTCGAATTCCGTGCAGCGCGTTCACCAGGTAATGTTTGTAAAGGTGGGGGTGGGGGAGGGGGGTGTTGTTTTAAAGTTAGCTACATAACTTCCAGTTAATTAGATATCCCAGCAGCGCACACACATTCACAGTTCCTTATCATATTCATATTTTTTCAAAACTAATCAGTGAAACAGCATAGCTGGCATGTCACGGCTGCACGAAGCTTTCAAATTTATATAATTAGCAGACTTCCTAGATTAACACAAAAACATACATCTTTTGCTCGGCTTTACCTTGCCACTGCTTACCGCTACTTTGTGCGACCACTGTGCTTACTCACAAAAATTGCCTGTTTTTGAGAAACCCATGTTAATCATTGGGCAGATTTGCGAAATTTCTCCCAACACACGCTGGTAGGCCCCCTTTCAGTTAATTAGATATCCCAGCAGCGCACACACATTCACAGTTACTTATCATATTCATACTTTTTCAAAACTAATCAGTGAAACGGCATAGCTGGCATGTCACGGGCTGCACGAAGCTTTCAAATTTATATAATTAGCAGACTTCCTAGATTAACACAAAAACATATATCTTTTGCTCGGCTTTACCTCGCCACTGCTTACCGCTACTTTGTGCGACCACTGTGCTAACTCACACAAAATGCCTGTTTTTGAGAAACCCATGTTAATCATTAGGCAGTTTTGCAAAATTTCTCCCAGCACACGCTGGTAGGCCGCATATTAAAGTGTCCTTGTGTAACGTAACTAGAGCTCATGTCAAGCGCTCCAAAACCTTCGGGTCGAGTTCGCGCTATTTAAATTTGCAGAAAAAAAAGAGAAATGACCTGCCCCTATTCCAATGCAGGGAGAGGCATACTGTAAACAGCGCTACAGGTGGGGCCTGCAGCTTCGTGGCGCTTTGAAGCACAGCCCTGTGACCGCAGCGCACCTAATGCTCCAAGCACAGCCCTGTGACCGCTGCGCACCTAATGCTCCGAATTCCGTGCAGAGCGTGCACCAGGTAAGGTTTGTAAAGGTGGGGGTGGGGGTGGGGGTGCGGTGTTGTTTTAAAGTTAACTACATAACTTCCAGTTAATTAGATATCTGGCATGTCACGGGCTGCACGAAGCGTTCAAATTTATATAATTAGCAGACTTCCTAGATTAACACAAAAACATACATCTTTTGCTCGGCTTTACCTCGCCACTGCTTACCGCTACTTTGTGCGACCACTGTGCTTACTCACAAAAAATGCCTGTTTTTAAGAAACCCATGTTAATCATTGGGCAGTTTTGCGAAATTTCTCCCAGCACACGCTGGTAGGCCGCCTTTCAGTTAATTAGATATCCCAGCAGCGCACACACATTCACAGTTACTTATCATATTCATACTTTTTCAAAACTAATCAGTGAAACGGCATAGCTGGCATGTCAAGGGCTGCACGAAGCTTTCAAATTTATATAATTAGCAGACTTCCTAGATTAACACAAAAACATACATCTTTTGCTCGACTTTACCTCGCCACTGCTTACAACTCCTTTGTGCGACCACTATGCTTACTCACAAAAAATGCTTGTTTTTGAGAAACCCATGTTAATCATTGGGCAGTTTTGCGAAATTTCTCCCAGCACACGCTGGTAGGCCGCATATTAAAGTGTCCTTGTGTAACGTAACTAGAGCTCATGTCAAGCGCTCCAAAACCTTCGGGTCGAGTTCGCGCTATATAAATTTGCAGGAAAAAAAATAGAAATGACCTGCCCCTAATCCAATGCAGGGAGAGGCATACTGTAAACAGCGCTACAGGTGGGGCCTGCAGCTTCGTGGCGCTTTGAAGCACAGCCCTGTGACCGCAGCGCACCTAATGCTCCAAGCACAGCCCTGTGACCGCTGCGCACCTAATGCTCCGATCCCGTGCAGCGCGTGCACCAGGTAAGGCTTATAAAGGTGGGGGTGGGGGCGCGGTGTTGTTTTACAGTTAACTACATAACTTCCAGTTAATTAGATATCCCAGCAGCGCACACACATTCACAGTTCCTTATCATATTCATATTTTTTCAAAACTAATCAGTGAAACAGCATAGCTGGCATGTCACGGGATGCACGAAGATTTCAAATTTATATAATTAGCAGACTTCCTAGATTAACACAAAAACATACATCTTTTGCTTGGCTTTACCTTGCCACTGCTTACCGCTACTTTGTGCGACCACTGTGCTTACTCACAAAAATTGCCTGTTTTTGAGAAACCCATGTTAATCATTGGGCAGATTTGCGAAATTTCTCCCAGCACACGCTGGTAGGCCCCCTTTCAGTTAATTAGATATCCCAGCAGCGCACACACATTCACAGTTACTTATCATATTCATACTTTTTCAAAACTAATCAGTGAAACAGCATAGCTGGCATGTCACGGGCTGCACGAAGCTTTCAAATTTATATAATTAGCAGACTTCCTAGATTAACACAAAAACATACATCTTTTCCTCGGCTTTACCTCGCCACTGCTTACCGCTACTTTGTGCGACCACTGTGCTAACTCACACAAAATGCCTGTTTTTGAGAAACCCATGTTAATCATTAGGCAGTTTTGCAAAATTTCTCCCAGCACACGCTGGTAGGCCGCATATTAAAGTGGCCTTGTGTAACGTAACTAGAGCTCATGTCAAGCGCTCCAATACCTTCGGGTCGAGTTCGCGCTATTTAAATTTGCAGAAAAAAAAGAGAAATGACCTGCCCCTATTCCAATGCAGGGAGAGGCATTTTGTAAACAGCGCTACAGGTGGGGCCTGCAGCTTCGTGGCGCTTTGAAGCACAGCCCTGTGACCGCAGCGCACCTAATGCTCCAAGCACAGCCCTGTGACCGCTGCGCACCTAATGCTCCAAATTCCGTGCAGCGCGTGCACCAGGTAAGGCTTATAAAGGTGGGGGTGGGGGCGCGGTGTTGTTTTACAGTTAACTACATAACTTCCAGTTCATTAGATATCCCAGCAGCGCACACACATTCACAGTTCCTTATCATATTCATACTTTTTCAAAACTAATGAGTGAAACGGCATAGCTGGCATGTCACAGGCTGCACGAAGCTTTCAAATTTATATAATTAGCAGACTTCCTAGATTAACACAAAAACATACATCTTTTGCTCGGCTTTACCTCGCCACTGCTTACCGCTACTTTGTGCGACCACTGTGCTTACTCACAAAATGCCTGTTTTTGAGAAACCCATGTTAATCATTGGGCAGTTTTGCGAAATTTCTCCTAGCACACGCTGGTAGGCCGCCTTTCAGTTAATTAGAATTCCCAGCAGCGCACACACATTCACAGTTACTTATCATATTCATACTTTTTCAAAACTAATCTGTGAAACGGCATAGCTGGCATGTCGCGGACTGCATGAAGCTTTCAAATTTATCTAATTAGCAGAATTCCTAGATTAACACAAAAACATACATCTTTTGCTCGGCTTTACCTCGCCACTGCTTACCGCTACTTTGTGCGACCACTGTGCTAACTCACAAAAAATGCCTGTTTTTGAGAAACCCATGTTAATCATTGGGCAGTTTTGCAAAATTTCTCCCAGCACACGCTGGTAGGCCGCATATTAAAGTGTCCTTGTGTAACGTAACTAGAGCTCATGTAAAGCGCTCCAAAACCTTCGGGTCGACTTCGCGCTACATAAATCTGCAGGAAAAAAAAGAGAAATGACCTGCCCCTGTTCCAATGCAGGGAGAGGCATACTGTAAGCAGCGCTACAGGTGGGGCCTGCAGCTTCGTGGCGCTTTCAAGCACAGCCCTGTGACCGCAGCGCACCTAATTCTCCAAGCACAGCCCTGTGACCGCTGCGCACCTAATGCTCCGAATTCCGTGCAGCGCGTGCACCAGGTAAGGTTTGTAAAGGTGAGGGTGGGGGGCGCGGTGTTGTTTGAAAGTTAACTACAGAACTTCCAGTTAATTAGATATCCCAGCAGCGCACACACATTCACAGTTCCTTATCATATTCATACTTTTTCAAAACCAATCAGTGAATTGGCATAGCTGGCATGTCACAGGCTGCACGAAATTTTCAAATTTATATAATTAGCAAACTTTCTAGATTAACACAAAAACATACATCTTTTGCTCGCCTTTACCTCGCAACTGCTTACCGCTACTTTGTGCGACGACTGTGCTTACTCACAAAAAATGCCTGTTTTTGAGAAACCCATGTTAATCATTGGGCAGTTTTGCGAAATTTCTCCCAGCACACGCTGGTAGGCCATATATCCAGTTAATTAGATATCCCAGCAGCCCACACACATTCACAGTTCCTTATCATATTCATACTTTTTCAAAACTAATCAGTGAAACAGCATAGCTGGCATGTCACGGGCTGCACGAAGCTTTCAAATTTATATAATTAGCAGACTTCCTAGATTAACACAAAAACATACATCTTTTGCTCGGCTTTACCTCGCCACTTCTTACCGCTACTTTGTGCGACCACTGTGCTTACTCACAAAAAATGCCTGTTTTTGAGAAACCAATGTTAATCATTATGCAGTTTTGCGAAATTTCTCTCAGCGCACGCTGGTAGGCCGCCTTTCAGTTAATTAGATATCCCAGCAGCGCACACATATTCACAGTTACTTATCATATTCATACTTTTTCAAAACTAATCAGTGAAACGGCATAGCTGGCATGTCACGGGCTGCACGAAGCTTTCAAATTTATATAATTAGCAGACTTCCAAGATTAACACAAAAACATACATCTTTTGCTTGGCTTTACCTCGCCACTGCTTACCGCTACTTTGTGCGACCACTGTGCTAACTCACACAAAATGCCTGTTTTTGAGAAACCCATGTTAATCATTAGGCAGTTTTGCAAAATTTCTCCCAGCACACGCTGGTAGGCCGCATATTAAAGTGTCCTTGTGTAACGTAACTAGAGCTCATGTAAAGCGCTCCAAAACCTTTGGGTCGAGTTCGCGCTATATAAATTTGCAGAAAAAAAAGAGAAATGACCTGCCCCTGTTCCAATGCAGGGAGAGGCATACTGTAAACAAAATTTACATTATTGAACACAGCAGCTACATTGCTCTACGACATACCTTAAAAACATTGCCAATATCTCTGGCTAAACACTTATAGGGTCCCAAAGCCGAGACCTATTGGCTATGCCAATGCTTGTTTCCAACACCAGCCCTCCCAAGCTCCTCCTCCTACTCCCACTCCTAAGATTCAGCTGCGTCCTTCCCGGGTTCAAACTCAAGCTGTGTAGGAAGATTAACGCTTTCAGGCGGATACTTTTTCACCACCAACTCGGACTCTACTTTATTAGAAGCCGCTTCGTCTATCTGCATTAATCTAAGGCAGTAAGTACACCTTGAAATTTTAATTTGCAGGAATGTTTCCCTTAGAAGTAGTCATTTTACTTTAGAGATATCTTAAAGGCAGTGTGAATTGCCATGCATCACTTGTTATTTGTAAGTATTATTTCAAAATAAGCCTGTGCTGGGAAACGTTCCTTTTTTAGCTCTCGCCTAGGCAGCGCGCATGCGCTGCTCTAGGAGGGCCTTTAGCCATCGGTCTTCACTTTTCAAGCACTGCACTCGTGCTTGTGGCGGCATCCACCTTGCGGGAGCGAGCAGTGGCGCGCCACAAGCACGAGTGCAGTGCTTGAAAAGTGAAGACTGATTGTTTTTTAATGTGGTGGATTTCCCTTTGACTCACTGCCATCTAGTGGTCACTGCCATCACTCTACGACATGAGTTAACATCTGCTCGAGTCAGGATGTGGTCGGCGGGGTGGGGGGGGCTCCTCCTCCTCCCCTCGCTGCGGGAGAGACAATCCCTGCCAACCTGCCCCCCTGATAACACAGAGCTTCGCGCGCAAGACGAATGATATGTGTGGGATGACGAGATCTCTGTAGCCACGCTCCCCGCCTCGCGCCCTCCCCAGGCGCACATTGTGCTCAAGTGGCTCTTCCTTAATCAACAAGTGTGAGATTCTGTCCGTCGCCTGATTGTAAATCAGCACAGTCCATGAGGCGGTCTCCTGCCGCGCGGAGGTACTCCAGAATGAAACTCGTTCTTTTATGAGGAAATGTCACTAAAGAAAACACCTCTCCTCAGCGCTGGCTGGTCCCCTTCCCCTACATACCAAAATTTTAGAACGTAGGAGGTTTTTTTTTTTATATAAAAATAGGAGGAATGCATTTTCTTCATTAACGCCTATAGAAGCAGAGGCAATTTTATGAGGGAGACAGCTAAAAAACACATAAAGCCATTTTTGGCTTGAAAAATCGTGAGTCTCCCGCCTGAATCGGGTCAGTTTGTGTGCATGCCTTACTTTGGAAGTAATCGCGATTATTAAAAACAATCTCCGATATGAACCCTTCCCCACAGTGCCAGCGCCTCACTTTCAACAGAAGAAATGTCTTTTATAGCACTACTGGAAGGGCATTTCGGCGCGTGCTCGGAGAATGCCGCCTTGTGAAATAAGGGGCATATTATCAAGGCGGCGCTATGAAATTATCGCCGCTTTTGTGTCCGTTTTCGGGCGAAAAGCGGCGATAATTTCATCGCCTTATCAGCAAAGACACGCTATCGCGTGTTTTGCTGACTTAGCGCCCGTTTCCAGCACGCCTAACTTTGCATCGCTAATGAGATGCAAAGTAGGCGTGGCTGTGAAACCAACCAGGGAAAATATCACGAAGGCAGCTTCGCGATATTAACAAGGAAGGGTAGCGATTTTTTAAATCGCGTTAAGTATAACTTAACGCAGGAATTTAACGTCTGTTAAATTCCTGACTAAGGCATACTTAACATGGGGGTGGATTCTGTGGCTAAGACCACAAGCCCTATCATCTAGGATATCGCCGTTTTCCACCATGGAAAACGGCGATATCCACACTATCTCTGGAATTTTTATCGCCTCGGTGATCCGCGTTGTTGATAACGCGCTAACCGGGCGATAAATTCCAGAGATAGCCGGCGATAAATATGCAAGCGCTAAGCGCACTTTGCGATATTTATCGCCGGCCCTTGTTAATATGCCCCTTATTGTTGTGACAAATAACGTTAGACGGACATTAAAATATAAAAAGTTTTAAATCGTCAATTTTTTTTTACACAAGGCCTTTAAATAACAGATGTTATTTTACTATTACTCACTTTATGGTGCTCAAAATGAACTCACCTTGTAAGGATGGAAAGACGAGTCTCTATTCGGTGATTGAAATTCGTGCCCTTCAAGTTCACTGCATTTGTCAGCAGGGAGCGATCGCCTCTTTGCGCCATCCCGCCGTATTATTTGCATTGCTTGACTCCGCGAAGAACTAGTTTATTTTATGAGAACATTCCCTTGACAGGAATATCTCTCCGCAGCTCCAGAGGGTCTGTCTCTACAAAATGTGTTTATTTTATAAGAATTCCATAATAAGATTGCCATGGCACCAGATGAGGTAAGAAGCTCGTCCTTTCTCCTCCACACAGTAGTCCCTGTTATGACATCCTTTTTGAGGGCCGTCTCTTGACAGTATTTGCTCTGAAACCTGACATAATCGACTAGTTTCTCCCTTACTCTGAGCTCATTCTTCCTCATTCAAGTAATTACAAGCCATGCAACCCTGCCCCCCAGGTTGGCACATGCTGCCATATTTCCACATCTAACTAAACATTGAGCATCTCCCGCAGGCTCCATTAGGCCCTTTTCAGGATGGTACCAGGAGACATCCCGCTTTGTTCCCACGCAGTCAAGTCGTTCAACTGAGGTCCATCATAATGACTGGGGAAAAGGAGAATGCAGCAATGGGGTTACCAGTAAGTAATTTAAACACTACTTCTTGTCTATTTCCTAGTGACAGCCTTTACAAGTAAGGAATACCAAAGCTAAACACTGCAACGGGCTGCCAGAGACATATCCAGACAACACAGCACCACACAGACATCACACTGATGCAGCACCCACGCGGAACAATTATTGTATCATTATATCATAGCAACTCCCATATTGCAGATATTACAGCATGGCAGCGAAGTCATTAGTACATACCTTGCTTGGCCACTCTCACTGGAGATAGTACCTGAAACTACTGACGTCTCAGCCCTGCAAATCTCCAAAAGACAGACCACTTGATGCTCTGTCCGGTATTGGACATCTCCTGAGTGAAAGTGAACCTCCCTGAACCCCCTCAGGCAAGAGGACCTGACGAACCATCAGTCAAAGCAATGACCGACCACACGCAACAGCTCAAAGTGGGCATGCAGTGGTGTCACTAGGGTGAGGCAGATGTGGCTCTTACCACATCTCTATTTGTCCTGGTCTCTCTTGGGCCGACCCACCACCGAAGCTGTGTATTTGTCCATCTACCTTTCACTGCAAAGAAGGGTTTGTTTGAGGTAATAGACAAGCCTAACTGTTTGCTTTAAATGTTTCAAACTATGTATGTGTTTATATGTGTATCTCTCTCTCTCTCGATAGATAGATAAAGCTATATGCACATATCAGTCAGTCATCTATCTATCTATCTATGTCTACATATCTATCTCCCTATATATATACATATACATAACATGTGTATTTGTAAAGCGCACGTTCACCCCAGCAACGGGGCATCTTGGCGCTGAATAACAGATGTTTATTGTTACCCAACTCAATGGTACTCATTTTATCGACCTCAAATGGATGAAAGGCTGAGTGGACCCGCCGGGATTCGAACCTGTGACCATGAGGTCAAACACAGGTCCCTGCAGTGGATGCATTAGTCCACTGAGCCACCAGACACATGACACATGTCCGCGCGCGCACACACCCTTTACAATTGCCCTTTGCTGGTGGCTCACCAGTTTTATCTGTGGCCCAGTGTATGTCCTCCCCCCCCACTCCCCACTTGAAATCACTTATAGAGATGCCACTGAAGGCACGCCTACTGGAGTGTGTAGGAGGAGCTACATTTTTAAATAGGTAAATATGGTATAGGAGTGCCTGTTCAGAGGAGGGTTACTCACCTCACTTCTAATGACTCGAATGAGGAAGAGGTAATGATATATATATAGCGCAAACTCAACCCGAAGGTGTCGGAGCGCTTTACATGAGCACCAGTTACATTACACAAGGTCAATTTGGTGGTTTTTTTTTATTGGCACAGGGAGATTAAGTGATTTGTCCAGAATCACAGGATATTGCGCTGATGCAAATAATCAATCCCAGTTCGAAAGTTGGCAGCTCTGAGTGTAACACCACATCCTCTCCCCATGTTTATTCTAAAAGGCTGTCGGGCAGGGATGGCACCAACACCAATGTCAATGCCTCAGCTCTGATTTCCTCATCGTATGGCCAAGACTCTGCTCTAAGTATCTAGCAGCTAGTAAGAGAGAGAGTTTAAGGGTGATTGTCTCCCTTCCAACTTTACTAACAGTACCATCATTGTATTTGCTTAGTGTTTTCAATTGCCACTCTTTCTTTAACGGATTCTCACATCTGTGAATTCTATTTTTTTCCTTAACAACTGGTCCAAAATCTGCAATTTTCACTCCCTCAGGTCATGGGCCTTCGGATAACTCCTCATACCTCTTGAGAAAAGTCACACAGAAAATGACATCAATCCTTCCTGAGCCCGCTGTCTCAGTCCTGAAGCTGACATCATAAACAAGCATTGGCATAGCCAATAGGTCTCGCCTTTGGGACCTTATAAGTGTTTAGCCATGCAACAGTTGATGTTGTTGCACCAAGGATATTGTGCTGGATCACTAAACACTTATAAGATCCCAAAGGCGAGACCCATTGGCTATGCCAATGCTTGTTGTTTTTGTGAGTAACGTTAAAGGAGCCAGTGTGCGCTGTGGAAAGGGCTTTTCAAAGGCATGTTAAACCTGAGAAAGGACCAGTTAAATCCTACTTAATATTTGATGTTATTAAATTATTTACACCAGTACACACACTACATTATTAATAAAAAGGCAGCTTTCAAAAGCACGTTATTCCGAAAATTTGGCAGGGCGCTACATTTTTCATGTTGTGGCCCAGTTATTTGTTTATTTAGCAGACGTAGTAAGGGCAACGCACATTTCAGGAACACATGCAATGGAAAACATTGTTCGTGTAACGTGTTTGCATTCGTATAGCAAAGCTGAGCACGCAATATTGGAGTGAATATTTTTGTGCAGCACTATTGGGTGACTCTATACTGCATTTAGTTGGCACTTTGGGGCTTCTGTGCTGGCATTTCAACTTTTGGAAGAGACAGTAAGTTTATTTACTTGCAGTACCCCAGGGCGTGTAGGGCAAGTTGCCTTTTTTTTGTTTTTCAATCACATCCTCTTTAAGAAGAAAAACATTTACCTAAAGCAAAAAAACAACACGCTTATATTGTGCCATTTGCACATTTTAAACATGCGGGGAAAGTATTTATTTGCATTGCGTACTCTGGATTTAGTTTAGACTTTCGTGCTTCAGTGTTTTTGCCCAACGCAGTCATGTAATTGGTGGTGCTCCTTCGGGAAGCCGGATGGGCAGCATACAGATGCAAACATTTCTTTTGTTGTGAAAAAACCCGCCTTCACTCAAAACATTTGGCTGTCTTGTCAGAAGCTCTTTGTTCATTATCTACACTCCCATCTTTTGACACTGTGGAGTCAACACCCACACACAAAAGTTAAAGTATTTTTAACCACATGCTGTTACAGTTACACATATTTGCGAAAGACCATTGGGGGCCATTCGTTCTCAGCTTCTTTGCAATCATTGTTAGAAATGCGTGGGGTTTCTGATCTAAACAATACAAAAACAAATATGTTTACTTGGTAAATGTTTTTATGTTGGAAAATAATGTTTCTTTGACGAAATAGTTTTATTGTTAGAACAACAATTTGCTTCAAAACGGTTAAAAAGGAAAGCTAAATCAGACCGTATTTCAAGCACTTTGGTTTTCGTTCAGACAGGGTAATTCATGTGGCCTTTCCCTCTTATGCGGTGGCTACAGTTTTGCAAAACTCATGGCATCTATCCTTTTAATTACTTTCATGGGTCAGGTTTCAGAGGTATTTGCAAAGTATCAACATACCACATGCCACAAGTTCAACAGCATGACACATAGTTAAACTCCACAACATAAATACCACACCACCACACAAAATGCCATTCCACATAATTACACTGACACACAATCCCACTCCACATAATTCTAGTACACTCAATACCACATAATTACTATCTACATATTTCCATTACACACCATGCCACATAATTCCACTACCCAAATCCACTCCACACAATTTCACCACACACAATTCCACAACTAACAATTCCAAGCCATATAATTCTATTCCACGCCACATAATTCCACTCCACACCACATAAATCCACTCTAATCCAAAACACATGGGTAAATGACATTCTCATTTACAGCACCAATACCTCTAACTCCCACAAATGCGAGACCAATTTGCATTGCAAATGCTTGTTTTATAGGGAGTCAGTGCAGTCATGGCAGAAGTTGGAATACTGGCTGGCGTTTTGGTACGGCAAGCAGCAGCCGGGCAGCTGCATTTTGAAGGACTTGAAGTTTATTTAGAAATTTCATCTGGATGTTAAAAAACAGTGCACTACAATAATCAATTTTTTACAGTATTAAGGCAGAAATAACTGCTTTCCGCAGATCCAAAGGAGTAAAAGGTAGGACTTTTCTGAGAATTTTTAATGTTAGAAAGCAAGAGGATGTTGTAGAGTTAACGTGGCCCTTGAAGGAGCGTTTGTTATCAAAAAAGACTCCCAGGTTTTTTACTTTCATGACCGAGGTGGGAAGCTCACCCATCTCCAGAGGCCACCAATTAGGTGACCAAAACGAGGTATCCTTACCGAACAGAAGGACCTCTGCCTTTCCAGAGTTCAACTTGAAACAGTTATTAGACATCCATTTCCCGATTTCTCACATGCATTTGTGGAATCTGAAAGCCGTACCCTCAGGGTCTCTGGCCAGCAACACCACAATTTGTGTGTCATCAGCATAAGATACCACTGTAAAACCAAATGTCTTTATAAGCTTGGCTAATGGAGTTACATGAAGATTGAAAAGCGTAGGGCTCAGAGATGATCCCTGTGGAACCCCACAGGAAAACGAGAAGGACTTGGACCTAAATCCGTTAAGCTCCACAAACTGCTCCCTGTCTGAAAGGAAGGCTGAAAGAAGCCTGAGTGCCTTACCCCTAATTCCTAGGGCTGAAACACGGTCAATAAGAAGACTATGGTTGGACGTATTGAACGCTGCGGATAGATTGTATAAAATCAACGCAGCCCTCCCCCACTTGTCGATAGTTTGCATGAAACCGCAATCAAAGCTGACTCTGTGTTGTACTGGCTTCTGAATCCGTATTGTGTGGTTTCCAGAAGGTTATTACTTGAGATGAATAAGGATATTTTGGAATTGATGTCTTTCTCCATGATTTTTGCGGGGAGGGGAAGCCGAGAGATTGGCCTGTAGTTGTTCGGATCTTTGACATCCAGGTTTGGTTTTTTAAGCAGGGGTAGAATGGAAGCCTTTTTCCACTCCTTGGGAAAGTGGCCTTCTGAGAACATCTTATTAAAGATGCCCCTAAGATAATTAGCTGTGATGTTGGGTACTAAATGAAGCAACTTAGGGGGACAAGGGTCCAGTGGCGATTCTTATTGACACAGAAGGGCCTGAATAGTAGCATTATCAAGACAGCTGAACTCATTCAAACTGGGGTTGGTTTCCGATAGATAAATAACCTGCTTTGTAGCTTCGGAGAGAGGATTAAGATCCTCCATTGGGGTGTTAGAAAAGGAGGGCTCCCCTGATGATGGGGTGAAGGCCATCTCTTCAAAATGTACTTCTCTTGGGTGGCTAGTTACACACGTATTGTAGACCAATTCAACTTTGCTCAGAAAGAAATCCACCAGAAAATTACAAAATTCTTGATTAGTTGCGGTGTTTTTAGGTTCACACAGTTTGCTCAGCTTGCATACTGTCGTAAAAAGTTCTTTAGGGACGTTTAAGGAAGCCTTTATTTTAGCTGTAAAGTAGCTAGATTTGGCATTGGAGACTGCTACTTTATAGACCTGAAGAGCCTTTTTTTAGGACGTCTTATCAATGGGGTCATGCTGTGACTACCATTTTCTTTCCAGCCTGTGACAGGCTTGCTTATGACTCCTGAGAATGTCATAAAACCAGGGCTCAGTGTGAGAAATCTTCCTCTTCTTAATGGACTTGAATGGGGCCAGCCGATTGAGATTAGAGGTGATCCAGTTATAATAATCTGAGGTAGCCTCCTCCAAATCTAGGGGAATCTCAGGTTTAGAATCGACTAGCAGCTCATTAAAAGCCTCTGGGGTGATTTTGTGTCAAGGCTGACTTAAGGAATTAGATGTTTGGAGGAAAACAGTAGAGACTTCCCTTCCCATAGTAAGGGAAAACATGTCCGCAGAATGGCCTGACCAAGCCAGCGGAAGGATGGACGCGACTGTAAGATAGGAGTTGTCAGAAAACATACCATCCAGTGTGTGGCCGGCAACATGTGTGGGTGCATTTATTAGTTGTACTAGCCCTGCACTTTCCCAAAAATCCGAAAAAAGACTGCATCTCTGTCTAGGGCTGTTCCCCAGATGGAAATCACCTAGGATGGTGAAGTCTGTAGAGTTCATTTTTATATCCAACAGCTGACTGTTGTTGCCCACAAGAGCTGCTCTGGGACCAGGGGGTCTATAAATAAGAGCCCCATTGAAAGAGTAATGAATGGTCCAAAGGAAACTTTAAAATAGTCTCTATATATCATGGCTAATCCCCCAACCTTTATCCCTATCCGATCAAGCCTAGTAATGGTAAATCCATTGGGGATGGCCATGATGAGATCTGGAGCTGAAATAGCATCAGCCCATGTCTCAGTAACAAATGCCAGGTCCAGCGCATGGACCTCCAAGAAATTGGAGAAGACCGAGGCATTTTTAATAAGGGATCTAGGGGCAGATTTACAAGCCCCTTGCGCCGCCGGTGCATCGCGTTGCGTGACGCACTGGTGGCGCAGCCTGCTAAGTGATATTTACAAGAACAGGTAAAGTCACCCTGCGTGACTTAACCTGTGCTTGTAAATATCGCCCCTGTTCACGCAACACTTTGCGTGTTAGGGGCGTGACATGGGTGTTGCTGTGGGTGTTCCCATGCAACACCCATGTCCACTGATGCATTTCCATATTTACGATAAATCGTAAATCTGGAAATGCGTCAGAATGCTACGCCACCCTAGGGGTGGCGTAGCGAGGTGCAACGAGGAGAAATGTTTTAATTTCTCTTTGTTTATTTCCTCTTTCAATGCGTGCTGCATTCTACAGCACACATTGGAAGAGGACTGTTAGATTTGGGGGTCTCTAGTTGGCAGAGGTAGGTACCTTTGTCCAAATAGGGACCCTTGAGTCTAGTCAGGGAAAGTAGGTACACTCCTGAAATAACCCCTGCTCACCCTCTTGGTAGCTTGGCACGAGCAGACAGGCTTAGTTCAGAGGCAGTGTGTAAAGCATTTGTGAACACATACAGTAATCAAGTGACACTACTACAAATGGACACCACACAGGTTATATATTTATAAAAATAGGTATACTTTATATAGATTTATCACAAGACCATTAACGACAAAAATAATCCACAATACTGTCAAGAATGCGTAGTTCTGATCAAAAAGGCTTAATTCAAGGTTCTGTGCGAGTCGGTAGCCTCCTCCGGCTACGGCGATGTCAAGAACAAACAGAGTCTCACAAATCCAGCTGACCGCGTCGAGACGGGCCAACACAGCGTAGACAGACTTGGTCACAGTACCTTTTACTTGAAGCGGCAGGCACGGGCGTGCGAGCCGGATGGCTGTTCGTCGCAGTCGCGATGCAAAAATGGAAGCGTTGCAGGACGCGTTGTCCCTCGATGCGGTGCAGGCAGCGGCTCGTTGACGTCGTCGAGACGGAGTCGGTGAAACCAGGGCCGTGCGTTGCAGGGCGAGACGGTGCTTCGATGCGGTGCTGGCAGGTTGCGGTGCGGCGACGGAGCCGGATTCGGGAGCTGGCGTCGATCAGTCCGGACAGCGGTGCGAGTCGGGCGGTGCGTCGCGAAACGTACGAGCGGTGCCCAACTCCGGTGCGGTCACAGGACTCGAACTCAGCAGCAGTGACCGTGTCGGTCGGACCAGATGGATTCGGTGTAGCGAGGCGTTGCAAGGTGCGGTGCTCACAGGTTACGGTGCAGGCAGCGGCTCGTTGACGGAGTCGGTGAGACCAAGGCCGTGCGTTGCAAGATGCAGGCGTTGCTCGATGCGGTGCCAACAGGACACCGAGCCGGTCGGGAGAGTCGGTCACAGCTCCCTACCTCTGTAGCCACTGAAACAGAGTTTCCAGCAGCAATTCACAAAGGGGTTGAAGTCCAATGGTCCTGGGACTTCGGTCAGGGGCAAGCTCTCTTCCAAGCCCTTGGAGATCCTTCACAAGTTGATGAAAGTCACAGCAAAGCAAAAGTTCCTTTCTCCTTTCTTTGGCAGTCAGGCAAACCACTGCAGGCCAATCCCCCAAGCAGCACTTCAGCTTAGGGATAGTCTCTCCTCAGTTTCTTCTTGGTTCCGCTCCTCAGCAAAGGTTTCTTCTTGTTCCCAAAAGTGATCTAATTTCCTAGGGGTCTGGGTCCCCTTTTATTGACAGTTTCTCTTTGTTCTCTGAAGGCAGAGAGGCCTCTGCCTAGCCCAAAACCAGTTCTGGTCAGTCCTGGAGCACTTTGTTTTTCTGACTCCTTCTTTCCTTTCAGAATGTGGGGCAGAGTGCTCAGCCGCCCGGCAGGAGGTGGAGCCAGCATTGTGGAAGGCAGGCACAGCCCTATTCAGACCCAGGTGCAACTCCTCCCTCCACTCTGGATGCAGATCTTTCTATTCAGCCCTGTGCTGACTCACCCCTGTCTCCTGTAGCCACCCCCAACCCCTGTCACTCAATCTCCAGACAAGGAATACACAACCTAGCAGAGGCAGGCTTGGATAGTTAGGCAAGAAAATACCCACTTTCTAAAAGTGGTATTTTCAAACACAGAATGTTAAAACCAACTTCACTAAAAGATGTATTTTATCATCCTGAGTTCAGGCATACTAAATTCGTTTTTCTACCATGTTCCTGGGTCAGTTCTGACTATAAGGTGTAATAGTCAGTCTGCCCATTCTGGCCTATGGGGAGCAGGTAGCCTTGCAATAGTGAAAAACGAAAATGGCTGTAATTCACTATTAGGACATGCCACACACACCAGGGCATGTCCTACCTTATACTTACAATGCACCCTGCCCTAGGTCCTACTTTAGGGGTGACCAACATGCAGTAAAGGGAAGGTTTAGGGACTGGTAAGTGGGTGCACTCACCAAGTCGACATGGCAGCCCTAGGCTGCACACAGGCTCTGCAATGGCAGGCCTGAGACACACTTTACAAGCTGCTTCTGTGGGTGGCACAACCCGTGCTGCAAGCCCACCAGCAGCATTGGATTTACAAGCCCTGGGCACACTCAGTGCACGGTACTAGGGACTGACAAGAAAACCAATCATCCAATCATGGAGTCACTAATACATACATCAATTCACGATAGAGAGCACTTGCACTTTGGCACTGATTAGCAGCGGCAAAGTGCCCATGAGCATCTAGTCCAGCAAAAACATATCGGCAACAGTGGAGGCATTACGAAAAAATGGAAGGGAGACCCACGCCAAGGATGCCAGGTCTTACAAGGACATTTCCTCAATTGATTGTTTTTGTGCAGGAAAGTGCCCCTTCCTGCACAAAAACAATCTCCCCACGACGCAGGCATCCTTGCACCATGGTGCAAGGGTGCCTGCGCCGGCGCATGGCAGCAGTTTGTGTGCCAGCGCTGGGGGAAGCACAGAGATGCAACATATTGTTGTAAATATGTTGCATCCCTGTGCTTTGAAACTAACGCAGCGTGGCGCAGCAAAATGACTTGTGGCACCGCACTGCGTTAGTTTCTTGTAGATCTGCCCCCTAGCATTTATGGGGGTAAAGTCACCCTGCATGACTTTTCATGGCCTTGTAAATATGGGCCCCTTATACACATCACTATGTGTGAAAGGGGCGTTCCATGAGTGTTGCTGTGGGTTTTCCCATTTCCCAAAGTGTTGTAAACCTAGGAATGTGTCAGAATCGTATCCCTACCCAGCAGAGGCATAGAAGTGGCGCACCAAGGAGAAATACTTTTATTTCTCCTTGTTTTCCATTACATAGAAGGAGCAAAATGCCATTAATTATTCTTTTTGTGAAGGAAGGTGTCTCTTCCTGCACAACAACAATCATTCCTGCCATGGCGCAAGGGTGTCTGGGTTGGTGCACGACTGCTGTTTATGCGCCGGTGCAGGGAAGGACAGGAATGCGCTGTATCTTGTAAATACGGCGCATTCCTGCCCTTTTATTTTGATGCACGGCAGCGCAGCAGTAAGGCTTGCTGTGCTGCAGTGTGTCAAAATATAGTAAATGAGGCCCTCAGGATGTAAATGGCAGAGATTACTCTTTGCTGCCTACGTACACCTCAGACAGCCTGACGGAGTAAGAGCCTGTGGAGCTTTAGGCACCTGTCCGTCACCCGATTTAAAGTGGGCATACACATGACAAATTTTTGCTTTCACATATCACCATACAAATCTCGGTGATATGTGAAAGCAAAACTTTAAATTACCCCCTCTCCTTTGGAGAAAACTCCCATGGTGAGGGGGGATCATTGTTTTTTTGTTTTTTTTTAAATAAATTAAAAAAAATCAAAGTTTGATGTACGGCTCCATCATGTTGACAGTGCCATCAAGTCAAACTTTTAATGCATTACAGGAACTGCCATAATGGCCATTCTTGGAAATGCAGGAGATGTGAGCTGGGCCGGCGAACATCTTTAAAGCTGACAGTGGAGTACCCTCGCCATGGCGGGAGTAAAGTACGAGGCCCCTAGTAATGACAGCAACCTAGAAGAATGGCACTAAAAATGGATTCGCACGCTGTGATTGTAGGGAAAATATTACAATTAATTGAGGTTTTAAAGCACGCAATAAATTTTTTGATTTTTGGTGTTCTTTCTTCTTGAAGGAACAGAGTGTTAAAAATGGTACCTTTTAAAACACACACCAATACCTTTGTACACAACATGATGGGATTTAAAAACAATTTCAGAGGGGTTTTGTACAATACCCACAAGACATTTGCGGGAAGTTAGAAGCACATAGTGCTATTTAAACACATTTAGGCCATGATTACGAGTGGTCCTGTATCAGCGAGATATCTATCGCACCTGCTAAATACTGATTTCGGTTTTTATAGTTTGTTATAGTTTGTAGACTTATATAGCGCAGCTTATTACCCGAGAGGCTATCCAGGCGCTGTCCATGGGGTCATTAAGTTATTTGCCCAGATCACAGGATGTTGCGCCCACACCGAGACTTGAACCCGGATTCCCAGCTCCCGAGTCGGCGGATCTGGCCGCGGCGCCACATCCTCTCCCACAGTGTGATAAAAAGCATCTATTACAAGTTCCCCCAGTGGAATATGGGGAATAGCATCTATGCACCAAAATCTGCATGTCCTGATATTTACTGGACAGCGGTCACTGGAGGGCTCCGCTGGGCTCCTGTTGCTGCCTCTTCTAACCGGGCTCCCGCAAGGTCCAGGAGGACCACAACTACCACAGACCTTAGCGCGCGGACGCGCTTCAAAAGAAGGACGCCGGCCCGCGGCGTGCTGTAGCCGCGGTCACTGGAGGGCTCCGCTGGGCTACTGTTGCTGCCTCTTCTAACCGGGCTCCCGCAAGGTCCAGGAGGACCACAACTACCACAGACCTTAGCGCGCGGACGCACTTCAAAAGAAGGACGCCGGCCCGCGGCGTGCTGTAGCCGCGGTCAACTGGAGGGCTCCGCTGGGCTCCTGTTGCTGCCTCTTCTAACCGGACTCCCGCAAGGTCCAGGAGGACCACAACTACCACAGACCTTAGCGCGTGGATGCGCTTCAAAAGAAGGACGCCCGCCCGCGGCGCAGGACGCGCGCGGGCCGCGCCAGGGCCAAGGGCCGGCCCATCCACGCCTGTCGGAGCCCGGAGGTGGCCGGGCTGGGCCTACTCTCTTTCATCTGCATCCGACTAAGGTACTGTTTCTATAGTAGCAAGTATGGCAAGAAGAAGGGGCCCAAAGGAGAAGATTGGTGGGGGGTGGGAGTTACCCTGGACTCGTTCTTGGTAAGAGCGGCCAGTGTTCTCTCGCATGAGATTGAGCTGACCAAAAGACGCCTATCCTTAGAGCCGGCCCCCTCAACATCGAGATTGTCTACAGGGTCTGCTATCGATCCCCTTCTGGATATGTAGTCATCATTACCCATAATTCCCCCAGACTCTGCACAGGACCAGGGCAGTGCCTCTCCTCCCCACCTGAACACAGAGACCTCACCAAGGAGGGGTATAACTCATTCACCCTTGAACGTATCATCACTGGACACTTCGCCGCTACCTCCGGCTAAGCGCACCAGAGCAGGGGGCGTCGTTAGTGGTGCTAAATCAAAACACCTAAAAAATAATTGTGCCGCTAAATCTAAAGGCCCCCAAAAAAAGACGCACACAATGAACCGTAAAATATCGGCACCATCTGTGACTCCTAATATTCCATCTCTCCAAGTTCTGCAAGATGATACCATTTGGTCAGAAGTCACGACAAGGCTAAATAATATAATGGTTCCTATCTTAGCCAAAATGTTCCAAATTGAACTTCGGCTGGCAGAGTTAGAGTCCCAGAATCGTTCATTACTTGTTCAAATGTCTCAGTTAAGTGCTCCTTCTTTGGTAGCATCCACAAGTACAGACCCAGTACAATCAATGGAAGCAAGAGGCCCACCAGTATCTTCGATAAGGACATCAATAACACCAACACCTCCGGTCGACCCCATTAATGTCTCAGCACAGCCCCTAAACGTGATCTCCAACACTAACTCAACATGTGGCAACCAGATTCCCCAAGGGTTGAGCAAAGGGGGACCATCGTCTCAGCCCTTAACAGCCCAGAAGGAAACAAGAGGGGCTATTCAGCCAGTAGGTCTACTTGAGAACTCTACGAGACGATGTGAGAGTCTCCTGAAACAAACTCTCCATCTTCCACCTGCTGCTGTCCCATTGGTGCTGGTTCTGGCAAACGTCCCCCCCCTCCGAGAAGATCAAATTGAATCTACAGGACAATTAATGGACAAATGTCTTCATTGGTTATCAAATAATGTTAAAGTAACAGAGAGGGGAAGGAAGCAATTGGCTAACGAAATTATCATGGCCAGGAGAGTGGGATGGGTGGGTGGTCTAAGAAAATCCCTCGCAGGTGACTGTGTGGTTATCAATTTCAGTAATGTTCACACGGCCCCTAATCTCCTAGCCAACTTTCATAGCCTTTCCCTAAGGAATACACAGATAATACCCTTATCACTAGAGTATTTCTACACTGGCTACGGTACAATAGCGGAAAGGGATTATAGGGGTAGAAAAACGTCACCAGTCCCCGGTGTGACAGGGAAAGACCATTCCACCTCAAATCACGGGATCAGACTACACAATAGATTCGAAGCCCTGTCGAACCTGGAGGACTGTGATTGACTAACTCCTTCACTCTATCTTTTATCAGCCAAGGCAATTACCCCGGCCCTAGCAGAGTATAGTCTATTGGAGACCCCATTCACCATACCACCTTTAGAGAATGCTCCTGCAGTTGTAACTCCTATATCTAGTAATCTGGAGCATGTGCAGACGCCCCAACCCTTCATAATTGATAGCGAGGGTCTCAAGACTAATATGATAACATGGAACGTGGCAGGCATAGCCTCTAAAATAGGAAACCACCAGTGGATAAATAAGTGGCAAACCATGGAGTTAGTATTCTTCCAGGAGACTTGGGCTAAAGACCCAGTCTTTTTCCATGGGTTTCGTACCTTCCACTCTCCGGCAATTCCATCATCCTCTGGGAGGGCGAAGGGGGGTTGTTAGACCTGTCAGCCCTAGGGTGGTCTTCCCCTACATTTTTCCCTTTTTTTGCCTCGTTATGGACCGCCATTTTTGCTGGACATAGAACTCTGGGCGCCTTACCGCTGCTAAACAGTGCTGAGGCGCAGGTGCTCTCTCCTAACAATATGGTTGCCACAGGCCCCTGCTACTGCGGAGTGGCCATTGTCCTGCGCACTAGTAGTTGGGATAAGGTTGGGACTTAATGATACTGTAACCTTGACCGTCCCGCCTCTTGTCACCGCAGAGTCCCCAGACTCTTCTAGAACCTTCCAAAACCCCCCATCTTGCCGCCTTTATGGCGAGTCACCTGACCTAGACGTATAAAAGTAAAGGAGGGAAATCTGATAGTTAGTTGGTGCACAACGGGACCTGGGGACCCTCCGCCAGAGTATAGGCTATTGAGCTAGGGGGGAGCTACACTACTGAGGCTGACTGAGCTTAGGCCCTGCTGTGCCCAAGATAGCTGAGTGATCCTGCCAGCCTGCTGACCTTGCCCAGTGTGAGGGGAACCAGGGATACCAACTCCAGTGGGCCACCCGGGACTACCAGATTTCCTCCCACTGCCAATAGTTATTGCCACTGATACCTGCCATCCTCTGCCAGCGCTGAAACTGAGAGTGCTGGGGATCCGACGCCTGAAACACCTACTAGCCGCGCTGTGACTTCTAAGCGCTGTGAGTTGACTGAGCTGTGGACCTGTTGCCTGAAACGCCCCAACCAGCGCTGTGAGCCTGAGAGTGCCACCACCGTTTGGGAGCCCTGAGGTACGAGGTAGGCGCTGCCACTACAATGCGCTGTGACCTATAGGGGCTGGGACTGCAAGGCGCCGTGACCTGCATGTGCTGGGAGCGGGAAGTGCTGCAAGCTCCCCCAATGCGCTGTGCCCAAGATCACCACCACCTTCGTGTGAGCGTTTTGCCCTGAAGCGACGATGCGCCCAAGATCACCGCCGCGGCCCCGGTGCCGCTGAGGGAGTAGCGCTGTGTCCCACATCACCGCCGCTGCCCGGGAGCAGCTGCGGAGCAAGACTGCGGAGGAACCTGAGCGCCGCCACGGCCCCCGAAGCCAAGGGAGGGCCGCCGCAGCTACCGCGAAGGTTGCACTGGGCCGGGAGCGCGCGAGAGAGCGTTGCTGGGCAACCGGGGCGCCGGCCGCGTCATCGGCCGCGCCCCCAGGAAGCCGTGCTCCCATTGGTAGCCAGGGCTGAGGCAATCAGGAAGAGCCGGAGCGCGTTGTGGCACCCGCGGGAGGAGCTCCAAGGCGTGAGGGAGCCCCCGCACCCCACCAGGCAAGTTTCCAAGAAGCGGAGTGCCCTGCAGACGACAGCGCAATGCTCTGCCTCCCCAGGTACCCGCCCCAAGTGTAGGGAGGAGGGGGGTTGCCTGGGGGGCGTCCTGCGCCTGCTAGTCCCGACGCCACATTGCGGCCTGCATTCCCCCCCACCGAGTGGACCGGTGAGTCGGAAGGGGGGGCAACGGTGGACCACGCCGGGGAAGAGACTCTCCCACATCCCAAAAGGGGGGATAGCCCCAGGGGCTCCAGAGGGAGCCCGAGTACATCGTGGGAATAGACAGGCAGGGGATAACCCCACGCTCCCAAAACCTTCTCCTAAGGTTCCCCCTGACTTGTTACACTCCTACATAGAGGTATATGCCTGAAGGTCTAGCCGCCTAGGAGTGAACTGCATTATTGCCTAACCTGCATCAGAATAACATGCTTTAATATCTATTTACCTAAGAATCATATGCCTGATTGTCTATCTGCATAAGAAGTATTTACCTGCGTGGAAGGTGCATGGGAAATGTTGCCTGTAATGACCATGTGCATAGGAAATGTTACTGTTAGTGAACCTGTGCAACAGAAGTGTTATCTGAAGTCACCTGAAGTTAGAGAAACCGTTTAATCTGCACCCTGTGCGAGTTTCGCATTTCTAATCCTGACCAAAGATGGATAAAGCTACTTGTTTTTGTCCATGAGTCTAGAGTGGTGTCTCTTTATTGCGTGCGCTTTACTGGGTCAGTGTGAGTGTGTGCTGCACAACTACTTAACACATAGCTTCCGGCGTGCCTTCCCGCCTCGCGCCAAGCTACCCCGTCGGAGTCGGTGGTCCCTGGGACCTTCCGGGTCTAACATTGGTGTTCAGCGGTGGGATTAGGACTTGTGCTTGTGCAGCACCCTACAGTGACTCAGTGTGCGCCGCAATCTGACACCTGTTTTAATGCAAGCTTATAATTCTCCCTAATTGCCTGATTGTGAATGCTTTTGTGTTAAGCGTGTTACCTAGGTCCTAGTGGTTTTCCCTGAAATTGTCCGAGGCCCTACCTAGCAGGATGGAGTTCGAGCTGGCCAACCTAGAAACGTACACTGTGGCGCAGCTTAGGGAGCTCTGCCAGGGGAAGGGGGTGTTCTTCAAGCGAGGCGCCAAGAGAGAGGAGCTTCAGAAGAGCTTGAGAGCATGGGCATTGGCCCACCCGGAAGGGAGAGGGGACGAGGGGCAGGGAGAGCATGACGCTCCAGGAGGGCTGGACCTACTGCACATAGATACTAGCGGGAATGTATTGCCAGGAAGACGTTCCAGGGCAGGCAGTAGTGTTTCAGTAAGGAGCCTGTCTGCAGAGGAGTTCGAGGACAGGAGGGAGGAGAGACAACTTAAGCTAGAGCTTGCCAGGCTAGACAAGGAGCGTGAAGAGAAGAGGCTGGCTATGGAGGAAAGGAAGCTTGCCCATGAGCTCAGCCTGAAGGAGCTGGAGATTAGAGCCCTACAAATAGGGGCTACCAGCAACGCAAATGGTGGCAGCGTACCTACTGAAGCTTCACGGGAGTCTAGGTTCTACATGCCCAAAGATGCTGTGGCCAATTTCAGTGTGGGGGACGACATCGATAAGTGGCTAGCGGCCTATGAGGTGTCCTTAGTAGCCCATGGGGTCCCCGAGAGTTATTGGGGGGGTGGCCTGTATAGGTACATGCCTCCGGTGGGGAGGGACACACTCTTGACATTAGACAAGGCAGACCAGACCAACTATTCGGTCATGAGGGAAGCGTTGCTTAAGAAGTTTGGCCTGACCCCTGAGAAATACCGACAGAAGTTTAGAAATAGCCACAAGCTTCCCACACAGAACTGGGTGGATTTCCTGGACTATGCCCGCAAAGCATTGGAGGGTTGGGTGCGGGGCAGCGAGGTGACTGACTATGAAGGGCTATATGATTTGTTCTTAAGAGAGCACCTTCTAGATAAATGTTTTCCAGAGCTGCGCCAACACCTGGTGGACCGCAAGCTGAACGGCCCGAGGGAGCTTGCGGAGGAGGCGGATACCTGGATCAGTACCAGGGTGTCCAACAAGGGATCCGGGGGGGACCCCCAGAAGGATGGACAGGGTTTCCCCCAGAAGAGAGAGGGGGGAGATAAAAAGGAGTTCTCCAAAGGCCCCCAAAACAGACCGCAAGGGAGAGGGTTTGGATCCCAGCCCCAATCTGGTTACCAAAAGCCTACTTATCCTGACAGAAGTCAGCCGCCCAAGACTGTCCGGTGCTATGAGTGCGGGGAGGTTGGACACTACAAGGGGGATCCCCAGTGTCGTAAAAGGACCTCAGCCCCTACTGGAGGTAAGAACCCCGGGGTGGCGAGTGTAGCACTGGGGGAGGAGTTGTCCCTAGATAAGGGGGGTGAGTGGGCAGGTTTGACCCTAGTTTCCCTGGGAGACAGGGAGATGGTCCCACAGATTCAGGTACCCTCGAATACTGCCAAGTACCGGCAGAGGGTCCGTGTTAATGGGGAGGGGGTGGAGGCTCTGAGGGACACAGGTGCCAGCATGACGATGGTAAGGAGACAGCTGGTGTCCCCGGAGCAAGTGATTCCTGATGTACTCCACCCGGTTGTGATGGCTGACAACAGTGTGGGTCACTACCCCGTGGCCCAAATTCCCTTTGAGTGGGGAGGGGTTTCAGGCCTTTTGAGAGTTGCGGTGAGCCCTGCCATGCCAGTCGACTGTTTGTTGGGAAACGACTTGGAGCATACCGCCTGGAAGGAAGTGGAGTTCAACGCACACGCTGAGATGCTGGGACTACCAGGATGGACTTGTGCGGTCTCATGGTCCATGGCTGCCCGGCAAGGGAACCAACCGGGGCCGGAGCCTGGAACAATGGCCCAGCCCACCGCTGATCAGGACGATGTCTTGGAAGATGCATCCCGTGAGATGGATGGGGCACCCACTGCGGTGGCCCCGGAGTCCACGGAGGAGGATGTTGGTCCCGTGGGGGACCTGCCAGCCCCTGCAGAGTGGCTGGAGTGGAGGAATTCTGTCGGGCACAGAAGGAGTGTCCCACCCTTGAGGGCATGCGGCGACAGGCCGAAGCCCAAGCAGCTGGAAATGCTGCTGGAAACTATCACATTTACTGGGAGGATGGCCTTCTTTTCAGTGAGCCTAAGGCTCCGGTGCATGGGTCCTCAAGGGCCTTAGTGGTCCCCCAATGCTACTGAGCCTTTTTACTGGAGTTAGCGCACGAGATCCCCCTGGCGGGACACCTGGGCCAAGATAAAACTTTTGCGCGGTTGGTCCCACACTTTTATTGGCCCAGGATGAGGATCGCCTCTGATACCTACTGCAAGACCTGCGTGACTTGCCAGGCGAGTGGGAAGACCGGGACCAAGTTGAAGGTCCCCTTGGAACCCCTACCGGTCGTCGGTACCCCTTTTGAGCGGGTGGGCATCGACATTGTCGGGCCTATGGATCCGCCAACCTCTTCTGGACACCGGTTCATCCTGGTTCTGGTGGACCACGCCACCCGGTACCCGGAGGCTATCCCTCTGAGGACCATAACTGCACCTGCGGTGGCGCGGGCCCTGATGGGGATTTTTACCCGAGTGGGCTTCCCCAAGGTGGTGGTGTCGGACAGGGGCACCAACTTTATGTCCGCCTATATGCAGGCCATGTGGAAGGAGTGTGGGGTGACGTACAAGTTCTCCGCCCCTTACCACCCCCAGAACAACGGGCTCGTGGAGCGTTTTAACAAGACCCTGAAAGGAATGATCAGGAGTCTGCCTGAGGACTTGAGGAAGAAGTGAGACGTCCTCTTGCCCTGTCTGTTGTTTTCCTACAGGGAGGTGCCGCAGAAGGGGGTAGGCTTCAGCCCCTTCGAGCTTCTGTACGGACACCCTGTTAGGGGACCCCTCAGTCTCGTGAGAGAGGGGTGGGAGAAGTCTCCTAGGAGGCTTCCCCAAGATGTGGTGAGCTACATGTTGGCGTTCCGCAGCCAGATGCTCAAGTTGTGGAAGGAGGCATCCGACAACCTGGAGGCCAGTCAAGCAGTCCTTAAAGAGTGGTACGACCGGAATGCCCATCCTGTGGAACTGGATACTGGACAGAAGGTGTGGGTCATGGAGCCCGGAGAGCTTAGCGCCCTCCAGGACCGGTGGACTGGCCCATACGAGGTACTGGAGAGGAAGGGCCAGACCATGTACTTGGTGGATCTTAGGACCCCAAGGCAACCCCACTGAGTGTTACATGTCAACCGCCTCAAGCCACACCAGGAGAGGTCGGAACTTACCCTCCTGATGGTGACCGATGGGAGCGAAGAGGAGGAGAGCGAGCCTCTTCCGGATCTTCTAGCGTCCCTAGAGAAGGATGGATCGGTGGAGGGAGTGATTCTCTCCCCGTCCCTGACGCAGGAGCAACAGAGGGACTGCCGCCAGGTATTGGGGCAGTTCGCCTCCTTGTTTTCCCTCACTCCGGGGATCACCCGCCTGTGTACCCATGACGTGGACACAGGAGACAGCCCCCCTGTCAAGACCAAGTCATATCGGCTGTCAGACAAAGTGAAGACCAGCATTCAGAGTGAGGTCGCTAAGATGTTGGAGCTGGGGGTGATCGAGCCTTCCAGCAGCCCCTGGGCCAGCCCGGTGGTATTGGTACCGAAAGCAGCACCACCGGGCACCACACCTGAACTTCGGTTCTGTGTGGACTACCGAGGACTTAACTCCGTGACCAAGACGGATGCTCACCCGATCCCTAGGGCGGATCAATCAATCAATCAATCATGTCAGTTATAAAGCGCACTACATACCCGCGAGAGTCTCAAGGCGCTGGGGGAAGAGGGGGGTGGTGCTGCTACTGATCGAAGAGCCAGGTCTTGAGGAGTCTTCTGAAGGCCAGTAGGTCTTGGGTCTGTCGGAGGTTGGTGGGGAGGGTGTTCCAGGTCTTGGCGGCGAGGTGGGAGAAGGATCTGCCGCCGGCGGTCGTTTTCCGGATGCGGGGGACTGTGGCGAGGGCGAGGCTGGTCGAGCGGAGCTGGCGGGTGGGGGTGTAGAAGCTGAGTCGTCTGTTGAGGTAGGCTGGTCCGGAGTTGTGGAGTGCTTTGTGTGCGTGGGTGAGGAGCTTGAAGGTTATCCTCTTGTTGACAGGGAGCCAGTGCAGGTCTCTCAGGTGGGGTGTGATGTGGCTGCGTCGGGGGATGTCGAGGATAAGACGTGCAGAGGCGTTCTGGATGCGTTGCAGCCGTCTCAGGAGCTTAGCCGTCGTTCCTGCGTAGAGGGCGTTTCCGTAGTCCAGCCTGCTGGTGACGAGGGCCTGGGTGACTGTTTTTCTTGTTTCGGTGGGGATCCACTTGAAGATCCTGCGGAGCATTCGGAGGATGTTGAAGCAGGATGAGGAAACGACGTTGACCTGCTTAGTCATGGAGAGGGTGGGGTCGAGGATGACACCTAGGTTGCGTACGTGGTCGGTGGGTGGCGGGGCTGTTCCCAGTGATGTTGGCCACCAGGAGTCGTCCCAGGCTGAAGGGTTGGAACCAAGGATGAGGACCTCCGTCTTGTCCGAGTTCAGCTTCAGGCGGCTGGTCCTCATCCATTCGGTGACGGCCTTCATTCCTTCGTGGAGGTGGGCTTTGGCGGTGTGAGGGTCTTTGGTGAGGGAGAGGATCAGCTGGGTGTCGTCGGCGTAGGAGATGATGTTGAGGTTGTGCTGTCGGGCGCCGTGGGCGAGGGGTGCCATGTAGATGTTGAACAGCGTTGGGCTGAGGGAGGAGCCTTGGGGTACGCCGCAGATGATCTTGGTGGCCTTGGATCGGAAGGGGGCGAGGCGGACGGATGAGCTCATTGACCGGCTAGGGGCAGCCCGATACTTGAGTACTTTTGACCTCACGTCAGGATACTGGCAGATCACCATGGCGGATGGAGCCAAGGAGAAGACTCCATTCTCCACCCCAGAGGGCCACTTCAAATTTCGAGTCATGCCCTTTGGGTTAAAAAACGCTCCTGCCACTTTTCAGCGGTTGGTAAACCAGGTACTTTCTGGCTTAGAGGCCTTCTCTGCTGCCTACCTGGATGACATAGCTGTCTTCAGCAGCAGCTGGGAGGACCATCTGGAGCATCTCCAGGAGGTGCTGCAGGCCCTGCAGTGGGCTGGCCTGACCATCAAGGCCAGCAAATGCCAGATCGGACAGGGATCTGTCGTCTACCTGGGGCACCTGGTGGGCGGGGGTAAGGTGCAACCCCTCCAGGCCAAAATCGAGACCATCCTGGCCTGGGAGCCCCCCAAAACCCAGACGGAGGTCAGGGCTTTCCTGGGCCTCACGGGTTACTACCGCCGGTTTGTCAAGGGCTATGGCACCATCGTGGCCCCCCTGACCGAACTCACGTCCAAGAAGGAACCACGGAAAGTAATTTGGACGGATGCTTGCCAGAAAGCTTTCGATACCCTCAAGCAGGCTGTGTGCACTGCTCCGGTGCTTAGGGCTCCGGACTTCAGCAAGGAATTTATTGTTCAAACGGACGCCTCTGAGCATGGCATTGGGGCAGTACTCTCACAACTCAACGAGGAGGGCCTAGACCAGCCTGTGGCCTTCTTCTCCAGGAGGCTACTCCCCCAGGAACAGCGGTGGAGTACTATTGAACGGGAAGCTTTTGCTGTGGTTTGGGCCTTGAAGAAGCTGAGGCCATTTCTCTTTGGCTCTCACTTCCTGATTCAGACCGACCACCGGCCCCTTCGCTGGCTCATGCAGATGAGGGGCGAAAACCCTAAATTGTTGAGGTGGTCCATTTCCCTCCAGGGTATGGACTTCAGGGTGGAACACCGACCCAGAGTAGACCACGCCAACGCTGACGGTCTCTCTCGGTTCTTCCGCCTTAGTGACGAGAACTCCCTAGAGGTTGGGTAGCTCTCCCCACTTTCGGCTGGGGTGGACGCGTGTTAGACCTGTCAGCCCTAGGGTGGTCTTCCCCTACATTTTTCCCTTTTTTTGCCTCATTATGGACCGCCATTTTTGCTGGACATAGAACTCTGGGCGCCTTACTGCTGCTAAACAGTGCTGAGGCGCAGGTGCTCTCTCCTAACAATATGGTTGCCACAGGCCCCTGCTACTGCGGAGTGGTCATTGTCCTATCTGCGCACTAGTAGTTGGGATAAGGTTGGGACTTAATGATACTGTAACCTTGACCGTCCCGCCTCTTGTCACCGCAGAGTCCCCAGACTCTTCTAGAACCTTCCAAAAAACCCCATCTTGCCGCCTTTATGGCGAGTCACCTGACCTAGACGTATAAAAGTAAAGGAGGGAAATCTGACAGTCAGTTGCTGCACAACGGGACCTGGGGACCCTCCGCCGGAGTATAGGCTGCTGAGCTAGGGGGGAGCTACACTACTGAGGCTGACTGAGCTTAGGCCCTGCTGTCCCCAAGATAGCTGAGTGATCCTGCCAGCCTGCTGACCTTGCCCAGTGTGAGGGGAACCAGGGATACCAACTCCAGTGGACCACCTGGGACTACCAGATTTCCTCCCTCTGCCAATAGTTATTGCCACTGATACCTGCCATCCTCTGCCAGCGCTGAAACTGAGAGCGCTGGGGATACGACGCCTGAAACACCTACTAGCCGCGCTGTGACTTCTAAGCGCTGTGAGTTGACTGAGCTGTGGACCTGTCGCCTGAAACGCCCCAACCAGCGCTGTGAGCCTGAGAGTGCCACCACCGTTTGGGAGCCCTGAGGTACGAGGTAGGCGCTGCCACTACAATGCGCTGTGACCTATAGGTGCTGGGACTGCAAGGCGCCGTGACCTGTATATGCTGGGAGCGGGAAGTGCTGCAAGCTCCCCCAACGCGCTGTGTGCCCAAAATCACCGCCGCTGGCCGGGTACCTTCGTGTGAGCGTTTTGCCCTGAAGCGACGATGCGCCCAAGATCACTGCCGCGGCCCTGTTGCCGCTGAGGGAGTAGCGCTGTGTCCCACATCACCGCCGCTGCCCGGGGGCTGCTGCGGAGAAAGACTGCGGAGGAACCTGAGCGCCGCCGCGGCCCCCAAAGCCAAGGGAGGGCCGCCGCAGCTACCGCGAAGGCCGCACCGGGCCGGGAGCGCGCGAGAGAGCGTTGCTGGCCAACCGGGGCGCCGGCCACGTCATCGGCCGCGCCCCCAGGAAGCCACGCTCCCATTGGTAGCCAGGCGCTGAGGCAATCAGGAAGAGCCGGAGCGCGTTGTGGCACCCGCGTGAGGGGCTCCAAGGCGTGAGGGAGCCCCCGCACCCTCCCAGACAAGTTTCCAAGAAGCGGAGTGCCCTGCTGACGACAGCGCAATGCTCTGCCTCCCCAGGTACCCGCCCCAAGTGTAGGGAGGAGGGGGGTTGCCTGGGGGGCGTCCTGCGCCTGCTAGTCCCGACGCCACATTGCGGCCTGCATTCCCCCCACCGAGTGGACCGGTGAGTCGGAAGGGGGGGGAACGGTGGACCACGCCGGGGAAGAGACTCTCCCACATCCCAAAAGGGGGGATAGCCCCAGGGGCTCCAGAGGGAGCCCGAGTACATCGTGGGAATAGACAGGCAGGGGATAACCCCACGCTCCCAAAACCTTCTCCTAAGGTTCCCCCTGACTTGGTGTTACACTCCTACATAGAGGTATATGCCTGAAGGTCTAGCCGCCTAGGAGTGAACTGCATTATTGCCTAAACTGCATCAGAATAACATGCTTTAATGTCTATTTACCTAAGAATCATATGCCTGATTGTCTATCTGCATAAGAAGTATTTACCTGCATGGAAGGTGCATGGGAAATGTTGCCTGTAATGACCATGTGCATAGGAAATGTTACTGTTAGTGAACCTGTGCAACAGAAGTGTTATCTGAAGTCACCTGAAGTTAGAGAAACCCTTTAATCTGCACCCTGTGCGAGTTTCGCATTTCTAATCCTGACCAAAGATGGATAAAGCTACTTGTTTTTGTCAATGAGTCTAGAGTGGTGTCTCTTTATTGCGTGCTCTTTACTGGGTCAGTGTGAGTGTGTGCTGCACAACTACTTAACACATAGCTTCCGGCGTGCCTTCCCGCCTCGCGCCAAGCTACCCCGTCGGAGTCGGTGGTCCCTGGGACCTTCCGGGTCTATCAGGGGTCTACTAACTTTAATTTCAAACACTATACCTCTAAGTCAGGCAGGTTGGTCCCATACATAGCCACTTCCAGATCTTCCAGTTGGGTCACAGGAACCAAGATATCTGGACAATTGTCAATTTCTATAACAACGAAACCGGGAGAAACATGAAGGTTGTGGCGGACGCCCTAGCAAAGGAGATTGAGAAACTGAATATGTCAAAAAACGGGGGTAGCGCAAACCTCATTTGGGCGGGGGACTTTAATATTCATCTTTGCAAGTTTAATGGGACTAGAGTATGCGCAGCAGAAGACTCCCATGGCAACCCACTCTCACACTTTATCCATAATGAGTACGGTGAAACCTTAAATACCTTATTACATAAGTGGAATCTGGGTATAATTAACGAAGTGAAAGAGGGAGGGCAAGTGTAAACATTTAGACGGGGCATTTAAGAGTCTATTATAGACTTTATTTTAGCTCCGGCACACTTAAATGGGAAAGTGGTGCATATGAGTACTCAATTTACTTCCCATAGTGACCATGCCATTCTATCTATACACTTAAGCATCCTGTCTAAAGCTAAAGATCATAATGAGGTAGCTGAAGACGTGATTTTGACCAGGAAAAATGGTTACCAATTGAAATGGTCACAGGCCCATAAGCTAAATTTAGTTCCTGAAATTTTAATCCAAGTTAAGGAGGAAATATTATCATGTCTGGGAGAGAACGCATCCCCTTCATTCCTGGTTACCCAGTTCTGCGCCCTTTTGGCAAAAATAAAAGTTGCACTTACCCGGTTTAAGTCGCCAAATGCTACTGCTAATATTGGGTGGTTTGACACAGCCTGCTCTAAAGCTAAAAAAGCCCTTGTAAATGCCCTAAAAACTAATCCTAGAGATCCCACCAAGATTCGTGCATTACGTAACGATTATAAACTAGCTAGGAGGGTTAGAGAGAAGGATCTCAGGGCGCAGGCTTGGGAAGACCTTGAGCAAGCTGCCATTTCGGGCAGCAGTAGAGACTTCTGGAAAATAGTAAACGCCCCGCATTTCAAAGAGCCTAGCGACCCTACGTTAGACGTATACGTAGATGAAGAGGCATGGGTGCGATATTTTGAAAATATATTTGGTATATCAACTCCCTCTAACCCATTGCTGCTTAGCTCAGCACTTCTACCTCAGGGGGGGCTAACTTTCTCTGTGCTAGAGGTTAGAAAGGCTCTAGAAGCCTGCACTCCCAGCAAGGCGCCAGGGCCCGATGGGATCCCAATTGACCTCTTCCAGGATAATTATGATTTGTGGGTCCCTCTTTTAACAAATATTTTTAATAGTATCCAGATAGTAGGTCCCCCTTTATCCTGGAATCAGAGTGTAATTGTACCTATTTACAAAAAAGGGGAGAGGGGGTCACCAAAGAACTATCGCCCTATATCCCTCCTCGATACCACCGCCAAACTTATGGGTCGGGTCCTCTTGGCCAGACTGGAGGTGTGGGCTGAAACCCATAATATCTTTATGAAGGCACAATATGGATTCCGCAGGGGAATGGGGATGGTGGATCAATGCCTAAACCTCTCCTTATCCATAGGGAAATATACTAAGGCAAAAGGCGGGAAGATCTATATGGCCTTTATGGATCTGACCGCAGCCTTTGATTGTGTTTCCCATCCGAGGCTGTGGTCTATGATGAAGGAGATGGGCATTGATCCGTCGATAATTGGTTTTATACGTCAGCTGTATGCCAATGCCACCGCTTGTGTTTGGTATGGCAGGAAGGGGGAGTGCACATGTCACTTTAAAATCGAAAAGGGAGTAAGACAGGGGTGTGTTCTCGCCCCGTTTCTTTTTTCCATCTACACAAACGGGGTAGAGTCCTCCCTGTCTGCTTTACCCGTGGACTTGCCTAAATTCGATCTTGCCCCTCTTCCAATTTTGGCGTACGCTGACGATGCGGTATTGATGGCCAGATCGGGGTTAGCCCTGCAATCGTTAATTTTGGCTTACTCCACCTTTATGGCCTCCCTTGACCTAAAAGTAAACAAATCCAAATCTTTTATAATTGTGACAGGAGCTGCCAGAGGAGCGAAATACCCCCACTTCCAGCTGGCAGGAAAGAAAATTGAGGTGGTTGATTCCTTCTCATATCTGGGAGTCCTTTTCGATAAGGATCACTCATGGTCCAATTTAGTGGCGGCAAGAGCCCAGGGTATGCAAAGGAGCCTCAATGCTGTCAAAAGATTCGCAAAGAAGCTGGGAGGTAGCCCCCTGGACACAATAAAAAATATCTACCTTGCAAAAACAAAGTCCGCTGCAATTTATGGGGCAGGAGTTTGGGGGATGGCTAATGTCGAACAGTTACAGCAAGTGGAAGACAGCTTCTTTAAAAACCAAGTGTCCTTACCGCAATCAGCCCCAAACTATATTTTACATCTTGAATTGGGTCTTCCTTATCTCAGTGATTGCATAAGATTGGCTCCAGTCCTGCTGTGGCTTTCAATATGGCGGAGGTCTACGGTGGATCTGACACAAACTATTATCAGGGATTGCTGTAAGTTGGATTGTTACAAGAGGATTGGGTGGTTAAATTATGTAGAGGTCCAACTGATTGCCCTAGGGCTGGGAGAACTATTTAAAGACCCTGATTCCTGTAAAAGGATCTCAAAGAAAAGGATAACGGACTTATTCATTCAGAGAGCAAACTCTGTTCGAAGGGGACAGAAATGTTCTCAATACTCATCTATTGCCTATGATCTGGTTCCACCAAGACCAGGGGAGGGTTTTTACTATCTCTCTCGCATCAATAATGCGCAGCACAGATTTATTCTACTGCGCTTTCGATTGAATATGATTCCGTTACTCCTGGGGTACCCGGGAAAGAGATACAAATTGGCAGATTTGTCACCTTGTCCCTGTAATAACTATGCCGTGCAGTCAGACCCACACATATTACTATTTTGCAAAAACTATTCAGAGGAAAGAAAAACATTCATCCTCCCAATCTTGAGGTATCATAATTTTAAACAGTATCGGGTGGCTATGTATTTTTTAAAGACCCTATCGGATCCATTTGTATGCTTTTCGGTAGCCTCATTCCTGTGGGCATGTTTTAGAAAGAGGAAAATGGTGGACGATCCCTTAACAATAATGATTGATATTAATTTTAACTGATTTTAAAAGTTTTATGTGAATTGATTACCTTGTTCATGGCAAAACTGTTTAATTCTCTTTAACACTGTACATAAGCTTATATATTTGACGTGCAGATTTTATGATATTTTGTGCTTTTATGGTCTGTTTTTACAAAGATCGAACAAAGCTGTGTGACTTGACTTGACTTGACTTACTGGACATTTTCAATCAGTAAATATTGGTAGGTTTGACCTGCTGATATTTACCCGGGGAAAACTTCGAGGCATGCAGAAAAGTCATACAATTGCAACACCCATGAAAACCTGTGTTGCATTGGTGCTAAAATTTAACCAGGCAGTTGTCTAAGGCCTAAGTCTGCAACATCAAAGAAAACTAAATATATTTTCATTTAGGTGAAAGATTGTGGCAGGTCCCTCACAAAACTGTGAATAAAGATCTGATAACTTGTGGACTCGGGTTCCATTGCAGTACAAAAACATGAGCTTACTAGGCAAATGCAAGGCCCCAGTGATTGCCAGTGACAGATAGTTTCACAGTTTGGGCCCAGGATCCTGCTCTGTGCGAGTCTCTCTCTCTAGGTTGCTGCTGGCATGGTGCCTCCCATTTGGGTGATGAAGAGGGCTCAACCGTCCAGAAAAAATACAGACTTTCACCTCTCCTCCACATGCAGCAAGCCTCCTGCATAGACCCTCAGGGTGACATCCTCTATTCAGTTACCCCTGCTTTGACAGACATACACCTCGAGTCCTGACTGGAGCCAGCTTGTCTTCGCTGTCACTGAAGAAGGCATGGGAGCATAGTGCACTCATTTGAAGGTGAAAGGATTTACTTGCAGGAGGATTGATGTGAATTTCTGGCAACACAGATACAGTTTAGACTTCCAGAACTGAAATGTATATTGGGCATACATCCTGTCACCGCCGTAAGAGAATCAGCATTGCCCTATATTTTTGCTGTACTTTCAGTAAGAGAACCAATATCTATGGGCTGGGCTGCCATAATTCTATTGAAACAATATAAACACTTCTCAGTGTCTTATCTCTGCCTTTTTGGCCTTCCTCAATTTAATCCACTTCTTCTCTCTCTCCTTTCTCTCCCATTCTTTCCCCTTTGCTCCCACACTCCTTCTCATTCTTGTTTCCACTATATGTTTTGGTCATCATCTTTCTAAAGTCCCAGACTCCCCCTTAAGCTCTTTTTCTCTCTTGCTTTGCCCTTCCCTACCATGTACAGCATGTGCATCTCTCCTTTGCTGCATATTTTACCTTCTGTTTTCCATCTTCTCATTTCTGTTACCTTGTGTCTTTCTTGATCTTCTACCTTTTCCTTCAATATGTAGTTCACTGCTCTTTATCCCTCTCTTGTGCTTTTCCTCTCATGACTTCTTTCCTGCTCTCTCATCTTTTTCTAGAACCACCTGCTTCTTTCTCTTCTCTCTACCTTTCACTCTTTCTCCATCATTTTCTCGCTAGCCATCCTTTTCCTATGTGTCCCTCTCTCTGTGTATCTGCTCTCACGCCTTTCTATAAGTGGTCCTATCACTATTCTCATTAGGTCCATTTGAAATGAGATTCAGCTGGAAGATCTGAGAGTGATTGATAATATGTAGAATGAAATGAATATATTTGGAAAGGGCATGGCAGCTAATAACTAACAGGAACCTATGCTGTAGCATGACATTCCACAGGAGTTCAAGTTGTACCTTTCTCCTAACCATTCTGCTCAGCATTATGTAGTGTGGGAGTGTTAGGAGAATTTAATATTTTAGGGGAGACAAAGGATTGACATATTTGTAATATCTGGGAGTTTTAAAGTACATAAGATACCTAAAGTGAAACAACCTGCATTATTAATCCATTGATGCAGGAGACTCATGCATCTCTCCTTTTCTTGGACATGAAACTAAAAAAAGGTTGCCTGCAATGGGCAAATCCAGTTCTTCAGCTACTGCATATGGAGTTAGCGTATTTCATGCAGAAGCATCGACAAGGGCAGATACAAACATACATCACTTCATTGTCCTGAGAAAGCTTTATTTGCAGCATCAGCTGTCGGAGACTACAGACAATATCCTGAAGAGGTGCTCAATGCAGATGTGGATCCAAATATGCACCACCTCCTGATTTGGGAAGGGAAATTGGCCCAACTATGCCCCACCTCTTTGTCCAGAAGAGCTTCACACCAACTGTGTACAAATAAAGAAAAGCCGAGCACTGAAGCCATCAAGCATGAGGGTGTTCACATGGAAGGCAGTAAAAACAGGATGTGGTTGTCTTTTCTGCACCCCAGTCATGGAAAGAAAAAGAAAGGTGCATGAAATAAAGGGTGGAGCCTGCTTGCATGTAACGTGTGTGCCCATGGCAAATGTCTGCTCACTCTGCACACTATAAAATAAGGAGAAATATGAAGACAGCCATTACTAAGTAACAGTCCAGGCACCTGCCAAAATGAACGTGGACACAAGAGCAAATAGCTATGAGGCTCAGACCATGATCAGCCATGAAGAAGAAATGGATTCAGAGAGATTGCTCACATCACTATCAACTGAGTTAAGTGTGGAAATGACTACACAAACAACTTGCTCTCACAGCCCAATACAAGACTTCAGATGACACGTCAGTCATGAACAGGAGGGGCAGACATATAGAAATACTAACAAGGGAGACAAGCGTTTTGTTTTCCCTCCTCCATGTTGAAGTTTCCTAACTTTACCAATTTCCTCTTGTACCATGATGGCGGCCCAAAATATTCAGTAGCATCTAATCATATTTAGATCACACAACTTTGCTGATACAGTACCAGATGGTAAGGAACAGTAAAACCATTATAATGCTCCTGCCACTATAGGAGAAGCCTCCAATGATGAGGCAAGCATTACTTTTTCTTTTCCAAAGAAAATCCTATTTTGCCATTTTTTTATTTATTTTTTTAAATAAAAAAAGAATACTGCTTGCTACAGGGCTAAATCCTTCGACGCAGCCCTGTAATAAACAGAAAAATGCATTCACAGGAACCGTGATGACAGTTCCAGCCAATGCCTTTATAAATGACCGCCTGCTTGGCAGTCATTTTATAAATTAGGTGGGCGGCCTCTCCACCATGGGGACAGAGTAATTTTTTCCTTCCTCATGGCGGACCCATGGGCCGTCCGTCTAAATATAATTCACCCTCTTAGTCTCAAAAGTGCAGTAAAATCAGTAAGAAATCATGCAGCATCCCTAGTAGAAGGCAAAGACTCTCTGGCTCACCCCCAAATTCCATAGTTTATTTAGATATTTTCTTCATAAGAAAGAATTGAAACTGCAAAGTCATCATGGTGTGAGCAAAGAATTACATTTTCAACAAATCAAAGTACAGAATTATGAAATGTCATATAATCCCATCACTTTAGCACTGGCCCACTATATGAATATTGATTCAGCTTTTCTTTCCTAATGTGATCCAGAGGTGTCAGAACAAATTAGTTATATAAATAACAGTGAACCATTGTAAATGAATGCAATACCGCTTGCAAGCGGAAGGTCCTTGAGAAGTGCCACTAAAGCTAGAGGCCCTCTTTGAGAACTGTCATTCAGAAATAAACACATCTTGCTGTATGTAGTGTCAGACAGAAATATAAACAGAATAAACATGATGCACCATCCATTTTGGACAAGATTGCTTTGAGGCCTAACTGAGGCCTGGTTAGCCTAAGCCAGAAAAACACACTTTATTTAACATGTTGTAGCAAATTTATTTTGATTGTAATAGTTCCATGTCAGTACTCTACGCAACTGCACACTACACCACTGCCCTCTATGCCACTGCACTCTACACCACTGCATTCTACTCTGAAACAATCTAGTCTACATCACTGCAATCTATGCCCCTCAATTCCACTCTACGCCACTCATCTCCATGGCATTCTGTTCTACACCGCTGCACTCTACACCACTGCACTCAATGCCTAAGCACCCTACACCACTCTACTAAAAACCAGTACACTCTACGCCACTCAACTCTACACCACTGCACTCAACAACACTCTGCTTTGCAGCACTCCACTCTCCACCACTGAACTCTACGCCACTCTACTCTGCACCTTCTACTGTACACCACTGCACTCTATGCCACTGCACTTCACTCTGCACCACTCTACTCTATGCCACTCTACTCTACACCATTCTACTGCACTCTACACCACTACACTGTACACCATTACACTCTATACCACTACACTCTATGCCACACTGATCTGCTGCACTGCCCTTTATGCCACTTCACTCTGCGCCTCTCTTTTCTACTTTGCACCACTCTACTCTATGTCAGTGCAATCTACCCCACTTTGCTATGCACTACTGCACTCTTTGCCACCTCACTCTACACCACTCCAATCTAGGCTACTCCACTGTACTCTGCACCACTTCACTCTACACCACTCCATTATATGCCACTCAACTCTGCAACACTGTACTCTATGCCACTGCAGTCTACCCTGCACCACTCCACTCTAGCCTGCACTACTCCACTCTATGCCACTTCACCCTACTCTGAAACAATCTACTCTACACCACTGCACTCTACGACACTGCGCTCTATGTCACTCTGCTCTAAACCACTGCACTCTAAGCCTGTGCAGTCAACAACACTTTACTTAACCAATGAACTCTATGCCAATTACTCTGCATCACTGCACTTTATGCCACTATACTCTACTCTACAACACCACTGTTCTCTGCACCACTGCACTCTATGACACACTACTATGCAAGACTGCACTCTCCGCCACTGTTCGCTATGCCACTGCGCCACTCAACTCTATGCCAGTTTACTGTACTCTATGCCACTACACTCTCATTCACTCCACACCACTCTAATCTATTGTGCACGGCTGCACTCCATGCCACTGCACTCTACACCACTCTATTCTTTGCCACTATGCTCTACCCTGCACTGCTCAACCTCTACCCTGCACCACTCCACTCTGCGCCACTTCACTCTACTATGAAACAATCAATACCACTGCACTGTACGCCATTGCACTCTACACCACTGCAATCTACTCTGCACCACTTTACTCTACGCAACTGCACTCTATGCCACTCTGTCACTGAACTCTACGCCAATGCACTCTAGACCACTGCAATCTACGCCAATCTACTCTGCACTACTGTTCTTTATACCTCTTCACTCTTGGCCACTTCAGTGTACAGCACTACTGTCTACACCTCTTCACTGTACACCACTGCCCTGTACACTACTCCACTATACGCTATTCTTGGCCACTCTACTCCACTCTGACAGTCCACTCTATGATACTCCACTCTATGAAGCTCTCCTCCATTAAACTCTACTCCACACTATGACACTCTACTCCACTCTGTCACTCCACTCTATTCTATGCCACTCTACAACACTACTCCACTCTACAATGTTCTTTACTATTCCCTGTATGCCACTCCATGCCACTTTATTTCACTCTATTCTACGACACAGTACTCCACTCCACTCTACTCTACTCTATGCCACTCCACTCTATGCCAGTCAAATCTGATACTCTATGCCACTCTCCTTCACTCCACTCAACAACACTCTACTCCACACTATGCCATTCCATTTTCCTACACTACTCCACTTTATGCCACTCCACTGTATGACAATCTACTCCGCTCTACTCTGCAACACTCTACTCTACTCTTCGCAACAGCCTCTGTGCCACTCTGCGCTACACCACGACGCTGTATGCCAATCCACTCTATGACACTCTACTCCACTTTACGGCCTACCACTCTACGACATTCTACTCCCTCCATGAAAGTCCACAACACTTCACTCCATGCCACTCAACTCTACTCTACACCACTACATGCCACTCCACGCCGCTCCATAACACGCCACTCTACTCCACTTTGCGACATTCCACTCCATGCCACTCTACTTTACCCCACTAACTTTTAACCATGCTGAACAGCAGCCACCATGCTGTACAACATAGCTAAAACATATTGGCAAAGCCAATATCTCTTGCATAGGCGAGACCTATTGGCTTTGCCAATGCTTGATTATTTGCACATGCCTAGAATACACATCTCCCAGAGAGCTTCCTCTACTCTTCACTTTACAGAGCTGCTCTGGCTCTGTGTTCATAACACAAAGTTCTGACACTGAGAATCCGATTCACAACAATAAACTTAAACCTGTGTAACTTTAGACCTGAAGTCTAACGGCCTGCTTCAGAAAGGTAAACTTACACTTTCATGTAACTTTAAAATTGTATGCTATTCACAAAGGGATTTACGAGTAGTATCTTTACGAGTGCAGAGTCCCAGCACATAAAAAGTCCTATCTTTTTATGTGCGGAGACTTTGCACTCGTAAACATACTACTAGTAAATTTCTTTGTGAATAGCAGGAAATTGTAAACATACACAAATGTGTAAGTTTGCACTTTGTGTATCAGGCCCTAAGTTTAGACCTGAAGTCTAAGTTTAGACTTCAGGTCTAAAGTCAGACTTTGGGTCTAAACTTAGACTTCAGGTCTAAACTTAGACTTGAGATCTAAACTTAGACTTCAGGTCTAAAGTTAGACTTGAGATCTAAACTTAGACTTCAGGTCTAAACTTAGGGCCTGATACACAAAGGTAAACTTACACATTTGTGTATGTTTACAATTTCCTGCTATTCACAAAGAAATTTACTAGTAGTATTTACTAGTAGATTATAAATCTCAAAACACTGCACACAAAACCAGAAGCCCTTTAACTTTGTTGTATTGAAAATTCTACAAAATCTTCCCTATTGCAGAGTAAAAGCAATCAATCCACACTTTGGAAAGTAAAAGGAAAGAAATGGTGCAGTTTCATTTATCTTCCTTTACCCAGACTTCGATTTCTAATGATTTACAGCAGTCTCTAAAGTAAATAGACATTTACTCTTTCTGATCAGTCCTCGCCCTGTACCCCTAACACAGGATGGCCTATTCTTTCATTGTCCATGCACCATCAAAATGCTAGATCAGGGGCCAGCCTGCGTGCAAGAGCCACAGGGCCCAATTCACAAAGGTAAACTTAGACCTGAAGTCTAAGTTTAGATCTCAAGTCTAACTTTAGACCTGAAGTCTAAGTTTAGATCTCAAGTCTAAGTTTAGACCTGAAGTCTAAGTTTACCTTTGTGAATTGGGCCCTGTGGCTCTTGCACGCAGGCTGGCCCCTGATCTAGCATTTTGATGGTGCATGGACAATGAAAGAATAGGCCATCCTGTGTTAGGGGTACAGGGCGAGGACTGATCAGAAAGAGTAAATGTCTATTTACTTTAGAGACTGCTGTAAATCATTAGAAATCGAAGTCTGGGTAAAGGAAGATAAATGAAACTGCACCATTTCTTTCCTTTTACTTTCCAAAGTGTGGATTGATTGCTTTTACTCTGCAATAGGGAAGATTTTGTAGAATTTTCAATACAAAGTTAAAGGGCTTCTGGTTTTGTGTGCAGTGTTTTGAGATTTATAATCAATTGCTGAGATATATATATCTGTAAAATCATCAGATGGTGGTCCCTAACAGCCCAGTGTGACCCAGCAGAAGCTCTAAAATTGCACCTTAGCACACAGCAGGAGTAATACTCCTTTTTGTCAATCAATCAATAAAACATTTATAGAGTGCAGCAAATCACCCATGAGGGTCTCTAGGTGCTGGCGCTGTTTGCTGCTGCGTGGAGGTTTGATCATTCAAATATCCATATTTTTAGTAATCTTCTGAATTGCTGGAGCAACAGTGCGGTCCTGAGGTGCAGGGGGAGCTTGTTCCAAGCCTTGGCTACCAGGTGCGAGAAGGAACAGCCTCCACTGTTGCCTCGGCTGATCCGTGAGGTGTCTACGAGGGAGAGGGAAGCTGATCGAAGGTGTCTGGTTAGTTGGTGGAAGGTCAGGCGTTTGTTTATGTATGCTGGTCCTACGTTGTGCTGGGTCTTGTAGGCATGAGTCAGCATCTTGAACTGGCATCTATTCTGAATCGGGAGCCAATGTAGTTTCTTGAAATAGGGTGTGATGTGGGACCTTCTGGGAAGGCCATGTATGAGTCTTGCCGCTGAGTTCTGTATTGTCTGGAGTCTCTTCAGGAGGCACGTAGTGATTCCTACGTAGATGGTGTTTCCATAGTCCCATCTGCTGGTGATGAGGGCCTGCATGATGGTCCTTTTAGTGTTTGCCGGGAGCCACCTGAAGATCTTGCGGAGCATGCAAAGGGTGTGGAAGCAGGCGGATGAGACTGCGTTGACTTATTTCTTCATGGATAGCTTGCTGTCCAGGATGATGCCTAGGTCAGTGAGTGTGGTCTGTTGGGGCAGGGGGTATGCCGAGCTCCACGGGTTACCATGTGTCAGTCCATGATGAGGTGTTTTTCCCAAAAATGAGGACTTCTGTTATTTTGGTGTTGAGTTTGAAATAGTCGTCCTTCATTGAGTCCGTGACATTCGTCATGCATCTGTGGAAGTTAGATTTTGTGGTGGCGGGATTTTCGGACAGTGAGAGGATGAGCTGTGTGTCGTCAGTGCTGGAGATAATGTTGAATCAGTGTGATCTGACGGTGATGCCAGATGGGTCATGTGGGTGTTGTAGAGGGTCTGGCTGAGGGACGATCCTTGGAAGACTCCACAGATGATCTTCTTGGGCTCGGAGGTGAACAGAGGAAAGCGGATCCTCTGGGTTCTGCCTGTGAGGTACGAGGTGATCCATTTGAGGGCGTTTCCTTGAATCCCAACGCGGTGGAGTGTTGATCAGGATGTGGTGGGAGACGGTGTCAAGTGCAGCGCATCTGTCCAGGAGGAAGAGGGCTGCTGTTTCCCTGCAGTCCAAAAGGGCTCTGATGTCATCTCTGGCTACTATCAGGACTGTTTCAGTGCTGTGGTTAGCTCAAAATCCAGATTGGGAGGGGTCCAGGTTGTTGTGGACTTCTAGGTATTGGGTGAATTGCTGGTTGATCACTTTCTAGAGGACTTTTGCTGGAAAGGGGAGCAGAGAGATGGGCCAGTAGTTCTTTTTGTTATATATTTAAACAAGTAAATCACATGTTAACTGGAGTAGTGAGCGAAAATTGCACATGGGTGGTAGGGCTGTTGGATGTGTTATATTAACACAGGCACCATTTGGTTGTACACACATTGCTGGGATTTGTTCGATAGCACATGACATGGCAAACCATTGAGTGTGAAAGCATTTATGTTGACGCGTCTGTTTAGACTCCTGTACACTTCATATGTACCTGCCATTCTAAGTCTCACACTTTTCTCTGTCTGTTAGTGTCTTTTTTTTTTTTAATTTGTTCTTTATTGGCATTTAGTCACAAGTAAAGCACATCGCATTATATCATAAGGTATGACATAGTAGGCCCCAATATCTCAAACACAATTCAGTTCGTAACACAGACTGCGTCAATTTCGGACACCCGTCTGTTAGTGTCTTGTTAATAAAATGTACATCTTTTTCTTTGGACATTGAGCCCACTGTGTGGTCCCTGGTCCCACATCTGATGTTAGTTGAAGGAATCTTCATGACTGGATGTGAATTATATCCATGGCCTGTGGAATTATGTGGCAGTGAAGACAATTATTTGGCAGGCCTAGGAAACTAACGCAGCAAGAAAATACAAGTTATGAAATGTAATATGGCATTGTCAGTGTTATTTTGCTAATTTATCATTTGAACACATTAATACTGTTTTAGCAAATTCTTCACTTCATTCACACTGTTTTAACACCTGAATACAGAAATCATCAACTGAAGGGTGACAAGTTAAGTTTTCCAGGGCGTCTGCCACTATGTGGCATCACATGTGGTGTTTTTGTTAGTAATATGTGATCCACCGAAGGTTTTATGTTGAAATCTATAAAATATGCAGAAAATTGTGGATTATACGCTCAGTGCAGCATATCAACCCATAAATATTTATTTTGGCCATTGACCTTTACTGAATTATCAAACAAATATACAAACAAGCTTTGCCAGAATCAACAGACCTGGCTTTGCCAGCCTTTTAATCGTTCTCTGTGTTTAGCAAAAGACTGCATAGTTTGTGGATTACATGGGATTGCTTTACGTATAAGGAACCTGAATCATCACAGAATGCCTTTGCTTTCCTTTTTATGCATGGTGAAATGTCTCCAGAAAGGTTCTATGGCAGAGTCTTTCCTATAGGACGTCTCAGGGGTATCATCTGCATAGAGTGGACAACACAACACACACTGCATCTGAGATGATACTCCAAGGCGATGAAAGAAGAGCTTGGCCTACTAATAGTTCATGGAATGGGTTATGTGCAGACCGACTCCCAGATTTTGAACTGTTCACTGATACATTGAACAAGATGGCACATTTTTCGAGCTGGATGTGTACTGTAGGAAATATCTTCCAACCAGTGACAGCGCCTCCGCTATGGCAGAGAAGCCTCGCCCCCCTCCCCCCACCACCCTCAAAAGTTGAAAAATATAACGATAATAAAACAAGTTTATTATCGTTTTATTTTTCATCTTCTCCCTGCTGCGTCCTGGGGGCGGGGCCATCGCGGGGCAGTCAGGAGAGGGAGTGATGGGCAGAAATGCTATCAGTGCGCATGTGGGATTGGCAAGCCATGAGCTGCCTCCAACCCAGCTGCGATTACTGTTAGCAGGCTAGTTGTTAATTGCCCATGATACTTAAGCAGACGCTGACGCGACCGCGCAATGCTACACTTCCTGGCTGCCACAGAGCTGTGTTATAGCTCGCCAGGTTTTAAAGCAAAATTGTTCGTTTTAATACTTTTTTAGCTGTTCTCAATTGTATTTGATATTAATGCTGCCTTAGACCTAAAACGCTGTGTTTACGTGAATTTGTATGCACGATTGCACTTTTCAGAGCAAACTGCTCCGACCGGAAGGGTATTACCGGAAGGGCAGTTGGGGGAACAGCCTGCGATTACTGTTAGCAGGCTAGTTGTTAATTGCCCATGATACTTAAGCAGACGCTGACGCGACCGCGCAGTGCTACACTTCCTGGCTGCCACAGAGCTGTGTTATAGCTCGCCAGGTTTTAAAGCAAAATTGTTCGTTTTAATACTTTTTTAGCTGTTCTCAATTGTATTTGATATTAATGCTGCCTTAGACCTAAAACGCTGTGTTTACGTGAATTTGTATGCACGATTGCACTTTTCAGAGCAAACTGCTCCGACCGGAAGGGTATTACCGGAAGGGCAGTTGGGGGAACAGCCTGCGATTACTGTTAGCAGGCTAGTTGTTAATTGCCCATGATACTTAAGCAGACGCTGACGCGACCGCGCAGTGCTACACTTCCTGGCTGCCACAGAGCTGTGTTATAGCTCACCAGGTTTTAAAGCAAAATTGTTCGTTTTAATACTTTTTTAGCTGTTCTCAATTGTATTTGATATTAATGTTGCCTTAGACCTAAAACGCTGTGTTTACGTGAATTTGTATGCACGATTGCACTTTTCAGAGCAAACTGCTCCGACCGGAAGGGTATTACCGGAAGGGCAGTTGGGGGAACAGCCTGCGATTACTGTTAGCAGGCTAGTTGTTAATTGCCCATGATACTTAAGCAGACGCTGACGCGACCGCGCAGTGCTACACTTCCTGGCTGCCACAGAGCTGTGTTATAGCTCACCAGGTTTTAAAGCAAAATTGTTCGTTTTAATACTTTTTTAGCTGTTCTCAATTGTATTTGATATTAATGCTGCCTTAGACCTAAAACGCTGTGTTTACGTGAATTTGTATGCACGATTGCACTTTTCAGAGCAAACTGCTCCGACCGGAAGGGTATTACCGGAAGGGCAGTTGGGGGAACAGCCTGCGATTACTGTTAGCAGGCTAGTTGTTAATTGCCCATGATACTTAAGCAGACGCTGACGCGACCGCGCAGTGCTACACTTCCTGGCTGCCACAGAGCTGTGTTATAGCTCGCCAGGTTTTAAAGCAAAATTGTTCGTTTTAATACTTTTTTAGCTGTTCTCAATTGTATTTGATATTAATGCTGCCTTAGACCTAAAACGCTGTGTTTACGTGAATTTGTATGCACGATTGCACTTTTCAGAGCAAACTGCTCCGACCGGAAGGGTATTACCGGAAGGGCAGTTGGGGGAACAGCCTGCGATTACTGTTAGCAGGCTAGTTGTTAATTGCCCATGATACTTAAGCAGACGCTGACGCGACCGAGCAGTGCTACACTTCCTGGCTGCCACAGAGCTGTGTTATAGCTCGCCAGGTTTTAAAGCAAAATTGTTCGTTTTAATACTTTTTTAGCTGTTCTCAATTGTATTTGATATTAATGCTGCCTTAGACCTAAAACGCTGTGTTTACGTGAATTTGTATGCACGATTGCACTTTTCAGAGCAAACTGCTCCGACCGGAAGGGTATTACCGGAAGGGCAGTTGGGGGAACAGCCTGCGATTACTGTTAGCAGGCTAGTTGTTAATTGCCCATGATACTTAAGCAGACGCTGACGCGACCGCGCAGTGCTACACTTCCTGGCTGCCACAGAGCTGTGTTATAGCTCGCCAGGTTTTAAAGCAAAATTGTTCGTTTTAATACTTTTTAGCTGTTCTCAATTGTATTTGATATTAATGCTGCCTTAGACCTAAAACGCTGTGTTTACGTGAATTTGTATGCACGATTGCACTTTTCAGAGCAAACTGCTCCGACCGGAAGGGTATTACCGGAAGGGCAGTTGGGGGAACAGCCTGCGATTACTGTTAGCAGGCTAGTTGTTAATTGCCCATGATACTTAAGCAGACGATGACGCGACCGCGCAGTGCTACACTTCCTGGCTGCCACAGAGCTGTGTTATAGCTCGCCAGGTTTTAAAGCAAAATTGTTCGTTTTAATACTTTTTAGCTGTTCTCAATTGTATTTGATATTAATGCTGCCTTAGACCTAAAACGCTGTATTTACGTGAATTTGTATGCACGATTGCACTTTTCAGAGCAAACTGCTCCGACCGGAAGGAGTATTACCGGAAGGGCAGTTGGGGGAACAGCCTGCGATTACTGTTAGCAGGCTAGTTGTTAATTGCCCATGATACTTAAGCAGACGCTGACGCGACCGCGCAGTGCTACACTTCCTGGCTGCCACAGAGCTGTGTTATAGCTCGCCAGGTTTTAAAGCAAAATTGTTCGTTTTAATACTTTTTAGCTGTTCTCAATTGTATTTGATATTAATGCTGCCTTAGACCTAAAACGCTGTGTTTACGTGAATTTGTATGCACGATTGCACTTTTCAGAGCAAACTGTTCCGACCGGAGGGTATTACCGGAAGGGCAGTTGGGGGAACAGCCTGCGATTACTGTTAGCAGGCTAGTTGTTAATTGCCCATGATACTTAAGCAGACGCTGACGCGACCGAGCAGTGCTACACTTCCTGGCTGCCACAGAGCTGTGTTATAGCTCGCCAGGTTTTAAAGCAAAATTGTTCGTTTTAATACTTTTTTAGCTGTTCTCAATTGTATTTGATATTAATGCTGCCTTAGACCTAAAACGCTGTGTTTACGTGAATTTGTATGCACGATTGCACTTTTCAGAGCAAACTGCTCCAACCGGAAGGGTATTACCGGAAGGGCAGTTGGGGGAACAGCCTGCGATTACTGTTAGCAGGCTAGTTGTTAATTGCCCATGATACTTAAGCAGACGCTGACGCGACCGCGCAGTGCTACACTTCCTGGCTGCCACAGAGCTGTGTTATAGCTCGCCAGGTTTTAAAGCAAAATTGTTCGTTTTAATACTTTTTAGCTGTTCTCAATTGTATTTGATATTAATGCTGCCTTAGACCTAAAACGCTGTGTTTACGTGAATTTGTATGCACGATTGCACTTTTCAGAGCAAACTGCTCCGACCGGAAGGGTATTACCGGAAGGGCAGTTGGGGGAACAGCCTGCGATTACTGTTAGCAGGCTAGTTGTTAATTGCCCATGATACTTAAGCAGACGATGACGCGACCGCGCAGTGCTACACTTCCTGGCTGCCACAGAGCTGTGTTATAGCTCGCCAGGTTTTAAAGCAAAATTGTTCGTTTTAATACTTTTTTAGCTGTTCTCAATTGTATTTGATATTAATGCTGCCTTAGACCTAAAACGCTGTGTTTACGTGAATTTGTATGCACGATTGCACTTTTCAGAGCAAACTGCTCCGACCGGAAGGGTATTACCGGAAGGGCAGTTGGGGGAACAGCCTGCGATTACTGTTAGCAGGCGAGTTGTTAATTGCCCATGATACTTAAGCAGACGCTGACGCGACCGCGCAGCGGACGCGCGCAGCGGGTGCGCCGCCGGCGTGCCAAAGGCAAGCCCGTCCGCGCACGGATCGGGCCTAGGGCCAGTCCCCCTGGCCCCCTCAGGACAGGCTTAAGTTCACGATCTTATTCGAGATATGACCTATTAGCTTGGAAGCCTAAAACTACAAACACAGAGTGTCCCTCCCTAAAACTCAGGGCGAGTCCCAAAGGACAGCCGTCTACGTGTGTCAACTGTCAAATCAGCCTGCCCCATATTTTGTTCGAGCCTATAAAGCTGCCTGAAAAAACAGGAAATAAACAAAGAAAACCCAAAGTGGACACATTGCGGTGTTTACTATTAAATGCCAGATCTCTGATAAAACATAGCACAGAATGTGCACTATTTCTGGAAGAAAATAAAATACAATTAGCATTTATCACAGAATCATGGTCAGATAAAGCCTCAGGACCAGACCTTGCCAAAGCCACCCCTCCGGGTTTTCAATGCCACACCCAAGATAGACCCCACAGAAGAGGGGTGGACTTACAATTATTTATCATAATTCCCTTCAGTCCTCTTTTCAAACTGCATCAAACACAGATTGTGAAGCGGTATCGTTTTGTTTTTATTCAGCCCAGCAGAATGCCTTTAAGGGCATTCTTATATATAGACCACCTGGTCCCAGAGCCGCGTTTTTAGAGTCAATTGGGACTTTATTAGAAGCTGGCCTTTGCAGTGACACCTTCACGATCTTGGGAGACTTTAACTTCCATTTGGAAGCTCACCTTGATCCAGATACCAGCACTCTGGCTAAGATGATGAATAGCTGGGAGCTAAGACAATTAGTGGAAGGTCCGACACATATGGCAGGACATACATTAGATGGGATATTTTCAAACAACCCCCTAATAAAGCTCGCCAAGGTATTACCTCTGAATTGGACTGACCATGCTGCGGTGATATTTGATTTAACACATGTTGAATCCCACCAGAAAACATTAGGACCTAATAAGGAAATTGAAACTAGAGCCTGGAAGGAAATTAATAGGTGGGAGCTAGCCGCCTCTCTCCAGGCAACAGCTAACCGTCTTCCTGTAGATGTAGAAGAAGCTACCACATCCTACACCAACTGGATAGATGCAACATGCAAGAAATTAGTCCCAGTGAAACGATGGACTCCCAAACGCACCCAGCCTTCAGCTCCTTGGTACTCTGAAGAACTAAGGAAGCAAAAACGTATATGTAAAGGACTAGAGAGGAGATGGAGAAGAAGCTACAAGGATGATGAGAAAAAATCTTATAAACATAGCATTACTGTTTATAAACAGCTATTGCATGAAACTAAAAAACACATTTTCATGGAGCAAATTTCAAAAGCTAAATCGTCAACAAAGGAACTTTTTAAAACAGTAGTTAATTTGACAACTCCACCCGTCTCAAAATGTCAAAGCAGCCCAGAACTCTGTGAGGAAATAGCCACCTTCTTTCAACAGAAGGTAGAAGCTATCTTCTGCTCGTTCAGATCTCCCCCAAACACACTGACCCTGGAGTGTGCGAGACCTATGACAAACCCAACGGAGCATCAACCAACCCTTGATAAATTTCGGTCACTGGCTCTACAGGACACGATTAAACTTCTGATCTCTATTAAATCAGGATCACCAAATGACCCATGTCCAGTTCCAGTGATCAAACTTGTCCCAGAGCTTATTAGCAAGGCACTGACTCCGCTTTTTAATGTGATGTTTGAATCGGGGTATTTCCCAAAAAATTGGAAAATAGCGTCCATTCTCCCATTACTAAAAAAGCATAACCTTGACTATAAGGATCCCAACAATTATAGGCCTATCTCCCGCCTGCCCCTGCCAGCAAAAATGGCTGAAAAAGCTATGAATACCCAACTCACTACCCATCTCCTTACAAGGAACTCACTAGATTTCACCCAATATGGGTTCAGGGCAGAGCATAGCACAGAATCAGCCCTTATAAAATCAACAGAGGAAATAAAAGAAGCCTTGGATAAGGGAGACAGTGCGGCGCTTATCATGTTGGATCTCTCCGCAGCATTTGACACGGTCCATCATGGAATTTTGATGGACCGTTTATCTGACTGCGGGGTAACAGGAAAGGCTTGGGACCTATTGAAATCCTTTCTGACAGAAAGAATTCAAACTGTGGATCTTGACAAAGCCCGTTCATCCCCATTTTCCTTACCATGTGGAGTACCTCAGGGGTCTTCCCTGAGTCCCACGCTGTTTAATGTTTATGTTACACCTCTAGCCGCGTTAATCAGATCCTTTGGATTTCACCTGACATCCTATGCAGATGACACACAAATAGTGATGTCATTAAGTCCTGGGCAAGAAGCAGAGAAAGGGAAAAATTTCACGACTGCATGAAAGCAGTCGGGCAGTGGATGTCAAGGAATTGCTTAAAATTAAACTCTAGCAAGACGGAAGTACTTATATTTGGCAGCAATGCCAATTTTTGGACTTCAGATTGGTGGCCAGAAGAACTTGGGCCGCTCCCGGAACCAACCAGAAAGGCTAAAAATCTAGGAGTCCTAATTGACAACAAATTGACATTCGAAGATCAAGTGAGTGCGGTCATATCGACCTGCTTCCATCTTCTTAGGATGATACGGAAAATCATGCCGTTCCTGCCAGCAGATTGCCATAAGGTAATAATAACATCCCTAATACTATCACGGGTGGACTACTGCAACAGCCTATATTTAAACATCCAAAAGAAACATCTTAATAGACTCCAACTTGTGCAGAACGCAGCAGCAAGACTCCTGACCGGAACATCGAAATTTGTCTCAGTAAATAAAGAGCTGAAACAGCTGCATTGGCTCCCTGTTAAACAGCGGATTCAATTTAAATCCCTATGTACAGTTTTCAGGGCCCTCCATGGAAGAGGCCCAGAACATCTAAAACTATGTTTTAATTGGTATGTCCCTAGGAGAACACTGAGATCAGCAGGAGCAAGACTAGTGATAGTACCCTCCTTTAGGAAAGCAAAATGGGGGGGCAAAGGCTTCAGCATCTGTGCCGCCAGGGCCTGGAATGAGTTGCCATTCCATCTTAGGAATGCCACAGATCTATTGGCCTTTAGGAAGGGACTTAAAACTTGGCTTTTCGCCTTATAGGCATTTCACTCTCTGGTAACCGGAAGATAGCGTACAGCGCCAGGACACCCTCGGGTAACAGTTGCGCTTAAGAAATGTGAATAACATAACATAACATAACATTGCTGGTTTGGGGAGAGAGCAGGCAGAGCTCCCAGTCTAATTGGGAGCACCAAGTCCCAGCGCTCAGGCCAATCCTGATGCTGCTTTCTAACATGAAAGCAGCGTCAGTATTGGCCGTAGGGGAGCGTGGAAGCCTCTGCTGCAGCAAGGAACGGACACGGAGAAGAGTGTCGGGCGGCAAGCGGGAGGTAAGTTATTTTTATTTTTAAGTGTTTAATATCCTTCCCCCTCCCTCCACCTCCCCTCAACTGTCGTCCCACCCAGCCCCCACCCCGCCCCGCCAGTACGTCCATACTGCTTCCGCTCCTGCTTCCAGCTCTTTCAGGATGTGTTTGGACCACGTATAAATCCTCATTCTGGAGACTCAGATCAGTTTGCTTAAATTATCATCCAGCCATGTGTCCATGTACTCACTCACTCATAGACGATTGATGCATTAAGTAACTCATTTCTGTCCATCCATGTTCTCAATCATCAATCCAAGCTTATATCCATTTTCCGTTCACCCACTCATTCATACAACCACACAAACTTACCATTCAATAAAGCAGCACTTTTCACTTTCAAATTAGCCAGACCGATTGGCTTTGCCAATGCTTGTTATGCATGTATTGCCACCAACTGTCTGAAAGCGAAAGGTTACGTTTGTGCAGGCTGGACATGCACCACTAAGTTTCAGGGATGCATGCCAACCGGCTAGATTAAAAAGAAGGAATATTTGCTTTTTATTCTTGGTTTTTACGGTGGAATTCCTCGGACTTTTTATCACCTCACATATTTTCAAGGGGCCCTTGGAAGGCGGGGCCATCGGCAGTTGACCACCTCGACCACGCCTTAAAACGGCCTCAAAGGTTACACTGTTGTAGTCCTTTTTAGGTCGAGCCTAGCGTTGCAGCGCATGCGCTGCTCGCTCTGCGAGACATGCAGTAGTCCAGTATGGGGAGACTAGCTGCCCTCACTCTCTGCCCATATTTTTCATTGGCTTCTGTGTTTGTCCTTCGTAAATTCTGTCTTCTGATTGATAATGAGGCTTGTTAGTCCCGCCTTATTATGCCATGTCGTCATTTGTATCCTTCCGTGGCTACTGGCCCCTTTACTTCGAGTGTTACACTGTATCCTACGAAGCACTATCTTTTCCCGCTCCCCCGCCCGCACTCCATTGTCCTTGCCTTCTCGCACCCCCAAACCCTCTCGCTCCCGTTTGCATTGCAATAGTCTCGCGTAAATGCGAGTCCTATTGCATTGCAAATGCTTGTTTTTGTGTAGCGTTTGTGATAATAAGAGAATGCGTTCCTCTCCAGTCCTGTTTACAAGATGCAGCCATAGCAACACGTATGGCTACGCACGTGATGTTTGTGTCACAGTTCCTGCTTCCTGTTTCTTTTGGATACCTTGAATTAAATGTATATTTTTATCCGGTAACGAAAAAAACTTTTGGAACGGAATCATGTAGTTTGCGTGGCCGGGGGAGAGCAGTTTCTATCATCACCAGTTGGGGGCTCAAAGCCCGTCGCCGCCCGTGCAGATAATCCAGCAGCCGGTGAGTTACAGCCTGTTCTGGATGTGATCAATGTTACTGTCCATGCGAGGCGCAGTGATGTGTATTCATGAGTCCTGCATCTGCCGTCATCTATGAGGCATATTAAAGACCGCCCCACATAGCTAAATAGAGCACACTCGTTAGGTGCGTGACGTTGGACTGATGGTGGCATGTTCAAGACAGTTACTGAAAGGGGTATAGCTAGGGTTTGTCCCACTAGTCGGCATGAAAGACTTATAGCGAACTGCTTCAGGTGAACTTATTTCACGTGCTTTGAGACGGGTCGAAACTATCCCCGACAACCAAGCACACTGGCTAGTTAAAATGTTTACTTTCAGCCGTCGCTCGTCAGTGCTTGTTCTGCTTTACTTATTCGGGATGGACAATGAAAAGTCCTCTCCTTGCCGTACACATAGTTTTGCCTCCCTCTAGGGCAGAGGTCTTCAAACTGTGGGGCGCGACCCTCTGGGGGGGCCGTGGCCCTGTTCCCAGGGGGGCGCAAATGCCTCAGTAACAGCTTGTAAATGAAAACGGCTTGGAAGCATGAATTTGTTTATAAAACACACTTCCAGGCTGTCTTTATTTACAAGCAGAAGCTGAAGTACATGACAGGAACAAAGACATCATTAAAAGGAGCATAATATTCTGGAACTATTATGTACTATTGTTTCACCTGCAGGTGAGGAAATTGAAAAATAGTTTCAAGATAATACTTATGAATCCTCAAATGGTTAATGCAATCACAACAGATGTTTGTGTATGAGACAAAAGAGTCACAGAAATGAATTTCGATGGGCGCAGTGGGGAAAAGGGGCTTGTGTCTATTTAGATCTACGAGGTCCAAGCCTGTAACAGAAAGCGCTGTGAATGTCAATTTTTTAAATCATTTTTTTAAAACTGCATTACAGCCAATATAAGATAGGCTGCTGCAGAATGGTTAAGTCAGAGCCACTGGAATTAGGGTTGACAAAAAAGAAGAAAATGCAAATTATGTGGAATAATGTGGCATATTTTTTACAGTATTACTTCATTATTTCGTACTTTTTTCACATGGTAATACTGTTTGGGAAAATATTTTACCTCATTTGTACCAGTTTAACAATCAAATACAGAAATCAGCAAATGAAAGGTGGCAATTTAACCTCTGTCAAGGGCCTTCCGTTGCGGGGGACTACATGTCGCCACATTTTAGTAATTATTTTATCCATTCGAGCTAGAAACAGGTTTTTTCTAAAAACTGCAGCTTATGCACCAGATGATGGATTATGTGTCAAATGTGGCAGATCCATAATTATGCGAAAAAAAGCCACAAAATTGCATAATTCCGATGGCTCTGGGTTTAGTGTTTAAGACAAAACAAGCGCTTTATATATTTAGTAATAGGTAATCAGACTGTACCTAATGCAAGCATTTTTATAAGTATCCATTAAAAGGACACTTTACAGAACTCAACACTCTTATGTCACGTGCCATCATGAGACTTCCAGTGACTCCATCAATTAAAGATTATACTGGGTCACAAGAAGCCCTTACATTTGGTAATTAACCAATTGCACACATTTACATTTCTTTCTGGTAGCAGACACCTTGGTGAGAAGGTCTAGTTCTTCTTTACCTCGGTCCTGCCCTCTCAACACTTGAGAGGCCCAGACCCTCCCTTTTCACTTTCACCCAGAGGCACTGCAAGGTCCACATTAACCTTTCGGGGATGGCTGTTTCTTTTTTGTTTAAAAAAAGTATGGGAACTAGTTTTGTGAAGTGAAAACAAACATAGGCACATCGGTCCCCACAAATCCTGCCCACCTCGACAGGCAGATATCCTTTCTGGTAAGTTGAAGGGCAGCCTACAGGGTCGCATTCAGAAGCAGAGCCCTGATCATCCAGACCCCTGCGGCTTCAGAGTGATGGCCAAGGAGAAAGAGGCAAAGAGCGAGATCCATGGATAACATCAAATACATGGCCCATTGGAGGGGTGCTATCTAGGGGCTAATTTTTCCATTAACAAATGGACAGACATATGGGAAACATATGGGGGCTGTTTTGTTTAATGAAAGGGCCAGCACTACCATTAATGTAGCGGGTGCAGTGGCACTGGGACCAAGAGTGTGAGGGGGCCACTAAACTCCAATTATGACTGTAGCATGGAGTGGAGGCCCATTTTCCTTGAGAGTATTAGGGCCCAGGCCACCCTTGTTGCAAAGGGAACAGGGCCCCAGCACTGGGAGGGGGAGATGTGGCACTTTGTTCCCTTTTTTTTAATTACACAAAGGGTCAGACAGTCTACTCTGAGCCTCAGGCCTAGGAGTAATATCTCTGCGTCAAAGGCTAAGGACGAAGCCTGTGTCCTAGGGCTGTAATTATCATTGGTGCTGCCGGTGCAATGGCACTGAGGCCCAGTGGTGTGAGAGGCCAACTGAACCCCAATTATGGCTGTTTTACTATTCTTCCTTGTTTGCATTAGGCCCCAGTGCACCCTTGCTGTGCCATTAGTTTTTGACTTCATACCAATGGCCCAAGGTAGGTGAATGTTGAAGCAGAGGAGACAGCTTAGCTTGGGCCTCAGAGAGATGACAGAAGGGGTATGATGCAATATCGGCCCATGTTTTTAACAAAGATCCGATGAGACTGTCTGTTTTGCAAGGCAGTAGCTATCATTAGTGAAACAGGTAAAGTAGCACTGGATGCCAGGGGGTTGCGGGGCCTACTGCATTAGAATCATGACTGTCTTACTCTGCAAAAGAGGCATGGGGCCTTGTTAGCATTAGAGCTGAGGTAACCGTTGATGCAAAGTGTGGGAAACATGTGGGGGCTCATTTTTGTCTGAAAGGATCAGAGAGTCTGTGTCAGGGCTGGAAGGATGGCCAGGCATGGTAGGGAAAGGCAGAGGCAATCTTGGTACTCAAGGCTGCAGCTATCATTAAACCCGCAGGCACATCTGCATTGGGGTCCAGGAGAATGAGGGGCTCACAACACCCTAATTTTGTGAGGCAGTTTTTTGGGTCAATTTTGCTAGTGTGACATATTTGCTCTTTTATACTGCTATATTTAGTGCAGAATTTGAGCTACAGAAAAGTACCCATAAAATTATCTCATACTCCTAGCCCCCTGCGCTCAGCCGTACCACTCCCGCTCCCCCAAGTCTTGCCATAAAGTTTTGGAGGGGGGCCCGACTTCAAAATATTTTCCTTAAGGGGGCTCAGAGCAAAAAAGTTTGAAGACCTCTGATCTAGGGGCAGACATGTTTCTACCAGCTCTAGACATAAGAGAGAAAAGTCTTAAGGAACCGTTTTTTGTACGCATCCCTTAAATGTTGTTGCAATGTAGCTACAGTAACACTAGACATGAAAAGGGGCATCATCTGGAGCACTCAAAACGTTTTAAATAAGTGAGCACTATCCACCACGTAATGCACTGCTCAACGCAAGTGCTTATTAAATGTATGACAAGGGCGATTAGACATGAATAATGGAATTAAAGGGTGTCATCCATTGACTTGTAAAAACATAAAACCTGAAGGAATTGTGCTTCGTCGTGATTAAAATGTACCTGTGACACATGACAAATGCAAGATAAAATGTAACAACTAAGGGTGTGTCAACGCAGAAAAAAACACCAATATAATTAAAAAGAAATACAATGAGGAATAAAATAAACATGTTTCGTATTAATTGTGTCTGTCCCTTTTCCTAAACAAGTATTTCGCAATTTATAGATCGCTTTAAGCAGCTGTGCTGTTATCATTTATCACCATGTTGCGTAGTCAATCTGGAACATGTCATTGTCTTAAAATATATTATTTAAAATATTATGACTGTAAGTATCAGTGATAGTAATAGTGCGAAGAGAATGGTGTCTTGTCAAAAATTCGAAAGTGTTGTCATTACCCAATCACCGGCTGGATGTATAATACTAAGGACCTACACATTTTTCAAACACAACTCAGTTGTTGTTCATGCTTTGGCGTCTGAAGAATGAAAGGCTAAATGTTCCCCAGCAAGGTGTGCATATGTAAAGCAGGTGCCAAAGCCGCAAGGCCCTACTGCAGTGAAATTCACCATGACATCTTTCAATGGTGAACTCCCCCTGCAGTGTTGCCCTACTTTTCACATTTGAGTTGACTCTGCTATCTACCACAGAAAGCGCCTTCTGCCCCTTTGCAGAGGTCACCAAGACTCATTTGTTTGTTGCAGACTGACTGCTTGAACTTCCAGCCTGTGATTCTGTCCTGCCCTCCACTAGTAGTTCTTCCTCTTTATTAAAATGTCATGTGCCAGCTTTTTTGGAAAAAAATACTTGCGGCATTTGATTGTCGCAGTCTGTGCACATTTGTGGATTGCCACGTTTTATGATGGCCTGTAAAGAAATGACGGGCAAACAATTCTGTACCGCACGGTCTCCAAATACGTTTGACATAAAACACCTTTACATACACATATATCTTGCACCCTTACTGTCGTTGTCCCCTTATTGTTTTCCTTTTCTCAGCCTTGTACCCCCTTTTTTCACTCAGTTCTTCTCCCTCATTCTTGTTTCATTCTCAGTATCCACTCACCCAAACATTCACTTTCCCACTTATGATCTTTTTCGTGCATTTTCACTCTTTCTCTCATTGTCCTATGACTTATCCTGTTTTCTTTTTCTCAACCTATTTATTTCAATTCGATTTTACCCATGTCTTCCCTTAGTCTTTTTTCTTTCTTTCCACCTCAATTTTTCTTAGCCTTCCAGCCTTGGTGCCTTTCTTTTTCCTCTTTTCCTACTGTGTTCTCCTGTTCCTTCTTTCATTTTCCTTCTACATCAATATTTTCAGTGCTTCTTCTTGTGGCACTCTCCTCTTCAGTGTTTTATTTATGCCGGTGGCTGCTTGTGGTGGACATCATTTCAGATCAACAGGACCTATTTGTCATCCTCCGACTTTGACCGAGAGCAAGAGAAAGGCAGAAAAGGGAGAATGGTGCAAGGGAAAGATAGAAAAAGCGCATATAAGGGTGAAAGCAGCAATGGAAAGAAACCTTCAAGAGTAGACAGGAAGTGCAAGATGGTGGAAAAAGAGGAACAAGGTGGAATTGAGAGTAGGCAACCTTGAAAATCAACTACAAATGCCGCAGCATGTCACTGAGACAACTAAACACAATACGGCAGTGTTAATGAACAGATTTCACAGTTATAAAACAATAAATTTCCTAGGGCACATAAGAGTTATGCTGAGTTTTAGACAGTGCTTAATTTGAGGTAGAGATTGCTGGTCTCATTTTTGGGGACCAGCACTTATTTTTCTCCATCAGACTTTGACCCAGAGAAAGAGAAAAACAAAAAGGGGGAAAACGGGAGGAAGATAAAAGATAAACAGTGTGGAAGAAAGCAGGGATGTAAAAGACCCCGAAAGAGTGAGCTAAAGGTGCAGGGAGTAATCGGTGATGGATGAAAGTGGTATGAGGTGGATTCAAGACTATGTAGCCTTGATATTCTGCACTCTGACATGCATTACCACTGGCCGCGGCTTCTGATCAAAAGGTTGGGTCCCTCCACTTACTGTTTTACAAATTAAGCACTGGTTTTGAGATGGGTGATGCACTGCGAAAAACAAAATGTATGGGCCTTTGTAGCATGAAATTGTGTCAAGCTAGCATTTGTTGGAATTTCAAACAATATTCAAAGCTGCAGAAAAAGAGTTTACAACTAATGTGTAACTTGCTTGGCAGTGCTTCTTGGGGTTTGAGGCCTCCACCTGCACCCCCTCCGTGCATTCTGTCACCGCCGCCCCAGTACTCACTCGCACCCCCATGGTGCAGCTCTTCCCAGCCCAGCTAGTAAACCAGTCCCCCAAAGTCTAAGACTTCAATAGAAGACAGTCCTCATACCAGTGCTTTAAATAGGCTGGTACTGTCCAGTACCGGTACTTTTTTATTTTGAGAGGGAGAGTACCAACAATTCTCAAGAGAAATATAATACTTTTAATTGGAGAGTACCAGCACTTCTCAGAAACAAGCAGGTACTCTGGTACAGGGTACCTGCACTTCCACTTTTCCATTTCAAGCACTGTCTCATGCCAGGGGCAGGTTTAGAAGCGGACACGCAAATGAACTTGTTCTGGCTCTGAGTCTAAAGTGGATGCCACATAATTCCACGCCACAAATCCACTCCACACACATAATTCCACACCACACAATTACACAACTAACTAATCGAATCCAACCCACATCATTCCACTACACACCACATACATACATTCTGTAACACATAGGTAAATAACATTGGCATTTACAATGCCAATAGCTCTAACTCAAACAAATGCGAGACCGATTGCATTTCCAATGCTTGTTTTATTATAGATCCCCCTCTCAGCTCTTCATAAATTCTAGCAAATATGGAAATGTAACTAGCACTGCGAATAAATGGCTGCCTTCATTGTAGGAAAAGCTGTTCCTGGTGAAAGAAAAGCACAAACCGTTCTAATTTCAGGTATGTAATAAAACGAGCATACAGTATTAAAATAAATAGGCCATGAACATCTTTACAATGATGACCAATTGATTGCCATGAAATAATTATGGTGCAACAACCAAACTCAATTTTTTACTCACCAAGCACCAATTGCATGCCTTCGATTACAAGTAGCAGAAACATGACTCCTTTCTTGTTGCATCTCGCAGAGATCTTGACTAAAGCATCAGTAAGCTAAATCAAATAGTAAAGAATTCTGACTAGAATAAGGAACTCTCAAGTCTTGCGACTACTTAGGAGTACTAATTAGCATATTTGATGATTTTAAATGACGTGATGTCATACAAACTATGAACACAATGATAACACTTCATATCAGGGAATTGATTTATGTAAATTATGTTATGTGTATTTGTAAAGCACACTAACACCCGCGAGGGTATTCTGGCGCTGAGCAGGTATGTGTGCCTAGCCCTGCCTATGGTAGGTTGGTTAATTGAAAAGCCAGGTCTTCAGCTTCTTGCGTAATTCCAGAGAGGAGGAGGCTTTGATGTGTAATGTGAAGCTGTTCCATGCTTTAAGAGCAATGTAAGTGAACGCCCGTCCACCTGATATGGTTCTGTGCTGTCGTGTGGTTTGTGGCCTCATGGTCTGCATTGCTAAGTTAGCTTAGGCTTGGCTGCCATGATGCCTTTTTGCGCACGTTACTTTGTGACTTTGTTTTTCCAGCCTCTGCTTGTGCCCGGCTATATTACAACTGTCTGCCTTTCAGCTTTTCTCCTGTTCCCTGTGGGTTTCGTCTGCACAACATGTACAAGGTCGAAAAACAATGTCCCTTGTTCTTGCTGATCTGGTCAGCCCCTCGCACTTAGACATAACACTGAATGCAGCTGCACTGGAGAAATTCGTGTGCTTTTAATATTGTGATTTCAATGTTGGAGGCACTTGGAGAAAAACCTTTCCAGAGAGAAGAGCTGTGCTTGTCTGATGATGTAAACCTTGCATCTAGATATTGAGGTATGAGGGTCTGCCCGACAAAGCCCAGAGGTCTTCTATTTTTATAATAAACTAGCTAATAGCACGGGAGGGTGGTATGGTCATTTAGCCCTATATCCACTGCTTTATTAAATGCTTTCCCCGTTTGTATTCTATGGAATTGTAACTATGCTTATTATTTTATCCTTATGCATTATGCTGATAGTACTGGCATGTGTACTGTATCTTAGAGCACGATAGTTGAAATAAACATTTTAAACTATACTGTGTCTCTTATTACGCACGTTGTGGACAAGTATGAGTGCATTATGAAAGGGTGTTCTTGCTCCCACGAGTCCTGAGAGAGAGAGACCGTGTTCTGGGTTGTCTAATCATTGGTAGCATCGTTGCTAATGAGACGCTAAAGCTAGTCGGATTGGGATTGTGGGTACTAAGGTGCATTGTTGGTTCACCACTATACTCCGAGGTCCTATTATCCTGTGCATAGCTCTGTGTATGTGCAGAATCCCTACAACATGGCGCCCAACGTGGGGCTGCTTATCTGCGAGACGCTTGAGTAATACTTGTGCTTGTCCATAACCCCCTTCGCAGACGCTTCCGGAAGCGTGTGTGAGGGTGATACCTCCTATATTGACGTTTTTATAGGTTCTTTCAAGCTTGAAGTTGTTAAAAGGTGTTTAAATACAACCCCATATTGTGCTGCCTCATATTAGGTTGTCGAACATTCCTGGTCCTAATGGCTGTGAATGTAAATATCCCGGCACATAGCCGTGCTGCGCTCCGGGCTCATTTATTGGCTTATGGAGTGCCAGACGCAGGTGTCGCACTCATTTTTGTGGTGCAAGCTGACCCGGCTCACCCCTTTGAGGTGTTTTACTCTTGGGTCACTTTTCCGACGGTGGATGGAACGGATGATTTGTTCCATGAGTACGCTCTCACTGCCTTACCCGTTGCTTATCGGCCTTATCAGGCACTTGAAGTACCACTTACGGCCTGGCAACACCGTATTTGGTTTAATGGCGCCCCCCCACATCTGGTCACACCGGTTCGTTTAGGCCCCCTATCTATAGATGGGGCCACGTGGCCAGTTTTGGCCGGGTATACCCCACATCCGCGTTACATGACGCTAGCAGTTGCTGAACTGCGTGAATTGCATACGTCTTTGATACGTGTGCACAGAGCTTTAGTACAGTATGTTACATGCAACATCCAGGGAGCCCCGCCTGGAGTTGCGGTGCATCCAGCTGGACCGGGCGGCGTAACCATAAGTCCCGTCATGGTTAATTCAGTGATGGGCAAGCGCCCACAAAATAAGGATGATTTGCCTTATTGGCTTGCAGAAAAATTTGACCAGCTGGAGGCAGTTTTTCCAAATACTTCTCCTGTGGAAAAACACAGGATTTTGACGATTAGTTTGCCGAAAGACTTAATTCCCGAGTTGACAGAATGCAACAACTGGGGCAAGGTATTCGCAGCAGTGTATGCGAAGTGTTTCGGCACTCCTTCCATGACAGTTCTCCCCTCTGTAATTAAACGTGTGCAGGATGAGCATGGCCCTGAGGCGGCTGTGGAATTAGGGATGAGACTGGTGGGAGTGTTCGAGGTAGTAGCTGATTTGATCCTTGCGAACGTCAAGGGCGATGCAGTTAACTTTCAAGTAGCTAATGCTTTGGCTTTGGTCCCAGAACCGGACAAGCCACGCGAATGACCGAAAATTATTGCACAGGCTTATAAAACCATTGGCCGCAATAGCCTGGGAGTTAAGCCTTTTGCTAAAACGCAAACTCAATCACAGCCACAACAAAAAACTCAGTCTGAGAAAGATGAGAAACCGTTCTTTACTAAAAAGAACTGGAGGTTGAAGAAACAGGGTAAGCAACAAAAAAAGCCAGGGTCGCGAGGCGCATCCCCGGTTTCCGTATCTTCTGAACGCACTTATGATTTGCGCGATAGAGCGAGAATTAAATCTCCAGAGAGATTTCAAGTCCCTGATTCGCGTTCTCCTCGTTCTTCACAGGCACCAACGACCTCCCAGACAGGTGGAGGAGAACGCCAGGATAGTGGAAGGGGTCGAGAGGCTCCACAGGGACGAGACCAACCTCGACAACAAGTCCGAGGGAAACCATAAGACTTTCCACGTTCTCGCCCACAGTTTCAGAAGAAGAAAGTTGCAGCTGTAACAGCGAGGTATGCCACAGACGGTGAGAACGAGACTCCTGAATTGGACGTGGGCAGTGATGCTCCTAGACAGCGCCGCGGAAGTTACCATAGTGCGGGAGGCACTACGTCCTCATGTGGAGGCGACAGCAACTGACACATTCATTACTGTCGAGACAGATGACACCCGAGTGGCACCCCCTGACAGATTATATAATATTGTCATTCAAATTGAAGGTGACATTGAGCGTGTTATAAAAGGGATTTTTTGGGAGAATCTGACCTCTTCTTACGACATTTTGTTGGCAGAGGCGGATTGGCCGCCCCCATTCGTACTTGCTGCGCGTAAAGGGGAGGAGGTAATCCTTCCGAGCTTTTCTCGTCATGTCCCCAAGGTCAAAGCGGAAGCCCTTGCAGCTGAGTGGGCTGTGTCCCTGGCTCCAGCGTTATACCGCAACCACGTGGGCTGGGATGAAGACTCTCCACCCCATGATATTTCTTTGCGGTCGCTGCCACAGCCACAACCCCAATATCCCATCAAACGGGAAGCTAAAGGTCCCGTTTCCAAAATTCTGACACAGTTAGAATATCAAGGAGTAATTGAAACATGCGTGTCGCCCATGAATAATCCCCTTTCGCGGTTTCTAAACCCGATGGATCGTACCGCCTAGTTTTGGATTACCGGCATTTGAACTCTCATTGTCGGACCTTTGCGGTGCAAAATACACACAGTTCTGCGCTTGTAGACAGTCTTGTTCATAAAAAATATAAAACGACACTTGACCTATCCAATGGATTTTACACGCACAACTTGTCCCCGGAGTGCAGCCAATGGAGCGCTTTCACTTCCGGTGGTAAACATTTCAAATTCCGGCGTTTACCCATGGGCTATAAGAACAGTCCGGGTGTATTCGCCGCCCGTGTTGTCTCTTTGTTGGATGCATAGACCCAGATGCGTGTTCGTACGTCGATGATATTTATCTGACAGACGACGAATTATACCCGCATCTTTCCCGAGTAGACCGCGTTATTCTTGAGTTTGCGGTCTTAGGATACAAATTTAATTTTGCCAAATCTCACATTGCTGAATTTACTGTTTTGTTTTTGGGCTATGAGCTCAACAATGAAGGTAAGGGCTTAGCTCCCCATTTTCTGGAGAAATGCGCACTCTTGTGCCCTCCAACCACTCTGAAGAAGCTTCAGTCTTTACTGGGTTTTCTAAACTTCGGGCGTACTTACATTCCCGAATATGCCCAGCGTATCAAGCCTCTTTATGCCTTGATACAGCCTAACTTTTCGAAGTCATGCTGGCTTCCCGAGCATTCCTCTAAACTGCAGTCTTTACAGTCAGATCTACTTGAATCTAAATTCTTGTTGACACGTGACAACCACACAAACCTGGTGATTAGAATCGTTCCAGGGGCAGTGGGTTTCACTTACTTAACCTTTAATGAAGGTGACACAGTACCGATTGCATACAAGTCACATCTTTACACTTCTGCAGAAATGCGCTTTTCCTCTGTGGAGAAAGTTTTGACTGCAGTGCAAACGGCGATTCTAAAGGAACGCGCACTGGCACAGGGAAAACGCATTTTGGTGGTAACACCCTATCCTGCCCTTGAGGCGGTGACGAAGGCAAGTGTCCCGAACTCTAAGGCTTTGCACCCCCGTTGGATACAATGGGCCACATCTCTGACGTCCCCGGATGTCACTTTTATCTTTGATTCCTCTCTCCAGACACAGGAGTTCTTACAGTACGAATTTGTTCATCCTCCTCCTCTGTCTTTGCTACCACTTGAGGAGTACGAATGTATTATCTATACCGATGGTTCGGCACAACCGGCCACGGGTTCCAAGCATGCTTATTCAGCAGCATGTGCTATTGTTGCAGGTACCATGGTGAACGGCAAATTCAAATCGACTGTAGTGCACACTCAGGCACTAGGAGACAGTACTGCACAATTGGCCGAGCTGCGCGCTTTGGTGCTCGCACTTGAGTTCGCTAATCCAGACGTGACAACCCTTATTGTGTGCGATTCTTACTACTGTGTTCAGTCGTTCAATGACAATCTATTCTTTTGGTCGCAAAACGACTATAGAGATGCAAAAGGCAGCACAATTAAGCATAAGATGCTTTGGGTTCGAGTGGCAGATCTTAAACAACGTCTGCCTCTCACACAGGTGATTCACACTCTTGGCCACCAGCGTGTGGGCGCACACGCTGTCGGTAACGGTTTGGCAGACGAAGCTGCCAAATCAGCAGTAGCCACGTGCTCAGTAGCTGCAGTTACAAGATCCATGACTAAAATAGATAATGATATTTTGGCAGCTATTGCTGCGACAAAGGAAGGTGCTAATTACTCACGGGGTTTCCCTTCCAAATACTCTTATCAACTAGGTCCCGAACAGACTCCTTACGTAAGAATTCCAGACGTTGGTGATCGGCTGATTCCCAACGCGGACCGCAGACTTTCCTTGATAACGGCCGCACACGAAGGAATGGCTTCGGCACATGCTGGCGTGTCCGCGACGGTTTCCATCTTGCAGCAGCGTTACTGGTGGCGTGGTTTATATAAACAGACCCGTACTTATGTGCTTTCTTGTGACGTTTGTCAGCAGATTAAGCCTTCCACGGTTACACGACCACCACAAACCCCGCTCTGCATTTCCAACAGAGCTTTTGGGTGTGTTTACAAGGTTCACTGCGGTCCATTTTCTTCTGACACTGCATATAAGTACATCTTGGTTGCAGTGGATTCGTGCACACGTTTCATCTGGGTTTGGCCACAACGGAGTGCTGACGCTCGAAATGTCATAAGGGATTTGCGTGTCTTTGTGGGAATTTTTGCCTGTGGCACCTTCCATTCTGACCAAGGTCCGGCGTTCGCCTCTAAGGCGTACAAGGACGTGATGGGGTCACTGGGGGTGCGGGTGAAATTTTCGTCTCCATATCGGCCTGAGGGCAATTCGATTGTTGAACGAATTAACCGTGACTTAAAGCAATCCTTGACAGCTAGAGTCTTAGGTACTGGCAGGAACTGGCTGGCCCACTTGTATACCATACAACGTGCACTTAATAATCTCCCTAGAAGACCTCTGGGTGGACGGACCCCATACAAAATGCTCTTTGACATACAAATGTTTGTGCCCGACCTTGATGGTCTAGTCATGGCGGCGCAATCCGCAATCTTTGATGTAGATAACCATTCTACTATGTTACAGGACTTACAAGAAGCCCGAGACAAACTTGCAATCGAACATTTACCTTCAGCCACAGACGCTGCGCTGCAGATTCCGGTTGCCGGCTGGCTTCCGAAGGTTGGAGACCTGGTCCGAGAGAAGGTGGAGAACAAAAAAGAATTTGGCCCCTCTTATCGTGCACCGGTTCCAGTCCTTGGCTTGAAGGGTACTCGTACAGTCATCTTACCACCGCTTCCTGTTCGCAAGGACAACAGATACATCTCAGTGGACAATGTCAAGCTACAACAACATCTGGCCGATCCTGAATAGTGTAACACCAGCGGTCTCTTGTCCAGTCATTTCCCGGACAAATGTTTGTGGCCCTACAGCCCGAACGGTCACTGATGTTGCTATCGAGATGGTAGATTTGCCTGATCGCTTACTCGACTACCCGGATTCCCCCTGCAACGAGGAGACCGAGTATACCTACCCTGCCACCGAGTCGGTGGCTCACCTACCAACAACGCCACTGAGTCCCACCAGTTATTCCTTTGACTCGGATTCCATCTCAGCATTTATCCCGTCCAGATTCAGTATTTTTGTATCCTGGTTCAGAGACAATTTTTTTGATCCCACCCTGGACATACATCTGGTTGGTGCTATTCCTGATTTTTCTGTTCATGTCTATTGGCTTTGTCACAGTATTTTTTCTACTCATTAATGGTCACTATTTACCAGAACGCTCTGCAGTGAACTGTGTCGCTGGAACTTTGGCTCCGCATTCTTCATCTCACATCGTGAAGCGTGGCCACACATTTGTGAACATTTCAGCTTTTCCAGTCGCTGATGGCATCGTATGGGATGCAGTAAATTTCCAAATTCATGGACCAACCGAGATTATTAATGTACCAAATGTCCTCCGTGTTTCAATGGGTGATGTTGTTAAAAGTAATATACATTCTGACGATTGGGATGTACATGCAGTTGAATCGTTATTTACTGATTTGAAATATTATGCTGCTTTTAATGCCGAAGATTTGTACATGAATTCTGCAAGTTATGCCGATCTGTATTGTTACCAGCATTGGGGCAACCACTTTCTCCATAAACCCAGTACTCTTCGGGGTCCTTTTAATTACACCCAATGGGAACATTGTCCGACCCCTTTGCCAGGTGGCTCCCAGACTCTTAGAAATAAGTTTACTTATTTTACAGACTTTGATAGATCGAACCCTGGGTCCTATTATTTTAAATTGAACACTTCGTCCACTCAGAAAATCATGTTGACCCACACTAAATTGCTATACTCGGGTTCCTTTTTGAACGCCTTAGCCGTGGGTGGTTATGAGCACTGGCAGGACACCATTGACTTAAAATCTATTTGGGGCACCAAATCATGGCAGGTACAAGGCACAGAAGCCTTGCACCGTGCTTGCCTTATCCCGGCCCAAATTTTATTTTTAAATAATACCATCTATCAAACGACATGTTGGGGTTTGGCTACTTCCAAACAATTAAATGCACCTTCCATTCCTGTATTGTCTTCCACTCCCAACGAGAGCTTGCACTTCAATGTTTCCCTTACAGATTTGCAAGCTTTGTTTCAGAACAATTCGTTTAATGTCTCTACGTTTGTTCAGTCACCCTGGTTGGCTTGGCCCATAGCCTCTAATGCCTGCCAGCTGCGTTTTCATGACAAGGATCCTGGTTATAAACAGGATAGGCCAGACCGAAGGTTTTCTGACTCTCGTACTGTCACAACATATTCTGTTGGTAAATTATGTAAACAGTGGTTGCAGCACTCTTCATTAGATTCTGTACAACAGCATTTATCCCTCCTATCAGGCAACATTGATCTGTCCGATTTTGTTGTGGGGCCTCGTGGCCCTCGACCTGAGAGATTCATTTATGAAACTTACAATGAACTCTGGAAGCTTTCGCAAATTGAAGCTGCTTCCCGTCTTCGGGAAATAGATCAAGCAAATTTGGAAAAGGTGCTTGCTGTTGTTGACAATAGTATTAATACCCTGTCTTCCTGCATTTACACGTTAGAGAATATTATCTCCTCTGTTGTTGATATTGTACAAGATGATGTTTCTGTGTTGTATTATGGTCAGAATCAATTGCGTTCAGTGATGCAGTTTGCATGGACTTTGCAAACACTTAAAATGGGTAAAGTTCCTTGGCATTTTTTGAACACCTCAGCCTTATTCTTGCCTTTTAATTTAACTGAAAAACAGCAATTCATGTCCATGAAGGATGCAACATACACTCTGTTACATATTGAGAAAATAGAGCCCTTACCATTCTCTGTGGCGGAATTGGATTCCGCAGTGTGGCTAGTTCATGGGGTGATCGCCTTGCCTTTTTCTTTATTTGAATTCAGTTCATGCATGAAACATTATCCGGTGGGCCGTTTTCAGCCCTTAGGCAGTGCCTTCCTGCATGAACTTTGGTCCCTGCCTTTCATGTATAAATGCCTTAGGGACGGAAAGGAGGTTTTTCTCACAGGGGAGTCATGCGATTCTACTGTGGGTCATTCCCTTATTTGCAAAAACATTAAATTGCACGGAGCTTGTAATGTTTCGGCTCCGAATCTTGCTTGTGTTTTGAAGGGCATTCCTGCCCCTGCTATATCTCCTACTTTCACTGTGCTTGCAAATGGTAGCTATCTCCTTCTGAATAATCAGAACTGCTGTGGCATGCTGGCCGGCATACCCTATATTGTAACAGTTTCCCACAGGGTTGTCTGCTGCAAAAATGTGCTTTTTCCTCCCCGGCACGACATCATAGATAGTTCCATTTGGCCTTCCATTACGACTTTGAAGGCGGATTTCAATAAATTGAGCAGAATAAAGGCACTATTATTGAACCAGGAGGTTATGCTCACATCCGCCCGGGAGACATTCATTCTCCAGGTGGCGAGTACCCATAGTGAAATACAGGCCCTTTTGAACACAAACCTCCCACAGCATTTCGGTGAACTGATTCACCGTGTTTTTAATGCATCGCGCACCGAAGGTCTTGTGCACTTTTTTTAAGTTGTGGGCTCAGGCCTTGTTATCTCCTTTCAAACTATCTTTGGTGTAATACCGGCTTTTATTCATTCCATTTTTTCCAGCGTCTTTGGCGGCTTTCCGTTGATCCTCGCCTTAGCGGCTGGTATATTGCTGTTGGTCTGTTTGCTACGCAATGGCTGCACTTCCTGGGGGCCTCCTCGACCCAGGTCGACTCCGGATGCTCCGTGAGCGCATCCTCGCCGGATTCGGCGTCCTGCCATTGGCGACACTGAGTGTGTCATATAAACTTTCTTTTCGCTTTGCGTATTTCACTTGCGTGCAACCTGTGATGTCTTGCATCCGATGTCCTTTCTCATGGTCTTTGGATTATTGCCTCTCCAATACGTCTCTGTCTCGCCCGGATTTTGTCCAGTTGATGGGTCCCTTAGAGGCCCATGAACGGGACTGTTCCGGGGCTGGCTACATGGCGCGTGCGGCTGCACTTGGAATTTTGGCACAATGGGATGTCCGGGCGGCTGCTCGGACTCTCCTACAACAAAGTTTTATTGAGTATCACGCAAGTTGTCCCGCAATGCTGTTCGCTGCTCCATCTTGCGAGGAACATGAATGCAGTTTTGATTTATTGGACTGGATGGCGTCTCTTTTTTCTGACGATTCCAACGATGTCCTCTTGTAAGGTGTGGCGTTTTTCTGCACTTACACTCTATTGGATTATGGGGCCTCCGCTTTCGGCGTCCTGCCTCCCTGGAATTTTTTATTCTGCCTTTTTTTTATTATTTTTTATTTTATATAGTTTATTGGGGAATGTTCCATCACAAACGCTACCGTTCTGCTCCATCTATTTGAACTCTGTCTTCGTCCTATGTCTTCGCCAATGGACTGACCAGGGGAGGGTGTCGTGTGGTTTGTGGCCTCATGGTCTGCATTGCTAAGTTAGCTTAGGCCTGGCTGCCATGATGCCTTTTTGCGCACGTTACTTTGTGACTTTGTTTTTCCAGCCTCTGCTTGTGCCCGGCTATATTAGAACTGTCTGCCTTTCTGCCTTTCACCTTTTCTCCTGTTCCCTGTGGGTTTCGTCTGCACAACATGTACAAGGTCGAAAAACAATGTCCCTTGTTCTTGCTGATCTGGTCAGCCCCTCGCACTTAGACATAACACTGAATGCAGCTGCACTGGAGAAATTTGTGTGCTTTTAATATTGTGATTTCAATGTTGGAGGCACTTGGAGAAAAACCTTTCCAGAGAGAAGAGCTGTGCTTGTCTGATGATGTAAACCTTGCATCTAGATATTGTGGTATGAGGGTCTGCCCGACAAAGCCCAGAGGTCTTTTATTTTTATAATAAACTAGCTAATAGCACGGGGAGGGTGGTATGGTCATTTAGCCCTATATCCACTGCTTTATGAAATGCTTTCCCCGTTTGTATTCTATGGAATTGTAACTATGCTTATTATTTTATCCTTATGCATTATGCTGATAGTACTGGCACGTGTACTGTATCTTAGAGCACGATAGTTGAAATAAACATTTTAAACTATACTCTGTCTCTTATTACGCACGTTGTGGACAAGTATGAGTGCGTTATGAAAGGATGTTCTTGCTCCCGCGAGTCCTGAGAGAGAGAGACCGTGTTCTGGGTTGTCTAATCATTGGTAGCATCGTTGCTAATGAGACGCTAAAGCTAGTCGGATTGGGATTGTGGGTACTAAGGTGCATGGTTGGTTCACCACTATACTCCGAGGTCCTATTATGCTGTGCATAGCTCTGTGTATGTGCAGAATCCCTACAACAGTGCATGCATTCGATGTTTGAGAGTAGGAGTCCTGCGGAGCGGAAGTGTCTGGGTGGCAGCAGATGTGACTGTTGGGACGTGGTGCCTAAGTTGTGTTGTGCCTTGAATTTATGTGTGTGAGGAGTTTGAAATCAGTGCATTTGTGTACAGAGAGCCAGTTGAGCTCAATGAGTAGTGGGGTGATGTCAGTTTTGTGTGGGAAGTTGAGGTTGATTCTGGCTGCCGAGTTCTGGATGGATTGTAGTCTTCTAGTGAGTTGTATGGTGATCGCGGCGTAGAAGCTGTTCCTGTAGTCCAATTTGCTGGTGATGAGGGTGTGAGTGACAGTCTTTTTAGTGTTGTTTGGGAGCCAATTGAAAATCTTCCTCAGTAACTTCAGGGTGTGAAAGCAGGATTCAGTGACGACGGTGACCTGTGCGGTCATGTCGAGTTTGCTGTCGATGTTTATGCCAAGGTTCCTGGCGTAGGTGCTGGGTGTGGGTCCTAGTTCAGCTGGCAACCAGTTGAAGTACTCTGGTGAGGTGTTCTGGCTGAAGATCACTACTTCTGTCTTGTCGGTGTTGAGCTTGAGACAGTTGGCTTTCATCCAGTTAGCGACTTCGGACATGCAGGCAGTGAACTTGATATAAAAATCTAAATAAATAACATGACACAAGTATTTAACTAAACTCGACTCATGGCTTGCAAAAGTAGTGGGGCAGCACTCAGATGAATCCTAAGAGGTGACTCCTGTCAACTGAAGTGTTTTTAGGAGGGCTCCCCCCGTACTGCTACTAGGAATAAGTTTGAATTAGAGTAACATTCACATTTTGCAGTCTATGCATATTGCTGGTGTGACATTTAGCCTCTCATAAATGAGAGCTCAATACAGATTCCAAATGTGTCTGTGTAACTCGCATTGAGTGAACCTCGAGGCCTCTGGAATAATGCATTCTTTTCGTTCTGTAGTAAGAAGTGACAGGATGCTGAGCAGTTACTTCAAAGGCTTTATTACAGGAAAATCTGCCCACAACCAGAGTGCTTCAAGTGGGTCCTGAAGGTAAGCAGTAACTGCTGAAGAGCTTGACACTAATAACTTTCGGAAACCACAATTCTATACTCCAGAGTGTGGGTAAAGAGTGGTACCGACAGATAATCTATGTAATAGAGACAAAAAGAAAAATATATATCTTATACGTGCATGCAAGCAATAAATTGTAAAATATCACATACAACATATTTACCCCATTTTTTAAACTGTTGTTCTGCTGGATAATAACATCAAAAACTATAGTGAAAAATGCTAGCTCTCCTTAGAGAATGATGACCAGAAAGAGCAAATCTTGAAGACTCAAGATAATTGCAGTTTCTTGACAAATCTTCAAAATCCACTTAGGACTTGAAATAAGCTGTGAACTAGAATGGTCATTCAAAGAAGACCTTGAGTTGGTTGTGTTTACTTGCTCACTTTCTCTAGCATGGAACAGTGTGTGGTACAGACGATCACCATACAAATTAGAATTCAACATATGGTGATCACACTCATTACTATTTCGTACTTCTTCAAGCCAAGCACACCAATCAAGCTCAGAAGAAGAAAATGTATATGTTCCAGGGGTGCTGTGTGGAGAAACACAATAACTCCAGACATTTCATTTCAAAAACTCTTTTACATCCAAAACAGGTGCAAGGATTGTCTGTCTGAGCATCTTCCTTGATGAATCCATTTGCCCTTTCAACAAGTTCATTAAAGTCAGGAATATATAAGGCGACTTGTAAATGTTTCACATCATATAGGATCAAAATCTTATCACATACATTCTGAGATGAAATGTGTGCCATTGTCTGTGACAATTTCACTTGGTGACCCTTCTATACTAAACATATCATCCTAAAATATAATCACTGATTCTGTTCTTACTGATTCAATGAAAGAAAAATATAGTAATTTAGAGTAATAATATATTAGCAGAATTAAATGACATGTCAGGTGGCAAACAATTGTACAGAACAGAGAAATCCAATGCAAACTTTTCCCAAGGTGCACCAGGAAATGGCAATGGGTGCGATGGTTTCTCTGATGTTTCCAGTGTTTATCTGACAACCGACACAACAATTGTCAATAATTTTCTTTTTTTAACAATTTTTTTATACCGTTGTCGCATTAAACATACAGGTATAATAGATGATGTAGTACATGAAGGCAGTGATGAGCACATTGTTCATACAATTTCCGTAGCATAGTGGATACAGTAAGCACTACAGCTGAGGCTAGCGTCCCCCTGGCTGATAGGCATCTTATGAGACTTTCGGCATTCTCATGACTACGCTCTGGGACTGAGTGTCTTTCCCCCTATAGGTGTAATCCCATAGTATCTCATCCATGGACCCCATATCTTGTCAAATTTCCTTGGGCATTCCCACGACTTGTATGTTACTTTCTCAGCTGCCATATAGAGGTCCATGCCCCTTTCCCACTCATGTAGTGTGGGGGAATTTGGTGCTCCCCAGTATTTTGCCAGATCCCGTTTCGCCACTACTATTCCTAGGTTTGCAAAGAGTAGTTTGGCCCTGGGGAGATCTATCTCCATAGGTATTCCTAGTAGTAGGTACTTGGGGTCCATTGGAATCGTCGCTTCTAAAACCTTACAAAGTTCCGTTATTAGGGTGGCCCAATAGGCCGCTTTGACCTGGCATTCCCATAGCATGTGTATGTAGGACCCTCTTTCAGTGTTGCATCGGAGGCATTGGGGTGTTGCCGCCCTACCAAATCCATGTAGCCGGGCAATATCAAAATATGCCATGTAATTGTCAATAATTTTCAATAACTTATTTGTATCTTCAAAAAGGGCCACCAATAAAATTGTTTTACATTTTTGTATGTTCTTGTGATACCATGTCCGTCATGAGCAAGATTAATTAAATTGTTCTCAAAGAATCTGGAAGAACATAAAAGGTCATGTCTGATGACCATCTCATTGACAACTGAAAGTGCATTTGAAACTTAGGCAAACATTTTAACTCACCAATCAAACAACAGTTTTTGGGCCAACAGTTCTTGATTTAATCCATGACTTCATGTAATCTAACCTCCTCAGCATACGCAAATCTTCAGTCACCCTACCACCACATTCACTCACAGCATCCAAAGTGGTCACTACACATTCAGTGTCCTCCTGTTATTCTTTATCAGGTTCATTATTCAATGGCATATGAGATAAACAATCTTGTCTGTAATTTGTTCCCCCTAGAACATATTTAACCATCGCTTGTGAATGTTGTGTATTTAAAAAACTGTAACCCATTCATAACTTTTACACTTCTCTACTGCCCACTTAACATAGCATGTGTATTTGTAAAGCGCATGTTCACCCATGGGCATCTTGGCGCTGAATAACAGATGTGTTTTGTTAACTCAATTGGATGAAAGGCTGAGTGGAACCACCAGAATTTGAACCTGTGACCATGAGGTCGAACACAGGCCCCTGCAGCGGAAGCATTAGTCCACTGTGCTACTAGACCCAGGAATGGCATCTTGCTCTATGGTGCTATAGCTTGTTTCTGGTTGCTTTTTTTACGCTTTAGAAGTCAAGACCACTGTATGTTCTTTACCATATACCTATTGGCTAAGAGCTGCAACTAGTCCCAGTAAATGTACGTCTACAGTAATTATACATTTTTTACAGGAAGCAAAAGGTTACAATGGAGAAGCCTCTTTGATCAATGCTTTAATATTAGCAAAACATTAATTTACTTCTGTTGACCACTCAAACTTTACCCCCTTCTTGAGAAGTGACTTCAAAGATTGAACAACCTGAGCATAACCATGCACAAACCAGGTATAATATTCACTCTACTCTAAAACAAGTGAAGCCAGTCTGTGTCTTCCTTAATGGCTCTTATTAAACAGAATTTTGTTTTTTATGCCTGCAGAAGTGATTGTATGACTGAAAGAGTCAAACTCTTGTGTGAAGCATATACTTACTATACTTAACAGTCATCCCTCTTTCTAAGAGTACTTCTTGGGCACTTTCAGTAAAAATTAGGCTATCATCTTAGCATGCCTGTACCCCCACTATTCCCCTGACTAGGTTATCCATTACATTTTTAAACTTGCCACTAACGAAATGGAAAGCAAAAGTATTTGAAAGCCCCAAAAGGTGTGATGAATGTGGTCAATTCAGAACTCAGAAGTGAGTGAACATTGATGATACGCTGAGTGTAGGTCAGTAATTGAGAGGTATTTTAATCCATCCAAATTGTCCAGCAAATTCTGTATCCTGGGCAAAGGATGACAATCTCCTAGAATATTTTTATTCAAGGTACGAAGGTCTGCATAGAGTCTGATTTCCCCTGAACATTTTCGGGCTAAACAACAGAGGTACCCACTGAGATGAATCACTTGCATTATTAACAATACATTAAAAAAACAAGTTGTCTAAAAAGGATTTAAGAACAAAAGTATGAAAACATTTATTGTTTCCGTTTATAAGTGTGAGCCACACAATATAATAGCTGTAATAATACAAGAATTTAAAACATTAATTAATAAAAATTAAGTCTCGCTGAAAAATGTCATAAGATATTCTGCTTGCAAAATGAAAAAAACAGCTAAATGACACATAAAGATACTGCAGTATCATCCATGGCATCTAGGATCACCTTGCTATCCTCCTAAAGTGCGAGGTTCATGTAACAATTGATTTCTAATTAGATTTCATATAACCGGGTAATACTAGTTCCACACAATCATAATTAAAACTCATACTGAATGCCTTCTGCTCATAAGAGTGCTCTTATTCCCTAGTATTCCTAGTATTTGCCTTTCTAGTGTGTATGCTGTAAAAAATCGCTAAATATTACAAAACACATGCATTGTAAACCATCATGATTACATAACATTGCTGTGTAAACTGAGTCTACGGCTCAGCTCTACAAGGTTTGCTTTCACTCCCACGAGTGATACTAGGGAACTTAGTTCAATGCACCAAAACTCGACTGTGAAAGACAGGTTTTTGTAGCCCCGCAGGATTCCACCCAGTACATAGTAGAAGTGGCATAAATACTTATGGGTTACTAACAGCCGCTAAACAGGGATCAAGGGACACCGTGGTGATCAGAAACAGACCTTTTTCATTCTCCTGAATCACACACACAAGATGCGTTATGAAAAAGGCACTTTAACTAAAAAGCGCATTTATTTCAACTGGTACACCCTGTTGCTCAACACATATAAAATAACCACTCAAAATGCAATTAAAACAGCACAAATACATGTTGCAACAATGAGAATAAAATTAACATTTCTACCATGGTTAAATTGCCATTTAAAATCCTAACATCCTAAAACCTATTTTTATGTGCTACACTATATGGAGAGAAGAAATAACTTGCAACCGGATATTCTTAGGGAGGATGAGCGTACTGCTTACCTTGTTATACCCAAACACTGTAATTATCAGGAGTCAAGGAGGCCATTTTCCCTGGTAAAGGCAAACAAACATTCAACACCAGCATCAAATTCTCCCGGGCTCAGGCTCAATATCAGCTTTCAGTAGAAAGTGTGATACGGCAGCATCTCTGGTAAGCAGAATCTTCTCTGGCAGAATCTTGTGTGATAATCTGAGGCGAAGGACTTATTCTGACACATGATCAAATGTCAGTCCTTTAATATTGTATTTTATCTAAGGTTAAATTTCCAACATCACTTTAGGAATGTTTGGTATAGCCAATGAGCGTCAAGATGCTAGTCTAAGACTCTTTCTTTTAAACATATAAGGTAATAGTACAACAATTCAATCTACACAGTTTTATCTATTGTTGATTGTTTGACCTTGAAATTTAGATAACAAGGCACTTGTTCCAGACTGAAGTCTCATCATGTATTTTGTTGATGTCTTTATCTAAATGACATGACTCTTTCACAGTTCTTGGAAAGACAATGACAGATGACATCTGCATCAAAGACAGACATGTTGACGATTTTGCAAAAAATACAATAGATTCGGGCCTTATGTTTTAATGTAACTTTAACCAGTTTCAATTACCCGCTGGTCTTGGGTCAGAGACCAGTAATATAATTAACTATGGTTTTTGCTGCAGAAGCAAAATGGTTACATATCAGACTATGGCTGTGAACAAAAATGTATTTACTCATGAGACAAGGACCGTGTAACTTTCCAGCTGCATAAATGTACGATGCCACTGGATTAAAAATAAGTTTGCTGTTGGTGCAAAGGCATAAGTTCATAACAGTGTTAGTGTTTTAGATTGTGTTTTTTAAAAAGCTGACAAAGATAGAGCCTCCTTGCAAAGAAAAAGAGTCTCATCAACGCTGTGCTTACAATTGCAGCTAATGTCACGATTTATGTTTGACCAGTTCCTCATAAACATCTTTACTGGGAGGCATCTCTTTTTTTTTACCCTTTTTATGGTTTGATTTTATTCTCAATGCAAAAATGTTATGTTCAGTAACATTTTAAAACCAAGCATGGTTCCTAGCACCGCATCAACACATTAAACACTGATCTATTTACCTTCAGAGAACCCATCAATGAATATACCAGGACTGTCTAACTAAATGATGAAATGCATGTTATAAAGAGAAAGAGAAGGAACAACTAAAGAACAGAAGCTTTGTATCAAAGAAAATTACACGGATTTCATCAGCAAAAATATTGCAGAATGTTTGGCAAATCTCATTAAGAGGACTGCTGAGTAGTTCGATTTGTAGACTTTTTAGAAACTTAAAAGTAAAGGCCACTGATATAAGATTCCACTCTGCTAAGTTGGAGCGTTATTTTTTATTTTACCACCAGAGAAGTCTTCCCAGCTAGTAAGGGATCACAGAAAATATGGCGATATGATACTTGAGTGTTCACAAATGCATAGTGGATGGGACCACAGAGGTCCTTCCTATGATTGTGGGGAATGGATGACGCAGTATGCTATACATATTTCTGGGGAAGAGCTCTTTTGAATTGGGCCTGGTCATGTAAATGTGCTATACCAGCAGTGAGCTAAACGATGGTGTGCACTATTGCGATAGTGGAGCTCTTGAACATGGTGCTTAATGACTGCAGCTATCGATTATTAATTAGAGGGAGATAGCCTGTACCAGGCTGACCTAATTAAAGCCAATGGAGATCTAGTATGCCACTATTCCTTTTTGCACTGCTGTTTTTTATTTTAAAATATTTCTCTCCATAGAACAGCAAAACGCTGGTTCACAAAGTGGGAATGCAGAGCTGTTACAAATTCTTTTTAAGGAGTAATGCAAATCATTCTTACAAAAATTAATGATCATTCTTCCACAATTGGCAATATAAAACTAATTAGCGTATTAAAATTTGAATAAATTACCAAGCTGTTCCCTTATGATTAAAAAAAGATGAACAAATTCCTAAAGGAAGCCCACAATGCATTCATTCAGCTAAGTATGCCAAGTTATATTAGACTATCTCGTGAAACAAAACCGCATTGGTTAATATATTCATCAATTCCTGAAAAGCAGGGTTGTCACATGTTTTCCAGTGCATAATTATTACACTCCCAATGACAAACATCTTCTTATGTCCCGTGGCTTGCCTCCATTCCACCTCCAATCCATTGCTGATTCAGAAGAAACAGACTACCAGTCATTATGGCATTTCTTCAGTAACCTTGAGCCAGTATCAATTTACCAAGTCACAATAATCTGGCATATGCTCAAGAAGTCTCTGAAACATTTTGAGATGTTAACTCCCCTAAATTTCACTAAGAAACATGGGACCTAATGTAAGCAAAATAAAATAAATATGGGAATTCTGTGCATCTGAAACCAATAGAGTAGTAAGCATTATATGTACAAATCTTCCCAGACCTCTGTACAAGGTGCCAGTGGACCCCATGCCTTCTTTTTTTATTTTTCAAAACAATTACATAGTCCATTCTCCCTTCACTCCCCCCACCCCGTAGGCTCTACAAAGCTGGTGGAAATGTCATAAATATGTAACATAATTCATACATGAAATACCATCCATAAATACATTACATAAATATCACATATAAAATGTAATATATTTGCTCATAATATAGAAAAAAACAAACCCCTATACACCCAAAGTGCCCTGTACTTTAGCAGCTTATTCTAACTCTCTGGACTATGAGCCCCTTTCCCCAGGCAGTAACTCCACCCACTCTGTCAGGGGTGCCCAAATCCTCAATCCTTTTCCCCATGATCCACAGCCATTTTAAGAATAAACAGCTTTCTCCAAGTTATATACCATCAAAAGCCGGGCCAGCCAATGCTGAAACACCAGAGGGTTAGGATCCAACCATGCCCAGCAATGCACAGCCTCAAGATAGCCATAGATATAAAAATAGAATTCCTCCCACTTTCTATCACCTCCCCTCCAGATACCCCTAATAAAATCAAAGCTGGTGATAAATATACTTCCAATTTAGGTTCATCATAAAAGAACCTAGAGATCTCATTTTTCCAATTTGAAAGCTCACCACACAAAGCAAACATGTGAACAATATTTGTTGTATGCAATTCACAGCGAGGGCAGCGCGTACCTTTGCCTTCCCCCATTTGGCAATCCTATAAGGAGTATAATAGAGAAAAAAACACGTCTTATAATACTGGGCTTGTAAATGTGCTGATAATAAGATAGACTGTGCAGATGAAAAAGATTTACAGAACATTGTATCCACTATCCCCACCTTCTCTTGCCAGTTCTGGGAATATTTATCTAAATCATCTTTTATTGACATGTTGGGTAGACTACAGATTGTTCCTACTGGACATTCCTTTGACCCCAGCAATTTATCAACTATATCAATTCTTAAAAACCCGGTAGGCCCACTAGCCTTTCGTCGTAAAAAATCTCTCTCTTGAAGGTATTTAAAAAAGTCCCTCTGATCGATATTAAATTCATTTTTTAGTTAATCAAATTATACTATACCCATAGAAGAAAACATATACCCCACCTGGCAAAGCCCAGCTTTAATCCATTTACATATATATTGATCTCTAAACATCTCCGGTAAATTCATATTTTTCAACGGCGGCGTTTAAAAGTTCAATCAGCCAATCCCTAACAATCTACGAACAGCCGTCCATACCTTAAAAACCCCTTGAGGAGTCTTCAGGCAAACTTTTTTATAGTAACTAGGGGGCATATTAGCAAGACCCACGTTAAAATTATCGCCGTTTTAGCGGCAGGAAACTGCCGCTAAAGCGGCGATAATGGGACTGCTAATATGCGTTATGGAATTCAATAGAAGCCCAGGTTAGATGTCCTGCACATCTAACCTGGGCTTCTATTGGAATTCTATAACGCATATTAGCAAGCCCATTATCGCCATTTTAGCGGCAGTTTCCTGCCGCTAAAACGGCGATAATTTTAACGTGGGTCTTGCTAATATGCCCCTAAATTCTAAACGTCGCCGTAGACAACCCCATGCATCCCTCCCAATTAAAAATTGTTGCAGGGACGTAATCTCATCTACTATCCCACCATCCGGCTGTTCTCGCAGCAAAACAACACTGTGTAACAATGTAGTAGCCCAATAATATTACTTCAAATTTGGTAAGGCCCACCCTACTCTTTCCCATGGTAACATAAGAGAGCTCTTCTAGGTCTGGAGTAAGCCCAAATAAACTGTGAGAATACATCTTCCAACTTCTTAAACCATTGATTTAACGATTTTTGGAAAAAAAGCATCTTCACTACATTACATCTACCAACAAGTTATAAATGAAGATTGTTTAATCTACAGAGATCATTTTTAGTATTACCAATAAGAGGGTCGAGATTATCCTTCACTATATTATCTAGATTGGCCGTAATACTGACTTCAAGATAAACTGCGTTTTTCACTACCCGGCTGTTCGTCAATATTATAGGGTTGATTATGATGGCGGTGAGACCGCCACCAACAGCCCGTCGGTGACGATCTCACCGCCATCGTAAGCAAGTTCCCGCCTGTCATATTACAATGGCGGGCGCTTTGTTGGCAGTCGGAAAGACTGACCGCCACGCATCCGATGGGCTCCTTGAGCCCGCCGGTGCATCGAAGGGAGTTGTATTCCCTACAATGATGGCGGTACCTGCCAGGCACCGCCGTAGGGATTACAATGTCCCTTTCCACCCACCTTTTTATGGCGGGCAGAAAGGGATTTTGGGGGCCCGTAGCAGGCCTCCTACCCCCTCTACCCCAAGCTGGTGCCTCCCACGTAGTGCAGGGATATGTAATGTATCCCTTTTTTGCATTGCGCCGTGTGCTGCAGCCAGCAGCACCCGCTGTAATGCAAAATATAGCCATTGCGACCGCCGTGGTGGCGGTCGCATTGTATACCTCTGTCGGGGCCGCCGACAGCCTGTCGGGTGGTCCTGTTTACAATAGGGTGGCCACCCACCATTCTAATCAGCCCCTATCTTATCGTTAATAACTATCTGGGTCTTGTTTTTATTCAACGCATATCCAGACTGTCTCCCAAATTTTATAGCCTCGTCTTCCACCACTTTCAGTGCCTGCAAGGGGTCAGGGGTCACAAGAGCAATATCATCAGCATACGCCAACGTCTTCTTATCACAACCTTGCACTTGTATTGGTAAAATTGCCAAATTGTTTTCCAGTCTATCAATAAAAGGATCAATATATATTGTGAACAACAATGGAAAGCATAGACAACCTTGCTGTGTCCTCCGAGAGATCGCAAACAACTTTGACAATTCACCATTCACAAGTACACTGGCCACATATTTGTTGTATAACATTTTGACCCTTCCTGATACCCACTCTTTGCAGAGCGCCCACAGGAAATGCCAGGAGACCTATCAAAAGCTTTCTCTGCGTCAAGCAGAATTAAAGCCATAGGGCCCCCTGCAACCTGAGTAGCATCAAAATGAGAGATAATTCTCTGCACATGATTAATTGTACCTCACCCAGGGATAAATTGTACAGAAACTATCTCATATATTACCGGAGATATACGTGAGGCTAGAATTTTAGAATATATCTTAGAATCTCCATTAATCAAAGTTATCGCCCAATAAGACCCGAGTTCCTGTACTGGTTTGTTTTTATTTGGAAATACCACAATTTTAGCAGAAGCCAAGGAACTCAGAGGTCTCCCTTCCTTATAAGTATGATTGAATAGCCTGGTCATACAATCTTTGAGTTGTCCAGAAACCACTGTAAATCTCTGTAGGGATACAATAAGTGCCTGTAGCTTTTCCAGCCGACAAACTCGTCAACACAAGGAGAATCTCTACCCACTGTGGGGAGCCTTCCAACTGTTCTAGCTCTTCAGATGAGAGTTTATCACAGGAGGTTGTGTCCAAGTACTCTTGTACCTCACTGAAATCCCCCTCAGCACTGTCCGAGTAAAGGGATTAAAGAAATTTCTGAAATGACGCCCTGACTCTAGCAGGGTTGGACACCAACCCTATTGCTGGATCTCTTATTACCCAGCCCTCATTTTGCATGTTCTTTTGTCTAGTTTTTATAACTAGATAATGGGCGATCTGCTCGCTACATTCGTAGGCTTTCTCCTTACTGAGAGCTGAGTTTATCTGCAGCTTTTTTAGCCAATATTTCGACAATTGCCACCTTGGCTACAGCCACCTTTAATAGGGCCTCCCCCACATCACCCCCTTGTTGAGTGGCTATAACTAATTCTTCTTCCGCTGAGGCCAAAGCTATCTGAAGATACAGAAAAAATTGTTTTCCTTTTCTGCCACGATTCACAGAAAGCTGTAGTGTTTCCCCACGAATACCCGCCTTCATGACGTCCCAGACCACATCTAGGTACTCCCTATATTATCCTTCAAAAAAGTAGGAATCCAATATATCATGTGTGTGCAATATTCTTTATTTACAAGAAGAGTCTGTTCAAAAGTCCAGGACGTCACCTTAGGTTTAAGCCCTTCTCCCCTTATTTCAACCACTAAGGGAACATGGTCTGACAAAATACGAGGGTATCTTTCTATTACACAATCTTGGATTAGGGAATACGATACAAAAACATAATCCACCCGGGCATGAGATTGGTGTGGTGCTGAAAAATATGGTGCTGTTCGGAAGGTCTTTGAATATGCCACAGGTCAGCCAGACCATGATCTCGACAGAGATGCCTCAAGAACTGCAAAACCTTAGGTTTCCTCCTTTTGTACACTGAAGCCTCCTCCATAGACCAGCTCCCTGGTAGGTTGATATTAAAATACCCACATGAAATAATAGGAAGGGGCCACAATGCCAATTCATTAGATAACCATTCAAATAAACCAGGATCGTCAGCAATACATCCATATATTGAACATAAAGTAAATTTTTCCCCAATGCATGTCTGACATTCAGAAATAACCCATCTACCAAGCTTGTCTACCCATGTTTGATTAAACTGCAGACTACCACTTCGTACAAGGATTGCCACACGTCCGGGTGGTTTGTGAGGTCCCCCCCGATTAGCCTATAGCCCAGGGAACTTACCAGATGCCGTTGTGCTCCTTCAATATGGTTCTCTTGCATTCAGACAATATCTGCATATAACATTTGCAGTCCCAATGCTACTCTTTGTCTCTTTTTATAATCATTGAGCCCACATATATTAATGGCAGCTATTCGCAATTTCCCATCTATAAGAAAAACCCAGAGGTCTAGACCCCCTCCTGAAACCCTCCTATGTAGAAGCAAAAAAAAATCACAATAAGCCAGATTTTCCATTGAGCTAAAAATCGTATCTGTCCACCAGCATGCAACATCCTACCTTCCCCACCCTTCTGACTCCCTCCCTCTGCCCCCCTTGAACCCACCCACCCACCACTAGAAATTGAGTAATCAGGCCCCAGCCTGGGCGTTGACACCTGAAATAAAAGCCAGCCCCTGCCCACCCCCGCCAATCTGAGAAATTCTGCATTTTCATCCACCTTTACTCCCCTGTTAGGAGAAGAAAGAAAGACCCCCAAAAAACCTTTCCTCATGCATATCTGGCTTTGGCTCGAGTGATATACCCTCTACTGAATAAAGCACATAATTCATAATCACATCCACCATGGCAGCATTCAACAGCTACTCCTACGGGGACAACCTTGCCATCACCCATTCCATCCTCTTTAAATACTCCTGAGCCTGAATCTCAGAGGTAAAACTACGGGTTCGCCCTTTAAAAACAATCTTTAAATGAGTGGGATTTTGTAAATAAACTTTAGCCCCCAGTTTCTGAAATGGTGCAAAGAGCTGCCTCATTCGCCATTTATGTTCCACAGTAGCATGTGCAAAATCAGGTTTCATAAATAAAGACACCTCATCATAGTCTCTTTTAACATTAGGTCAAGCTAGATCATAAATGGTTTGGCATAACAAAAAGTTTCCAAAGTACACCAGAATTGCTCAAGGTCTCTCAGGCTCATTAGTCGGTCGTTTTTTTCAACATTAGTGGAAATAGGTGAGCTAGCTGAACTTCCATCTCCCACTCCCATTTAGTCAGATTGGGAAATGCACCTTTTAAAAGGGACAGCATAAAACTTCTGACATTGCCCCCCTCCGCTCCTTCGGGAACCCCCGGAAATCTTAGATTGTTCCTTCTTTGCCTATTTTCTTGGTCTTCAAGCTTCCATATAACATCAGTCAGAGTACCCTCTTGAAATGAGCCCTGGGTTTTCAGTGCAGACACTTCAGCTTCCAGGATTTCTGTCTGCCCTTCAACCATAGTTATTCTCTCTGCAATATTGGAGAAGGTTTTGTTGACTTTTCTTACAGCGACCTGCAATTTTTTGGAGGCAATCTGTCACTCTTGACTTCCTTCTGAAATTGCTTTATCAACTACAAAATTGTTGCAAGAGTGGGTTCCACAGTATTAGCGGTTCCAGGGGTATCCCTCTCCCCCTTTTTGCCATCCTTAGCCACTTCCTTCTCGTTTTTTTCCCCTTCGGAAAACACTAGTTGGGTGGCGGAGTAGTCCCACCTTAATTCCCCCATACTTCCTCTATGGGGCTCTTCTCATGGGATTTTTTCCTTCTTCTTTTTTCCTCTTTTGGAAAGTGATTTTCTGCGTTGAGTCAGGCTTGCCGATTCTTCAATCACGCTACTACTGCTCCAGTTAATAGCCGCTTCCCCACTTGAAGCAGAGATGCTAGCATCTGATAGATCCGATTCGTCTGTCAGAGAAAAGAATTTCTCCATGGCATCTAGGGACACACCAAGTAAATTTTCTCCCCTCTTCCCCGGATCCTTCAGAGCTTTGCCCCCCTGGGAGCTAGGAGTTTTAGATGTAAGGTTACCCCCTGGTCCTTCTTCATGTGCGGCCCCGATTAAGTGGATTACCCCCTGTGCCACCTCCATAATGGGGAACATCTCAGCCTTTGCCCTGGGAGCCTCAAGCATGGTCAGATCATTCTGTTGATGCCACAGATCAGAATCCTCTTCCCCATCAATTGTATCCCCACTTACATCCCTATTCTCAACCACCATACTCTCTATTGGTGAAATATCTTGGCCCTGGCTGCTGACCAGCACAGACTTCGCATACTTATCCAAACTAGGTGACTTTTCAATATCAGGTTTCGAGCCAACTACTCTGGGGGCCAAGAATAAATTTGTAATTAGGGGTTGGGACCCACCTGAGTCATGCAAAGCCCACTGTGGTAGTTTCCTTATGGAGTCAGACTTATCCTTACTGATAGGGTTTTCTCCTTTCTTCCCCCCTGCTTTGCCCTTCATGGCAGCCTCGCGACGTGGCAAGGCAACAGTAAGCAGGAGCTGGAGCAGTAGCAGAAGCAGTATTCATTTCAGCAGCCTTCGCTGCCGATCGCTGCTTGCCTATTTTAGCACCCTGCCCCGGCATGTTCCCAGCAAAGAGGACTTTCGGCCTTGATGTAGGGAAAAAGTTTGTGGCCTGTAACTGAACCAGAAAACGCTCTGGGTCTAACGCTGCTTATAGCAGCAACCGGCCCAATATACTCCAACTATCGTTTCCGAAGGCCAGCGCAGACCCTCCAGCCACATACTTGGTTGCAGTGTTCTCCTTCCAGATCCTAGCTTCAGGACAAGTTCCATCCCGCACAGTCCTGCCAAGTGTCACGCATCAGGCGTGACACTAACACATTTCAGTGTGGTACTCCGCATTACCGCACTGAAATGCAATGTCACGCATATGCTGTGTGTCAGCTAGTTCACTAAAAGCCCTGATTAAAGCTGAGCCTGTGGCAGCGCACCGCCTCTGACTTGCGCGTGCTGTTCCAGCAGTCTTGGCAGTCGCACTCAGCTGCTTGCTACAGTATCATGATTGCGCTTTCCAGTACCCGGCGGGCTCTCACTATTGGCCTGACATCATCGCAGGAGACGTCACGTCACATCCTGCTGCCGGAGCGCGGGGTTTGTTTTGGGAGCTACAAGGCGTGTGGCTAGTTTGCGGGCATCGCTGCGTATCATGGCCGGAGTGCTGCAAATAATCATGACGCAGGCCACGGTGCTGCTCTCAGCGCTCGCTGCCTGCTGCAGCTCGCACCAGCCCGGGTCACCGCCTGCTATCAGCGGTTGTTTATTACCTCTCCCATGCTTAATTCAAATATATATCCAGCGGATATATATTTGAATTAAGCATGGGAGAGGTAATAAGCTAACCGCTGATATTATCCACACTAGTCAGTCTGTCATAGGATGGCCCCGCCGCCGCCCGGCACTCACAGGAGTCAGGACAGCTGATCGGCCTGGAGCGAGTCTACCACTGGGCTTGGCCCAGTGAGCACTTGCCTTCTTTTCTCTTCCAGTCAACACTGGATGTCTCATGCGGCCGGTCCAAGCCTGTATTCAACCTTTTCTCCTCACCCTGCTGCTGCACAGGACTCATGGTGGTTAAAGTGGAGCTGTGTGCACGGGGCGCAGCACGACAGGATCTGCCTGCCCATATTGCCGCCAGCGGCCACCTCCGATCACATTGCTGCGCACTCTAGAGGGCCCCCATGCTGTAGCTGCACCTGCACTCACCCCCGTGCATTGTGGTTTTACCTCTGTTTCTTCTGGATGGCGCAGGCAGGCCGAGCCCTGCGTACCCGACGGTAAAGGCAGGTCGTCAGGTGCCTTGCACCCAGTACAGAGGCACCAGACTTACGTTCCGGGCACTACAGGTGAATGCTCACATAAAGCATTTCATTGCTAAATACTGATTACAATTGTTGAGAAAACATGGTCTGCAAGTCGGCAATTTTTTAAAAACTATTTTGCTGTTATTAAATAGTTTATCGTTAGTAACAGCGTCGCAGCTCTCTGATTTTAGAGACAGTAGCTGGCCTTCACTCTTAGCAGAGCTCAGCTCAGAGGAATCGGGGCAAAACATTTAAGAAACCATACGGTTCCTACCGAGCGCACAGTTTTCTAGAAACAGTGCTCATAGAATCCAGAACTTTCACCTGGAGAACAACAACGACAGCAACTCCACCACCCTGATCGACAACCTCGCCAACCTCGGACTGAGACAGCTCGTCACAACACCGACACATTCCGCCGGCCACACGCTCGACCCCGTCTTCTCCTCAAGCTCCCACGTCTCCTTCACCCACACCACGGAACTCCTCTGGACCGACCACCGCTGCATCCACTTCACCTTCCAGAAACCCACCACACACCACCGCACCCAACAGATCCCACGCCGCTGCTGGAGCAAAGTCACCGAAGACCAACTACGGGCAAACCTCGCTCTCAGCCCTCCCTCCGACCCATCCAACACCGATGACGCTGCCTGCAACCTCAGACGATGGATAGACGACTGTGCCAACACCCTCGCTCCGCTGAAAAAACTCACCTACAGCGACACCACCAAAAGAGCCAGCTGGTTCACCCCAGAACTCCTAGCTTCCAAGCGTACCTGCCGGAAACTCGAGAAGAAATGGCACAGTGATAAGACACCGGACAGCCACGCAGCCCATAAAGACGCCATCCGTAACCACCACCACCTCATCAGGTCCGCCAAGAGAATCTCCTTCAAAGACCGCCTCGACAACAACGCACACAACAGCAAGGAGCTCTTCAACATCGTGAAGGAACTCTCCAACCCCAGCTCCAACACCAACGACATCCCGCCGTCGCAAGCCCTGTGCGATTCCCTCGCCACCTTCTTCCACCGCAAGATCGCCGACATCCACGACAGCTTCAACACCCAGACAGCCCCCACCAAGATAGATACTCCAGACCCGCCGCACACCATCGACCATGACCCCTTGCCAGCCTGGGCCAGCGTGAACATCGATGACACCATCAAGACCATGGGCACAATACACTCCGGTTCCCCGTCAGACCCTTTCCCGCACCACATCTTCAACAAAGCCAGCAGCTCCATCGCACCCCACCTGTGCAACGTTATCAATCTCTCATTCGAGACCGCGACCTTCCCAGAGAACTGGAAACACGCAGAGATCAACGCCCTACTCAAAAAACCCAAGGCGGACCCAAGAGACCTCAAGAACTTCCGGCCCATCTCCCTGCTTCCGTTCCCAGCCAAGGTCATCGAGAAGATCAACAAACAGCTAACCCGATACCTAGAAGAAAACAGCATCCTGGACCCATCCCAATCGGGGTTCCGCAGCAACCACAGCACTGAGACTGCCCTCATCGCCGCCACCGACGACATCAGGACCCTGCTGGACAACGGTGAGACCGCAGCCCTCATCCTGCTGGACCTCTCCGCCGCCTTCGACACTGTCTGCCACCGCACTCTACGCGCACGCCTCCACGGCGCAGGGATCCGAAACAAGGCCCTGGAATGGACCACCTCCTTCCTCGGCGGCAGAACCCAGAGAGTCCGCCTCCCACCTTTCCCGATCCGAAGCCTCCGAGATCATCTGCGGCGTACCCCAGGGATCTTCCCTCAGCCCAACACTGTTCAACATCTACATGGCCCCGCTCGAACGCATCGCCAGACAGCACGACCTCAACATCATCTCCTACGCCGACGACACTCAACTGATCCTCTCCCTCACCAAGGACCCCTCGCCACCAAAGCCAATCTCCATGAAGGAATGAAGGCCGTCGCCGATTGGATGAAGATCAGGCGACTAAAGCTGAACACGGACAAGACGGAGGTCCTCATCCTCGGCTCCAACCCCTCAGCCTGGGACGACTCCTGGTGGCCAACGACGCTGGGAGCAGCCCCGACACCCACCGACCACGCACGCAACCTGGGAGTCATCCTCGACTCAACGCTCTCCATGGCCAAGCAAGTCAACGCAGTCTCCTCCTCCTGCTTAATCACCCTCTGCATGCTTCGCAAGATCTACAGGTGGATCCCGACAGACACAAGAAGAACAGTCCCCCAGGCCCTCGTCAGTAGCAGATTTGACTATGGGAACGCCCTCTACGCGGGAGCCCCGGCCAAGCTCATCAAGCGACTGCAACGCATACAAAACGCCTCCGCACGCCTGATCCTCGACGTACCACGCCACAGCCACATCACCCCCCACCTGAGGAACCTGCACTGGCTCCCCGTCGACAGGAGGATCACCTTCAAACTCCTCATCCACGCACACAAGGCACTCCACAAAACTGGCCCAGCCTACCTCAACAGACGACTCTTCTTCTACGTCCCCAACCGCCAACTCCGCTCCCCCGACCTCTCCCTCGCCACCGTCCCTCGCATTCGAAGAACAACCACCGGCGGCAGATCCTTCTCACACCTCGCCGCCAAGACCTGGAACACCCTTCCACTAAGCCTACGACAGACCCAAGACCTGCTGACCTTCAGGAGGCTACTCAAGACCTGGCTGTTCGACCAGTAGCAGCACCCCCCCCCTTCCCTCTCCCCAGCGCCTTGAGACCCTCGCGGGTAAGTAGTGCGCTCTACAAATTCTGTGATTGATTGAATGACCTTATACCAGCATCTAATGTTCCAGGGCCTTGACCTGAGATTAGCGATGACAGCTGGCGCAGCAGGCACGACTGGCGTTAGGGACAGTTCAGCCCCCAAAAAACCCATATTCGGGGCCTGACTGAGGGATGTCTGGCTGTCAGTGACTGCTACCTTTAGCAAAGAAAAATAACAGCCATTTGAAACAGTTTAAAGCCTCAATATTATACCGAGTCATTCTGTATTTTTTTTCTTTAATGTAGGCCTTTTGTCGAGGTGCCATGTTTTAAAACTCATTTATGACAATTTTAGACAACTTAATAACACTGTTGATGTATTTGGAGCTGCAGGTTTATATTTCAAAGGGAAAAAATATGAATTCTGAAGAGCTTTCCCCATTTTTTACCTGCATTGGCATAAAAATACCTACCAGGCTGGTGAAACACTGGTAAAATATTGGTCTAGTCTCAACCCTAACGAACATGACTGGGATGACCTCTTTCTCATTAACCGCTAAGAGGTTTCTCTAGCATACCATAGTCACTACAGAATAAGGGCCTGATCATTTCTCTCCAAAAGTGATCAGGCAGGAGTCATGGCAGTCATCACAAGGTGTCCAGGCTCTGTCTAGAAATCACTACAGTAAGATCACTTTAGAAATGCGAAATCAGTTAGTGACCCTCCATTTCAGGGAGTTTATAACAGTTCCTAGGCCTTCTGTGGGGGTCTTACTGCTCAGAAGGCGCTCATTTCTGATATTTATCTCTTTAAATGAACCTTATTCCTGGTTTCTCATGTGAGAAAGTGTCGCTCGCAGTGTCACACATTTGCACTACAATGTCACACATAAGTACACTTATTTATTGGAAATGTCACACATAAGCAATCTGAAACCTTGGCAGCTATGCCCGCATGCTCAGTCAGCGCCAAAGAGCGAGCTGGTGGAGCAGCAAGGGGACTGTGGGCAATGTTGCGGACTCACTCAGGCATCATCTTGCTCTTTCCCCAGCAACTGGGAGGCATCCTAATCTAAATTTTATAAATAAGGCTCTCTTTGCTGCTGGGAAAAAGTGATCCAGATATCTCTTGCAACAAGGAGCATGATTGATTTCCTGGAATAAGTGAACAACTTACCTCCCTGTTTTTTGAAGCACCAGGACCAATACTTTTCTTTTAATACTTCCAGAAATGAAGGGCCATGGTTTCTGGGTTAGACCAAAGCTCTAGGCATCTCATCCTGGTTAAAAAACTTGCAATATGATTTAGCCAATGCAGATTTGTGAGTTAATGCTTTGCCAGAGTTCACGGATAGGTTTGAGATAAGTGCAAGGTTTGATTTGGTCCATATTCAGTGCCAAAGCAGGAGTGATTTTAACACTGCAATCACTTCGATGTTGTGCATACCTGGCTCATGTCTTAACGGTTCCATAGTGGTCCCTGGGCTAAGCTGCAACAGACGCAGAAATTGGTTTTCAATTTTCATAAGACCATGGGCCTTATTGCATCCTCCAGAGCTCAGCCCTGTACAAACCGGCTGCCTGTGCTTTGGCTTGGTAGGCCTGTAATGCTGGCTTCATCAATATTCGGCCAAATTTGCCACTGAAGTGCAGCACAGTGTTGAGACAAGCTGGCTTGCCTCTTAGTTAACTGCTTAGCCCTAAACAAATTTACTTCACACATTGTGTTATATTCCATATAGGTACCCTATATAGGCGCAGGTAACATCCCAACCTTTCACCTACATCCGTCCCTACATTACATACATAACGGTTCTTAGGCACTGACCTTTCACCGAGATATGACACTGCATTCAGAACGCGGGTTTTTCCCTGGTTCGATTCTCATACATTATGCATGAGGCTTCTTGGAAGCACAGCAGGACTAACAGTAGGATTACCATCTCCTGTATAATATCTCTGTATAAAGTTCAGGCCCAACGTCATCCTTTAGGCCGACACAGTAACACAGCAAGGTAGGACCCCTGGGGAGACCTATGGGTATATAGACAACACATCTTGCTTAGGAAGATAGAGGAGACCGTGACTTCCCGGCTGACACACTGACCAGAGACGCTGAGGTTCCTGCATGCAGACGCTCCAGCTAGCAGTGGTCTAACATCCCTCGCGGGGTGTCCAACTCGAGACCAGGACGGGGTCCCATATTCTCTAACTCTCAGGTAATGGGTGGACTAGATCCTAGAGGGATTCTTGGCATAACACCTACATAGATGCTAGGTAGATTTAGGTACATCTAGTTAGGGAGGCATCGTAGGAGTACGCACTTTTTATCATGTGTTCTATGTACATGTATATATTTATGATTTCTGCTAGATGGTAGAACTATACCATCCCTTTACTTTCATAGTATTGCTAATCATATATCTCTGCTACTGTCTAACGGTTGTTGCAGCTCATCTATTCTACATTAGAATAACAACTGTTCAATAAATACTTATTGAAACGCCCCGACTGTTTATTCTGTGTATCTCTCTGAGGCAAACTAAGTGAGCACGAGTGAGTGAGCGAAAAGTAGTATATTGTTTCCACGATCAGTCAGGCAGGATAAATAGGGGTCTCAGCAAATTTAAGGGCCCGTGCCGTGTCATTGGCGTGGGTAAATACTTTGTTGTTGTTGAAGGTGGTGAGCGTTGGAATCTGCGTAGAGTCGCTTTGTACCAGAAAGGGGGAAATAATACGAGGCACTCTGTTGATGAAGGACGCTGCTCTGGTGCCATGTTCATACCTGATAAGTCTGCTGCATACGATCCTTGCAATTCTAGTGCTCGTCCCCTAGGAGGGGGTGAGGGTCTGGCTGGGTTTTCGTTCTCTCCTGATCTTCAGGCGCCTCAACCATCAGCCAGAGTTCGCAGGCCACCTGTGTATCTGCAAGATTACGTCAGAGTTTGAATTTCTTTCTTTCTTCCTCTTTCTGTCTTTGCACTTTCACTTCTTACCCAGTTTCTCCTTCTGTCTTTCTTTTCTTTCCTAAAGGGGAGGATGTGTTATGATGTTACTTACCTTGTTTCTCCTCGTGCATCCTACCTCACATGGAGTTTTCCCTTGCTCTGTATTCCTTTAGAATGTGAGGCTGGCGGCACTCCACGATTGCCAGTTGCAGCTGGGTCGTTGAGGTGGTCGGATGCCAGGTTGTGCTTTGAAGTAAATATCTTCTCTACACGTCTTGTCTCCTGGTCTTCATTGGGACGTTCCTTCTCAACATCACACAACAAGAAATATTGTATTACTGTAATGTCTTTATTGTTATTTTTGAGTCCTTTAACACTCATGCCATTAAGGGGCTTCACTATATGACTCATGTATGTGCCCTCACTGGTGGTTAATTCGTTGTTTCCCTTTGGCAACAAGTGTCAGTTCTGGAACATGCTCAAATGACCTACTTACCCTACTGATGTATTTGTTTGTGCAGACTCTGATGACTTCATTGTTATTTCCCGTTAGAAGCAGGTGCACATCTGGTACATGCTCAAATGACCTCCTGACACTAATGACTCATCTGTTTGTGCTGACTCTGATAACTTCATTGTTGTTTACCTTTGGCAGCATGAGTAAGTTCTGGAACATGCTTGAGGGCACTGCCTTCAGAAACAGCACCTCTAGTTAAAGAGTCTGTGTCCTGTTAGCTGTGCTTGCTATTCATGTTTGGTTTTGAAGGGGGGTTCCACATCAAGGAGCCAAACACCCAAGAGGTTTTCTCAATATCAGAGATCTGTTCTGGTCTTCCTACAGATCAAGGCTGCATGTGTTTCCTGACACCGCACTCCCTAACTGCGTGCTTTCAGTCCCCGCTCACCTTCTTTAACCGTTCTGTTGAGGTACCATCTTCTGGCACTCAAGCAAAATTTCTTCAGGAGGACTGGGAAAAAACAGCACTCCAGTAAGGTTTGGAGTTGGGGGGCACATTTAGGTCTGCACTAGTGGTTGGTGAAGAGAGTTCGCCAACCATAGCACGTGAGACGCATTGGGAACTAACTCCTAGTTCCCCCTCAGTAGAGATTTGCCCTTGGATATTATATAGGCATGTTTTAGGAACTCACAATAAATCTTGAAAAGAACTGTTACAGCTTTTGATTCAGGAAAACCAAGAACTTGTGTTATTTAACACAAAGAACTGTAATTCTGGACTTTGCTCTCTTAGTGGAGACAACCAGTGTGTTCATGTATGAAATGTAAAAACAATTCTTTGTGAAAGTAGAACTAAGAATTATTGACTAACCTTTTTCCTTCCAGATCTCCTTTCCTACAGTACATACCCTAACTTCCCTTCCCCCACATCGATACCCTGGTGAAAAATAAAACTCAAGAGACGCTGATGCCAGAAGGAGGGCATCTTGAGAGCATCGCTTCCGAGGAACCAGGCCTGGCACATATGAGTCGACCTCAAGCTGTGCTGATGATTTACCAACATGTACTTTGTCTTGGTGATATTAATTAAAAGATTCTTCTGAGAGCAATAATTTTCAAATCCCTCAAGTAGCTTGAGCATAGAGACCTCCATGCATGCTAGTACTATGGCGCCATCAGCAAATAATAAGATTGATGTTTTGCCCCCCAACGCCCCGGATAGTAGGGACATCAAGATTAAGGGCTAATAGGTGCTCCCCATCATCATTAATAAACAAATTAAATAGTAGGTGCGCTAGGTCACATGCTTGCCTCTCACCTGACTTCACAGCAAACCTAGGCGTACACTCCCCCTTAAGGCTGAATCTCACTGCAGCTGAGCTGCCCTGATGAGGTTGTTTCACCTCACTCTGAGCTTGGCATTAATACCAAGCTACTGCAGCCTATGCCAGAGGGCTTGCCTATCCACAGAGTAAAATATTGTCTTACGATCAATAAAAATTAAGAAGAGCGCAGAATGTTTAAAAAAGGTATACTTTAGGCAGGCACTGTACAATCTGGACGCTTGATCGATCGTACCATGTGATTTGCGAAGACCAGCTTGAAATAGTGACAACATTTTATGGTTGTCAACCCATCACTCTAGCCGGGTTAGCAGTAACTTAGCGTAGATTTTGCTGGCACTACCCAGCAGTGAGAACGGGCAGTAGTTAGCGGGATTATTGTGGGGCCCTTTTTTATGAAGTGGTACCATGATCGCATTTCTCTGCGATGCAGGAACCTCCCCAAATTACACTATATGTCATGGTTAGTATAGGTACCCAGCCAGTCAAGTTGTTACAATAGGTGTCTGATGGAACTCTATCCAGGCCAGGGGCTCTCATTGGCTTCTGGATTACAATGGAAACTTAGACTTCGCTTTCAGTTGATGCTGGATATTTAGTGGCAGGTTTTTTCCAAAGCTAAGGTCAAGGAGTTGGTGAGCTTTGTTCCCTTAACATGATTCAGGACTAATGCCTTCTGCTCCCTCTGCTCACTTAGTTGGAATGGATTATATGTGGCCGAGAAATGCTCGACCCAAGCCTGCGCCACCATACCAGTTTCAAGGGTTTTGGATGCGCATTGACAGCCCTATTTAATTAGAAGCCAAAAGCATCTTGTGTTATGGATTGCCAATTTGAGTTCTGTCCAAGCTTTGAAAAGCAGATGTCTTTTTTGTATCTAATTAACTGCTTATATTCTTTCTTCAATGTCATGAGGTATTCCTCACCTATCACAGAATTCTTTCTATTTCGCAGAGGAGTGGATAGTGAGAGTTTTAGTTTATGACATTCTTTGTCGTACCACTGGATATCATTTTTGCCCATACTGCTTAGCTGCGTGAGCACTGCAAAATTGCCATCATGGGGCAGTTTTGGAGTTATTTTAAGTAGGTTTTACAGCTTGGATATGGCAGCGGGGTCAACTGCTGCCTCAGCTTTAGCAATTCTTTGCATTCTCATATCCATCATTTGTCTACTCCATGTTTATTGGACTTTAGTAGACGACAACCACCCTACCATGGAATGTTTTTCCTGCTCGGCTTCACAATAATTTTGTCCATCTCGAAGGTATGGAGATGATCCTGGTCTTGCACAGCCTGATTTTCAGATTTGCTATTAAAGGATTGTGGTCACTTTCGATTTGTCTTACTATACTCATATCAGCGATTCCATGCCAGGACTCCATATCCATAAACATGTAGTCGATCAGGCTGGTACGTTTACCAGCTCTGAACGTGCATTGTTCTGGGCAGTCTGAAGGAGTTTGACCATTATGACACAGTGGTTTGGGTCTGGGCAATAGTTTGCATAGAGAGCCACCAAGTTTGGTTGTTCCTATTTTAGAAACATCAAGTTGGGGAAGGACCTAGGCAACCTCTTGCCTGCATATCTCTGGATCCCTCATTGTGTCAGGTCCAGTATTGAAGTCTTTACAATTATTAAATGAGACCTGCTGTTTTTACTGTGCGAATTCTCTAATCCAAGGGGTTCATTTCGTGCATTGGGATTACATTTCTCAAGTTCTTTAACATTAGCTGAATAAGTTTTGGAACACCTGGTGGGGCATAGATGTTGAAAATATAGCTAGTCCAATTGTCGTTGATGATTCTTACATTCTGAATATTGTAGTTAATTTCGTAATTTGCCAGTTTAGAAACACAAATGCTAGTTGAAACCCAAATCGCCCTTTGGCCTGCCTTTCCCTTCTTTCATGGCTCGCGTGACAAATGTTACATATCCATCAAACTCCCTCAGGGCCCAGGTTTCCTGAAAGCAGCAAATACTTTTGATTTTAATTTTTAAAAAACCAATCATGATCCTTCAATGTTATCCCAAATCCCTCTAGGTTCCAACTTAGTATCCTTCCAAACAAGCTCTCCTTCCAAGCAGGGTAGAATCTTATGCTGCCATGGCTCAAGTTGACATTGCTGAAAGGTTGTGGGCAATTTTACACTGGTCATAGATTGATGACAGGTAATGCTGTATGGGCTTGTACCTGATGGATTGATTATTCACGGAAATAGCGGATCAACTGCCTCGACTGCACGAACAGTTACACTTAAGTTTTGACTGGTTCTATCAGAATCCAGAATATGCTGCTTTCAGCATCTGTCTAGAACCGGGATAGGGTTCAAGACAGTGTAGTCGGCAATGAGATTTGATAAGAAAGGAAGTTTAAAAAATGACTGGATAGGGTCCTGGAATCCCTGTTACTAAAATATCCCAGTGTTCGACGGTAGCCATTGTCATGTCCTTTAGGTTAATCCCATCATGTACATACCGATTATATACATTTTGTCCCATCCACACGACATAACGGTCTTACACAGGTGACCTTTTACCTAGTAGCTCACTTCTGTCTCTCAGACATCAGGCTCTAGGTACCATATCTTAATCCCTGTACCTGACGTACATAAAAATGTCCCCAGGCACGGTAGATTTATTCTGTACAAGGGTCACCACTTATTTTTCATCCATGGCCGACAGCCAGCTGTGCATGATCATGTTTGTTTAGAAAAGGATTAGCAGGGGATTAGCGAATGTTTTCAAAACATATTGTTTCTAGAAAAAACCCCGGATTGACCACTTTAGCATAAAAGACCCTCGCTCCCCCTTACAGACACAGAGGAGAATTCCTTCCAGGCTGGACCGAGGCTCTGCAGGCTGATCCTTCGACAGGCAGAGATCTGACATCCCTTGCGGGGTGCCATCCTCGATGCAGAGACGGGGTCCTTCATTCAGAACCATCAGTGAGGGGTTAGTACTTCCCTGGGGGATTCTTGGCTCCATTAGGCTTTATTTGGGATCTATCCTGACATTTACATACACAGGCTTCACCCACATACCCAGGCTAGGTACATTTTAGGTAGGTTATGCATCGTAGGAGTGCGCCAATGCTATTGTTTTATATAATATGTTTTTATTCATATTATTAGCACTATGGTAGAAATGTATCTACTTTTTACGATATTGGTACTAGCGATTACATTTGTCTGCTCCTGTCTTTTGATTGTCGCAGCTAACTTCTTTCATACTAGACTGACGCTTGACCAATAAATAATTATTGAAATCGTTCCAATCGTCATTCTATGTATTCTGAGAAAAGCAAGCACGAGTGACTGAGCGAAAGATACCGTATTGTTTCCATGATACCTGAGGAATCAGGGTTGTCATGTTCAGTGGTTGCCAGAAACTTCATACATGTAGTAATGACACCGACACCAAACACTGGATACAGAAGGCTTTATTGCGACAAGCTCTTCACAGCAGTAACGGAGCGCCGGCCACCATCGCCAGCCAGACTCCAACTGCCCGACACCAACTGTAAAACACCAACTGTCGCTAATGGAACCATTCTGCATGAACGTTCTACATGACATAACATGGGGCCGTACACAGCCATGCCCAGGGAAAGAACAATACCCATTACAACACCCCCCTCCCTTCTACCCAAAAGAAAAAAACAAAGGTACAATACAGTGGATGTAAGGAAGGAAAAGCAATACAGGAAGTAGAGACGCAAATCATGAGTAAGTGGAAAAAATGTCAGGTGAGTACGTAATCAGCCAAATAGCAAGGCGGTCTGCGTGACCGGCAAGGGCGGGAAGACTCAGGCCCCAAAGGAGGGGAAGAACTACAGGGAAGCGAACTGGGAGCAACACTTGACCTACTCCCAGAGCCATCCTCACAATTCCCAGCCGAATTGTTGCCCCTGAGATCAGCATCGCTCATAAGCCAGAATCCACTGGCACTGTCGTCAGAACTTTTGCAGAGTGGCCGAGTAGCTTTGGCTACCCAGTCACCTCCTTTGCGATACAACGAAACCTTGCGCTTGTTCCACTTGTTGCCATTGTCAAGCAAGACATAGTGGTTGAAAGCTTGCTTCACTCTATAAGGCCCCCAGAACTTGGACAGCCCCTTGCCGGGTCTTCCGTGTTTGATTTTTACCCAGTCACCAGCACATACACCCTTCGCGTTAGGACTGTCACTAAGACCCTTGGTAACTGTTGACTTAGGAGAAAGTTTGGTGCCAGGCTTCCTTCCATGCATTTTCTCAAAAGGGGAAATACCAGTCACACTATGCGCAGTGGTGCGATGCGCCCAAACCATCTCCTCAACCATTTCTCTGACACTCTGCCCACTCTGGATGGCCATGGAGATAGTTCCCTTAACCAAGCGATTGGCACGTTCTACCATGCCATTGGCCTGTGGGTTGTAAAGGGCAGTGCGGTGATGAATGATACCACACTTGGCAAGAAAATCCCTCATTTCGTGCGAAACAAGTTGAGTTCCATTGTCCGTGATGAGGATGTGGGGAAGACCCTCCTCTTGAAACACAACCTTAAGATGTTCCATGGTCTTATGAGTCATAACATCAGTCATAAAACGTACAATCAGCCTTTTGGAGTGGACATCAACCATAACCAAAGCATTCCTCAACCTCTCCTCCACACCATGCATGGGCCCAATAAAGTCCAAACAAACTGTACTCCATGGCAGTCCAGGATCTTCAATGTGCTCAAAAGAGGCCTGATCACCAGTCTTAAGCCTTTTCTCACTCTCCAAGCACACTTCACATTTGACTATCCAATTAGTAATCTGCTCATCCATGCAAGGCCACCAGAGGTTTTCACGCACACGTTTCTTCGTCATGGTTTGTCCAAGATGTCCTTCATGAGCAAGCCCAATAATCTTGGGCCTTAAACCACAAGGAGGTACAAATTTGTCGTTCCTCATCAAAACCTTAGATTCACTAACACTCAATTCATCCAATATCTTGATGAATGGTCTTACAGAGGGGGTCACAGTGCTTTCTCTTCTGCCGCCCGTGACTAACATGCGTTCAACATCCTTGAGAGTTGAGTCTTGGTCCATACACATGTGCCACTCATTTGCCGAAAATGCTCCATTGGCACACTCCTCCACATCACACAAGGAGGCTACAGCTCTATCCTGTCCCCCACTAGGACTTTCACTATGAACACCCTTGCTCTTCAGGGACAATCGAGACAAGCAGTCAGCTTGAGCATTTTTCCAGCCCGAAATGTGAGTCACCTGGTACCTGTATTCCTGGAGCCGAAAGGCAAGTCTGGCTAATCTGGCTGAGCCTTTGCTGGCTCCTCCTGGACTTAACACTTTAACTAAGGGCTTGTGGTCGGTGCGAATGCAAAAATCAAGTTCCCACAAGAAAGTCCTGAAATGTTCGACAGACCAAGCAGCTGCCAGCGCTTCACGCTCGATGACCGAATAGTTGCACTCACGTTCGGACAAGGAGCGGGAGGCAAACGCCACTGTTCTCTCACGCCCGGCATGGACTTGAGACAAGACAGCTCCCAGTCAACATGCACTGGCGTCGACAGTAAGGAAAGTGGACCGGTGGGTGTCAAAGGGTGCAAGAACACCAGCTTCACAAATGTCCTTCCTGATGAGGTCAAAAGCACACTGTTGAGCATCACCCCAGGCAAAGGAACACCCCTTCCTTAACAACAATCTAAGGGCCTCAGTTTTAGTGGCAAAACAGTTGACAAACTTAGCTTAATATTCTATTAAGCCCATGAATGACCGTAATTGGTCCTTGTCGTGGGGAACAGGGGTATCACGGATGGCTTCAATCAGGTCAACTTTGGGGCGAACACCCTGCCCAGAGATGGTATGGCCAAGGTATTCGATCTCTTCCACTAGAATCTTGCACTTTTCCTTCCTAAGGATAAGGCCAGCCTCCCTCAATCTGCCCAGGACTTCCCTCAAAACTTTGTTGTGCAACTGAACAGACTCCCCAAACACAAGAATATCGTCCTGAAAATACTTTACATGCTCAATACCCCTCAACACCTCAGACATGACTCGCTGAAAAACACTGGCGGCGGAAGACAGCCTAAAAGGCAGCCTTTTAAATCTGAATGTGCCCTCCATGGTGATGAACGTTGTGAGGTCTTTGGACTCATCATGTAACTTTATTTAGTGATAAGCACTTTTCAAATCAAGTTTTGAAAAGTACTTACCACCCTTGAGAAAAAGTAACAACTCATTAATGTTGGGAAGGGGAAAGGTGTCGGTAACAATATGCTGGTTCAAACTTCGAAGGTCCACACAGAACCTGAGCTTGCCATTGCTCTTCTTGGTGATGACCACCGGAGAGACCCATTCACTCGCCTCAACCAGTTCTATAACCACATTTCTAAGCATGTCATTCAACATTTTTTTGACATCATCCCTCACAATCACCGGGACCCTCCTCAACTTATGCTTGATTGGGATGGTACCTTCCTCTAAGATGATCTTATGGGTATACCCCTTCAACTCGCCTAGCCCCCTTCCAAAAACATCATCCATCTCTCTCAAAACTTCTTCAGTGGATGCGCCTGCAAAGCACAAGACTTGACCTTCAGCATGGGGGATCGATAACTGTGTGAAGGTCAAATTGATGCCCCCAACCCAGGATGGGGGGCCCATCCTCTGCAACATAAACCTTCCCCACCACTTGTCTTGTTTTGAAAACGATGGGAGCAGTGAAAAAACCAAGCACATCAATAGACTCGCCCTGGTACCCTCTTGGGTTGATGTCCCTTGGCAGGAGAGTAACCTGTGGCCACTCTTTTTTCCACAACCACTTAGGGACGATGGTGTATAGAGAACCACAGTCCACCATCAGTTCCACTTGTTTTCCCAGGATACCGAAAACAGCATTTGGATGGCGCCTTTTCCCTTCAACACCACTGCTGGGAAGGACCATTAACACACGTTCTTCTCCGTCACCGTCTGTGCGAGAGTCCTCGGCGACTGCAACTCTTGACCTGTCTGAAGCTTTGCAAATCCGTGCATAGTGTCCCCTGCGTCCATACTTCCTACATTCTTGTTTGGTCGCAAAACTCCACTTTGAATCACTAGCATGGAATGAACTGCCACACCTAAAGCAGCCCCTGGACTTTGCACCTCTCATGAGCCTTTGATTAGACTTGTCAGATGTGAACTTCGCAGCAATATCCTTTTTCCCAACAGCGGCCACATCATCCAAAGAACAGTCTTTCTTGCTCATGGCGAGCATACACCGCTCGGACTCCTCAACCACTTTGGCAATAGAGATGGCATCCTTCAAAGTGGGGTTCTTAGCAGCCCAAAGTCATTTTTGCGCCTTCTTGCTATGGCAGTGAACAATCAATTGATCTCGAATGAGTTCATCTGCCATTTGTCCAAATTTGCACTTTATGGACAATACGCGCAAAACGGAGACAAACTCATCCATAGACTCGTCAGCCCTTTGTGGTCTGGTATAGAACTTGTATCGTGATAACACAATGTCCTCTTCTTCAGCAAATCTTTTCTCAAGGCGTTGCTTGGCTTCTGAGAAAACATCTTCAACGGGTTGATTGTTATTCCCAAGCATCTGGGGTAGATACTTGAAAATATGATGCGCCTCTTTTCCAATCGTTCCGAGCAGGAGTGCTTTTTTTCTTTCAGGTGGAAACTCAAGCCCGTCTAGAGCAACAATGTAGTTCTCAAAAAGGTCAATCCACTCCTCCCATGGCATGGATGGTTGACCTGGCTGTGCAAGGAAGGACGGAGGAATTACTATGGATGAGACAGCCATGATGTAAATTAACGTACACTCAAGGCACAAAAAGTCAAATGAATGAAAACTGCACCAACAATTTTCCACTGGAAGAACTGTGCCAGAATAGAGTTGACTAGCTAGGGCCAAGCATATAAACATTACCTTTGTTTAAAAATACATTTCTGAACAAATTTGACAGATTTGCATGCTTGTGATTTGTGATACTAATCTCAGCCAGCAGGAGGCTCACACGATTACAAGAGCCTTTCCTCTAATCGGTCACATGACTGACTCCTTAACCACAGGAAACTAAAGACGAGTCGGTGAAAGTCAGCAGCGAGGTGCACACACACAAAGGATTCTTCAAAATTCTTCAGGCTGTCTTATTTGTCCTTCGTCTTTATTCTTTCTTCATGGGAATCACTGCGCACATGGAAATCTTTTTGCTTTTCAAAATAGCACCTCACTTATAAATAATGTTTGAGCTTGTGCTCCATGCACACGGGAGGATTGCTTGTCACTTCTCAACAATGTTCACTGCCCCTGCTTCCCTTCACACCTCACCTCACAAGTGAAGCTTATCACGATCCCGATCCAAACGCTTCCTTTTGTTTTTTTCCGCTCTGCGCTCCACTGTTAGCGCTCTCCGTACTGCGTTGCAAAAGCGGCTGTTATCAACCTTTACCAGCGCTCGTAGAAAGGGCTTCACGCTGTGAAATGTGACAGGCTGCTAAACTTCCTCAACTTCGATGCCTCCGTTCTGCTGAGGTGTCAATACATTTGGCTGGCGATCATCGCCAAATAATGTAGTAATGACACCGACACCAAACACTGGATACAGAAGGCTTTATTGCGACAAGCTCTTCACGGCAGTAACGGAGCGTTGGCCACCATCGCCAGCCAGACTCCAACTGCCCGACACCAACTGTAAAACACCAACTGTCGCTAATGGAACCATTCTGCATTAACGTTCTACATGACATAACATGGGGCCAGACGCAGCCATGGCCAGGGAAAGAACAATACCCATTACAACAATACACCACTGTAGAATACAGGGGGGTGGTAGTGGCACCGAAGAGCTAGCTGGTCTAACGGCTGACTCATCCTGTGGGAGTGTCCAGAGTCTGTCTGCACACCAAGCCCTCAGTTTAGGTCATCCAAAACGCGCAGGTCCTGGGGAGGTCCTAGGAACTACACAACATGGCGCCGCCAACGCTGGTTTGGTTCTTATATTAACAGTTAAATCTGAGTAGTTCAGTCGTGCTTTCTCAGACAATCATACTGACATTTTTTCAGAGATGTCTGAAGTGGGAAGGTTAATCCGCCTCAGCTGAGCATACACACCCTGTGTATTGGCTGAAGGTTTTAAACAAGCTTGTAAGGATTAAAGGTTCCCATATTGTGCTAAACCCTACCTCTTAAAAACCTTTACTTTCTTCTGCTTTCAAAAATGACTGAACTTGCAAGTAGGGGTGGAAGCGAGGATGGAGACGAATTTGCTAACGCTCTTAACAATACAGAGAACTGCCGACAGGCAGTAACTCTGAAATTGTTAGAACATGGGTTACCTGCAACAGGTGGCCATGTTACCTTCGTGATTGAGGCACCCAAGGTGTCCGGATCAGAGGTATTCTATTCCGTGGTAATATTCCCACCTGCAGATCCACAGACACATATATCCCACGAATACATTGAAGTAGATCCACCAGAAGAATACATCCCATATGAGGACATTGAAGTTCCGTTAACTTACCAGCAACATAAAAACTGGTTTAAAGGAACCCTCAAACACACAACTTCAGTCGTAAGACTCGGTCCGCCCAGCATAGGAGGAGCGACATGGCCGGTCTTAGCGACTTACACTGCACATCCTGAGATAGACACACTCCAAATAGGGGAAGTGCGTACACTTTACAAAGAAGTAGTCAGGCTATACAGACATATTGTCCAGTTCGTCATGCAAACACTCACATTACAACCTGCGAGAGCTGCTCCACCTGGAATAGTCCAGACCCAGCCCACACCAATAATTAGTCCACAAACACTAAAAGCAATAATGGGTGCGTTCCCATCAAAAAGGGATCAAGTACCATTCTGGATTGCTAATAAAATAGCACACTTGGAAGCAGTATTTCCCCGTACGGGTCCGCAGGAAAAACACAGAATGATAACAATTTGCTTGCCAATGGGAATGGTTCCCTCGCTTGAGGATTGTACCACATGGGGAACAATCTTTGTTGCAGTATACATTAGAATACACGGTACCCCAACCATATCAGTTATTCCTGAGGTATTGAAACAGATACAGAATGAGTACAGGGCAAGACCTGCCCTGGACCTGGGGATGAAACTGATGGGTAATTTTGACCAAGTCTTGGCAATTATGCTGAGCAACATTAAGGGGGAAGCCGCAGCGGTGGCTATACGCCAACGCCTAAGGGAAACAACTCCTGCAAATCAGGAGGGTGCATTACCAGATATTATCGAAGAAACCTATGCTTCACTAGGTAGAGATAGTTTGGGAGCCAAACCAGGGAAGTCACTAGTGGTGAGTAGTTCCGATAAGGATAACTCAAAGCAGGCATCCGTTCCTTCTAAAAAGAAATGGGATACTAATAATCAATCCAAAAATAATAATAACAGAAACACTTTACGATCAAGGGGTGGGTCTCCCCAACGGGAGTCCTCTGAAAAGAGGTACAACCTTAGGAATCGTGATAACGTTAGGAAACCTGACAGGTATCAGGATACTGATACATGTTCCTTTAGTTCCTTTCAGGGTTCATCAAAAAGCTCAGAGAGGCAAGGATGGTCAGAACAAAAAAATTGAAGATCGACCAAAGGGAAAAAGGGAAACACATCGCACTTCAGATTTCATTATCAAACAGGAAGAGCAACATAAAGCAAAGACTCAAATCAAAAAGAAGAAAGTAGCTGGCTTAAAAATTAGAAATGCCCAGGTTACTGAGGACTCAGCTTCTGAACGGGGAATGGGCTCTGACGATGCCAGACAGCGCGGCAGAAGTAACAATAGCTCGCCAGAACCTGAAGGAATTTCTGGTGACAGCAGTATTGAATGAATACATCACAGAGGAAACACCTGATACAAGAGTGAGTGTCCCACACGTCTACACGAAATTAATCTCCAAATTAAAGGTCACTTTTGGGAAAATTTGACATTTGGATATGACATCCTGTTAGCAGAACAAGATTGGCCGCCTGAATTTATAATGGATTGCCCAAAAGGTGAAAGCGTCATTTTGCCTGCTTTTTCTGACCTCGTTCCTGTTTCCTTAAAACACTCATACGCGCGGGAGTGGGCGCGATCGCTAGCTCCGGCATTATACCGCAACCATGTAGGGTGGGATGTGGAGTCGAAACACCACGAAATCCCATTAAAAACTACTCCAACTCCACAGAGACTGTACCCTATTATAAATGAAGCAAAGAAACAGGTCAAAGAAATCTTAGACCAACTTGAATACCAAGGTGTGATTGAAACTTGCACCTCGCCAATGAACAACCCTTTGTTTCCAGTAATGAAACCTGACAACACATATCGTTTGGTTTTAGATTACAGACACTTGAACACAGGCACAAAAACATTTGCAGTTCAGAACGCATATAGTGCCAAATAACATTGTGCGGAAGAAATACAAAACAACACTAGATATTTTGAATGGATTCTTCTGCCAAAATATAGCTCCTGAAAGCTGATATTTGACCGGATTTTCCGCCCTTGGCACTCAGTGTCAGTTTTGTCGCCTGCCCCAAGGCTATAAGAACAGCCCCGGGTTATTCTCGGCAAGAGTGTCAGAGCTATTACAAACTTGCGATGAAGAGGCAGTGTCCTACGTAGATGATATTTATCTGACGGACGATGAATTACTTGAACACTTGTGCAGGGTGAACAACATAATTGTTGGTTTTGCCAATTTGGGCTACAAATTTAACTTAAAAAAATCAAAAATTGCCCATCTCAGCATCCTATTTTTGGGATATGAGCTGTCAAGTGAAGGAAAAAGCCTTGCCGCGAACTTTTTAAAATTTCTAAATTTCGGCAGAACATACATTCAAGACTAGCAGGAAGGGTAAAGCCTTTCTATGACTTAATCAGACCTGATTTCACAGCAAACAAGTGGACTCAAAAACATACAGACACTCTACGTTTAGTTCAAGCTGACATGATAGCTTCAAAACACTTGCAGACACGAGTAAACGTCTGCAACTTGGTAATACGGGTCGTCCCCGGATTATCAGGGTATACCTACATCACGTTCAATGAAGGTGAGACATACAAATCTCATCTGTATACAAATGCTGAAAATCGATTTGCAGCAACAGAAAAAATACTGACGGTAGTACAGACTGCTGTAGGGAGAGAAAGAGAACTAGCACAGGGGAAACACATTATCGTTGTGAGCCCGATACCGACTTTAGAAGCGGTAACAAAAGCCAGCATTCCAAATGCAAAGGCATTGCATCCACGTTGGATACAATGGGCTAATTCTCTCACTGCAACAGATGTAGAATACAGATACGATCCAAGACTTAGAACACAAGCATTCCTGCAGTACAAACAAGAATACCTTCTCCCGAATGAAATCTTGCCTCTAGATCAGTACGAATGCATCATTTATACTGACGGTTCTGCGCAACCTGCAATAGGAAGAAAACAGCAGTATAGCACTGCATGCGCTATAGTGAAAGGTTGCATGCGGGATGGTAAATTCCATCCCAGCAATATGACTACACAATCTCTAGGAGATTGTACAGCACAGCTGGCAGAACTGAAAGCCCTGATACTAGCACTACAGTACACGGATCGGGAATTCCCCACACTGATTGTGAGTGGTTCGTTTTACTGTGTGCAATCTTATAATGAATATCTTCACTACTGGAGCCAGAATGGGTTTAGAGACGCCAAGGGTGGCACGATAAAACATAAATTGTTATGGGAACAAGTGGCAAAGCTGAAAGCATGCCTGCCACAGGCTCAAGTTATTCACACCATGAGTCATCAGCGTGTTGGCGTGCACGTTGAAGGGAATTCACTGGCTGATGAAGCCGCCAAGGCGACAGTGCGAATTGCTACCGTTGCCGCAATCACTCGTTCACACACGAGAATAGATGGAGATATACTAGTAGCTATCAATGCCTCAAAGAACGGCTCACCCGTCCTGCCAAAAGGCTTTTCACTCAAGTACTCCTACAAGTTAGATGCTCACAACACACCGTATGCTCAAATTCCAGGAGTGGGGGATAGAGTAATACCGAACAAAGATCGTAGATTAGGTTTAATACTAGCTGCACACGAGGGTCTGGGCACAGCACACGCAGGAGTCATTGCAACAATTTCATTATTGAAGCAGCGTTACTGGTGGTCGGGGCTGACAAAACAAACAAAGGACTATGTCCTGAAGTGCGATATTTGCCAGCAGTTGAAGGGTTCCACCATTCACAGGCCACCACAAACACCATTACTGATTTCAGACAGACCACTCACATGTGTCTATTTGTAACACTGTGGCCCCTTAAATTCAGGCTGGGCTTACAAGTACATTTTGGTGGCAGTGGATTCATGCTCTAGATTCCTATGGGTTTGGCCCCCAGCGCTCGGCTGACTCTCGAACTGTTATAAAGGATTTCCGAGTCTTCATCGGGACATACGCAATTGGCACGTTACATTCCGACCGTAGCCCTGCGTTTAGCTCTAGGGCTTACAAGGAAGCCATGGAAAGTATGGGCGTGGCCTTGCGGTACTCCTCCCCCTACCATCCCGAGTGAAATTCGGTGGTGGAGAGGAAAAACCGGGACCTAAAGCAATCCTTAACAGCAAGGGTATTAGGCACGGGTGGTACATGGGTCAATCACCTATATGGGATCCAGAGGGCACTCAACAGTATGCTAAGAAAATCCTTGGGAGGTCGTGCCCCTTATGGAATCCTGTTTGGGACAAGAATGTGGGTACCTGATCTAGATTGTGCCAGCACAGTGGGGGATGCAAAACCATTTGAACTGAATGACCGTTTGGCTGTTTTACAGGAACTCAATGAATTTCGAGTGTTACAAAGCAACGTGCAAGTCAAACGCACCGCAACTGGGGAAGTGAAACCAGTTCTGGCAAGACCTGCCTGGGTCCCGAAGATTGGGGACCTAGTCAGGGAAACAATCGTGGACAGAAGAGAGTTTGGGCCATCTTACAGAACAGCTGTACCTGTCCTGGTGGTTGTGGGAACAAGAACAGTACTACTTCCGCCCCTTGCTGCAAAAAAGAATGAAAATTTGTCTCTATTGATCTGATCAAACTGCATCATGTGGCCGATCCTCAACAGTATGCCGCGTGGGGACCTTTGTAGCTGCAGACCTCCTCTTGCTACTATGCAGGAAGTTCAGATGGAAAGACTAATAACCTTTCAAGACTCACCTACACAATGTGAAGGAGTAACGAATAATGGAGCACAAAACATTCCAGTTGAAAATTAAAAACATCAAGAAGAAACAACAATGCAAGTTGCAATTCGGCCCAACAATGATGTATACATTAATGTGCCCTCGAACGACACATCTGCCAGTTCTACAAAACCTGCAGAGCTACCAAAGATAGATCGAACTGCGTCTGGCTACTTCCTCAACTTCGATGATTTCTCTTCAGATCCAAGTGAACCTGATCAAACGCCACCCACTTCAAAGAAAGAAAATTTTCGCCAATTCTATCTTTTGCTCAAAAAGACTTACTTAGTGCCACCTTGGTTGCATATTTGGTTCGTTTGGGTTGGCACGGTGACTATCTTTTTTATGCAGTACAATCTGTGAACTTGGTCCTGAAACCACTTACGTCATCACACCGTGAACAAAGAGACTTGTCATTGGTGAACATTACAGCAATTCCAATACCGGATGGTATAGTTTGGGATAAAGTTTCTTATGATGTATATGGCCCCACCGAACATTTGAAAATTCCACATTTGTTTAAAATTTCTTTAAATGATTTCATTACCCCCAGTACACTCTCTGATGATTGGGACATTGAAACTGTAAATACTTTACTAACAGATTTAGAACAGTTCGCTGCATTCTCTTACAGGGAATTGTATGAAGGTACAACTGACTACGATACCATGTTTTGATACCAGCATTAGAGCCATCATTTTTTGCAGAGAGCAAGTGTACCATGCACTGCTAATGTGTACCATCGATGGGAACACTGCCCAACACCACCAAAAGGTAATTCTGCCACATTAGCACAGAAGTTCGCATACTTTTCAGGGTTCAATACATCCAACCCAGAATCGTTTTACCACAAACTTGCACAGACTAATGCACCTGCGAGGAAGATTATGCTGACTAATACTAAACTGATATATTCAGCACCTTTTATCTCCCAACTGTCTATACAGGGTTTCGACTACTGGAGAGATACCATAGACACAAAATCCATCTGGGGGACAAGAGAGTGGCAGGTTCTGGGAACTGAGGCTTTATTTAGAGCTTGCCTCATACCAATACAGATGATTTTCCTGAACAGAACAGTACAGCAGACTACCTGTTATGGGTTTGCAAAAATCAAAGACCTGAAAACACTGAGCATCCCTTCACCCACACCTATTAAGGTTTTCACGAATTAAACACTAACAAGTGAAGAGACACATGGTACAAGTACGTACAATTCATCATCTCCCAATTGGAAGGGTTGGTTGGTTTGGCCTGTAGACACGAATATGTGTAATGCAAGAGTCAAGGGTACCACGGAAGGGTTTAGTATCCATAGGCCCGACCCACGCTATGTACACACAGAAGATCCAGGGGTAGTGACTTCCTATAGTGTTGGGAAGTTGTGCCTAGATTGGCTTAAAACCTCGACACTATCACAGGTGAAACAACACTTGTCCCTTCTGTCAGACAACATGGATCTTAGGGATTTCTGGTTAGGTCCCAAGAAACCACGTAGGAAACGCTTATTATACACCATCTATAATGAGGTTTGGAAAGTCTCCCAACAGAAAGCTGCAGAGAGACTACGTGAAATAGATAGAATTAACATAGAAAAGGCTTTAGCTGTGGTAGACAATGGCATGACCACACTCTCGTCTAGTATTTATTCACTGGGCAACATTGTGTCCTCAGCTATCGATATAATGGAACAAGATTTGTCCATTTTACAACATGGGCAATCACAGCTACATGCTATTATGCTTTTAAGCTGGACGCTTCAATCATTGCGTTCTGGCCACGTTCCATGGCGATACATTAAAGACACAAATCTGTTTTCGCCTTACAATCTAACCGACAGACAATTGACCATGGCTCGCAGAGATGCGAAGTACACCATGCTGCTCATTGAAAAACTAGAGAGGTTACCTTTTATTGTAGCAGAGTCACCGTCTACTGAATGGTTAATCCATTGCTATATCACACTGCCAATCACGACATTCCAATTCCAGTACTGCCTAATATATTACCCAGTGGGCAGGTATGAAGCGTTGGGCGAAGGGTACATACGGGAAACTTGGGAGTTACCGTACACATATAGGTGCAGGAACAAAGATAAGGAAGTTTTTCTGAGTGGTTCAAGCTGCGAAAAGGCATTGAGTGGGTCTTTAGTGTGTAAAGAAATATCGCTGAAAGGAGCATGTAATGCGTCAATAGCGAACTTGTCCTGCTACCTGAAGGGTTCTCCAGCTGCCGTAATTCATCCGGTTTTTGAGTTACTTTCTAATGGGAATTACTTGATGCTGAATGACCAAGGCTGCTGTGGTATGACGCCCGGCATTGCTCATCTGGTGACCGTCAACTCCAGGGTTGGTTGTTGTAAGCAAGTATTGTTTCCCCCTGCTCGACAATTAGGGAGGCACCACTGTGGCCTTCACTGAATGTATCCAACATAGGGTTTGATTCTCTGAGCGACTGAAAGCCATGCTGTTTCAGCAAATTCTGGCCTTAACTTCAGCCCGAGAGAACTTTGATCTCCAAGTGGCAAGGTCTTCGGCAGAGATACAGGCGCTGGTCCGTTCGAACTTCCCGTTTCGGAGAAATGGTCCATCGTATCTTTAACGTCTGATACGAGTGGTATCGTACACTTATTTAAGAGCATTGGATCAGGTCTGTTAACCACCTTTCAAACCATTTTCGGAGTGATTCCATCATTCATACATCCGTACTTAGAAGCGTTTTTGGAGGGCTCCCTTTGGTCCTGCTTTCAGTAGCGGGCATCCTGATTTTACTACTATTGCTTCGCAATGGATGTCAACATCACTCGAGACATGGAGAGAACACTACTGGAGCGACGTTGTCGTGAGCGATTGGTGTTCTTCCTGGGTATACCTCGGCTTCGAGAGCTGAGCGAGCATTGGTTCCTGTCTTTCAGATCGGCCTGGCTTGACTGCATTCTACCAGTATTCCGCTGCCTCTTTTGCGGATTCGGACGCGTGTTGGACCTCTGTCTGACACTTCCATCGGTTGCGCCGCCGGACATAGACATGCTACTGGTGCCTTTGCGGGCCCATGTGCACAATTGTTCACAGCGTATTCCCATGTTGATGATGGCGTTCCTCGAGCCTCCACGGGACGCTTCAGCTCCTGTTAGAACGGAAATCGGCTCCACCACGGATATGCAGGCATCAGTCTCAGGCACACAGGCATCCAACCCTTCCCCGACGGCTGCCGTGGGAACTAGTAATGACCACCTCTGCTCACTTGATATCATACTGGAGGTACTAGAAGGACTGCCCCCTATGGATGAAATGTTCAGTGATGTTGAGTCTTCAGCGCAGGATTCTTAAACAATCTGGCCTCTCCTGTGCTGGGAAGCGTTTGGCAACTTTTTAAACATGTACCAAATTGAAGGTCGAACTGACTTTGTTTTTCTTCTCTGCTCTATCTGAACATAGTGGCTTTCAAGATCCTCAGAAAAACAATGACAATATATGTTCAAACATATAAAGGACCTTTTTATCATCTCTTTTTAGGGAAGAATGCTTTCACTATAGACCGTACTTTTATGGATATTTTTTAAGACTTTTAAGTGCTTTTTCGTATATTTTTATATAGATGATTATTATGCCTTTTTTTGGGGGCTTTGTTATCTTTACCTAGCTGACCTTGTTGACCTTTTGATGAGGAGTGGGTGTCATGTCCTTTAGGTTAGTCCCATCATGTACATACAGATTATATACATTTTGTCCCATCCACACGACATAACGGTCTTACACAGGTGACCTTTTACCTAGTAACTCACTTCTGTCTCTCAGACATCAGGCTCTTGGTACCATATCTTAATCCCTGTACCTGACGTACATAAACATGTCCCCAGGCACGGTAGATTTATTCTGTACAAGGGTCACCACTTTTTTTTCATCCATGGCCAACAGCCAGCTGTGCATGATCATGTTTGTTTAGAAAAGGATTAGCAGGGGATAGGCAAGTGTTTTCAAAACATATTGATTCTAGAAAAACCCCTGGAGTGACCACTTTAGTATGAAAGACCCTCGCTCCCCCTTACAGACACAGAGGAGAATTCCTTCCAGGGTGGACCGAGGCTCTGCAGGCTGATCCTTCGACAGGCAGAGATCTAACATCCCTTGCGGGGTGCCATCCTCGACGCAGAGACGGGGTCCTTCATTCAGAACCATCAGGTGAGGGGTTAGTACTTCCCTGGGAGATTCTTGGCTCTATTAGGCTTTATTTAGGATCTATCCTGACATTTACATGCACAGGCTTCACCCACATACTTAGACTCGGTACATTTTAGGTAGGCTATGCATCGTAGGAGTACGCCAATGCTATTGTTTTATATAATATGTTTTTATTCATCTTATTAGCACTATGGTAGAAATGTATCTACTTTTTACGATATTGGTACTAGCGATTACATTTGTCTGCTCCTGTCTTTTGATTGTCGCAGCTAACATGTTTCATACTAGACTGAAGCTTGACCAATAAATAATTATTGAAATCGTTCCAATCGATATTCTATGTATTCTGAGAAAAACAAGCACGAGTGACTGAGCGAAAGATACCGTATTGTTTCCACGATACCTGAGGAATGAGGGTTGTCATGTTCAGTGGTTGCCAGAAACTACATACACCACTGTAGAATACAGGGGGGTGGTAGTGGCACCGAAGAGCTAGCTGGTCTAACGGCTGACTCATCCTGTGGGGGTGACCAGAGTCTGTCTGCACACTAAGCCCTCAGTTTAGGTCATCCAAAATGCGCAGGTCCTGGGGGGTCCTAGGATCTACACGACACCATTTTGTACCAAGGAAGTATCAGTCTACCACGTTATTATTTCTCTATTGTTTGCCTGGTGATTGAGAATAAAACCTACCTTATGTAGGTCATGCGAATTTACTTCTGATAGGCCCTATCTAAAAATATCTTGGTGACCTCTTGAGCGATAAGTATGTGTAAAGAAAATGAAATTGTTTGTTGGTGTTAGCGGTAATTTTCATTTTATTCGGAAGATGGAATCGATTATCTATGGCTCTATCGTACCAATATGGGTTCATGGGGTCGCTGCTAGAAATCCTGCCAGACAACTGTGTATCTTTTACAGATCTGCATCCCAGTGCTTGCCTGTATGCTTGTAATTGACCACCGGTTGTCAACTGATAGTTTTGCTACAAGGATATTGGTGAAATAACAAAGTAGTACTCCTACTTGCCAGGCCAAATTCTTCCACTTCTGCAGCCAATTTCTTCAATACCGGAAGCTTCATAACTGCCTTTAATTTAAAAAAAAAAGGGCATACACCTAGAACGATTGGGTTACCAGACTGGGGTTTAAAAACAAACACATTGGTATCAAATCCTGCAGTCCAACAGTATTCCTTCCCTTGATGGCTACATAGACGTTTGTGGAGCTGCTCCTACCTAGACATGCTAGTGTGCTCACGAAGTACCCAAGTATGTCAATATCTCTTTCCCTGAATGCCTTGTGATTAATATCTATATACATAGGGGCAAGATTTTCTTTCCAATGCTTATAGAAAGTTGTATCTGATAGAATGGCAATCGGAGATCCACTGTCTGCCATCATTTGTAACTTAACTTCATTCACACGTACTCCATATAGGGGTCCTTTGGCTAAATGCACAATAACACAGGATTGCCCTTCATGGTTGAAACCAAATTGTTGAGTTGCTCACAACCGTTACTTTCTGAGACTTCATCTTAATTGATCCTTTTTGGACCCTTCCCGCTTCGCATACTTGCTAAAAATGGACACTATTTTTTTGTTTTTTACAAAGGTTACAGCGTTTACCCACGGCTGGACAGTTTAAATTATTACCCATATGTACTTTGGAACTGCATCTAAAACAAGTTCCAGAAGTTCTCCTTATTACACCTTTACCATATCTGCTTTGTACATTTACAACACAACAGGTTCCGTCTCTTGGATCAGGTCCACAAGTCATGATGAGCTTAAAGTTGCTTCAGATGCTAATGGCTTGCTAGAAATCATTGAATTCTCAATTCCTTTTACGACGTCAATAACTTGATTGAGTGACAGATTTCTACAACGTAAAAGTCCTTCTTGTATTTTTTCGCGAATCATTTTAAAACTTATATATATATAACTATAAATATATGATATACAAATAAATGTACACATATGGTTCTCAAATTCAAGTTTCAGCTAAAATTCTTAATGCAACTAAATAATGGGAAGAAATGTTATCGGATGGCAGGATTTGGTAAGAATGGGTTTGTTTTTAGAAACCCAGTCCGGTAACCCAATTGTTCTAGGTGATATGCCCATGTTTTGTATTGAAGGCAGTTATGAAGTGCCAGGTATTAAAGTCATTGTACAGAAATTTCAAGAATTTTGCAGGACTGCGTGGGTGGGGTAAGAGGTTTTAAGCACCATATCAGGATCAAACCACAGCTACATAATCATAGTTCTCAGAATATCGTAACCGTTGCCTTCATTTGATTTGAGGATTACTAGGATGCTATAGAAATGGGGGTAGTTTTGCAACATGTTGAAAAGAAGCCATATTATCTAAAATGTGGCTTTCTGAGGCACAACACAAAATCAAATTTACATAGTAAATTATCTAAAAGAAAATGCTGAAATACCTGTGGCAATGTGCTCAAAAGTTGTAGAAAACTGAAACCAGTGCTTCAATTCTAGTGTTTCATGAAGCAATGAATTTTTGGGCTCACACTTGTCAAATATGACTAACAAATCATTTTTAGGTCGAAGCTCGATGTCTGGTTTGCTAACAACTTCTTGTGGGCATTCTGAAAGCTTCCCTGAAAATTCATACCGCCCATTGCTGACCATTGGCTTTGTGGTTTGTAACTCACATTTGTTTGCTTTCTATTTGCTGGCTTTATTTGTTTTAGGTTGTGCAGCTTGATTTTGTGTGTGTGGTGGAGCATTGCTTGTTTACTCTATCCTTCTGAGTGCTTGCTTTCTGTAAACAGGCCTTTAAATCTTGTTCTTATCTTTTCACATTTGCTGTGCATTCAAAGACAGAGGCCAAATATCAGGCTCTGTCTTCTGAGGGACCTTGGGATTTACTTTTCTTTCTCTGACTTCAAAGTGAGAGAATTTATGTGTCAGCCTTGCTGTGAAACAAAAGGCTTCTTTCTATTACACAACAAAAATGAACTGCGCTGATATTTCAGATTATATCAGAATTAGGAAAGTACAAATTAAGTAAATTTTTTTGTAAATCTGAAGTGCAGTAGAAGCAAATATTTGAATACGATCAAAACACATCAATACACTAGGTGATGACACTTTTAAACATTATCGTTTGTGCGCAGTATAACTGCATGTCTGTGCAAATGTAATGGTCATTTCAATTGAAAATGTGTTGTCTGTAAGGGCAGTGCGCTACCACACCATGCATACTCCACACTACGCCACTTTCCGCTGCACCACTCCACTCTACGCCACACCACTCCATTTAATGACACTTCACTAGCATGACTTGACACTCCAATCAGCGACACTGCATGTCACTCCACGACTCATCATTCCACTCTACGTCCTCCACTTTACGCCCCTTCACTCTAAGACACTGTATGACACGACACACCACTCCACTTTATGCCCCTCCACTCTACCCGTCTTCCCCACTCCACTCTACATCTACCCCAATTCACTCCAATCTACCCCACTCCACTTCACTCCAATCTACCCCACTGTACTCTACACCACTCCATTCCATTCTACCTCAATCTATCCCACTCCATTCCAATCCACTCAATCTACCACAATCTACCCCAATCCACCCCACTCCAATCTATCCCAATCCACCCTCTTCTGCCTCAATCTAAACCACTCCACTTTATCCCACCCAACCCCATTCCCAACTACCTGACCCTATTCTACCCCCTCCACTCAAATCTACCCCAATCTACCTTATCCCAATCCACTCCGATCCAATCTACTCCACTTCAATCTACCCCTTTCCACTCAATCTAACCCGCTCTACCCAATCCACTCCAATCCACCCCACTTATGCCAATTTACCCCACTCTGCTCCAATCTACTCCAGTCTATTCCAATCTACCCCAATCTAACGCACTCCAATCTACTGCACTCCTTTCCAGTCTATCCCACTCCAATCGAATCTACACGACTTCCAGAGTGAAGTCAGGAAGACTGGAATAGAGTAGAGAAAAGTGGGGTAATTTGGAGAGGAGTGGGATAATTTGGAGAGGAGTGGGGTAGATTGGAAGTGAGTCGTTACATTGGAGTGGAGTGGGTAGATTGGGGTAGATTGGAGTGAAGTGGGGTACATTGAAGTGGTGTAGATTCGATTGGAGTGGGATAGACTGGAAAGGAGTGCAGTAGATTGGAGTGCGTTAGATTGGGGTAGATTGGAATAGACTGGAGTAGATTGGAGCAGAGTGGGGTAAATTGGCACAGAGTGGGGTGGATTGGAGTGGATTGGGTAGAGCGGGTTAGATTGAGTGGAAAGGGGTAGATTGAAGTGGAGTAGATTGGATCGGAGTGGATTGGGGTAGGGTAGATTGGGTAGATTTGAGTGGAGTGGGGTAGAATAGGGTCAGGTAGTTGGGAATGGGGTTGGGTGGGATAAAGTGGAGTGGTTTAGATTGAGGCAGAAGAGGGTGGATTGGGATAGATCCAATCTACCCCACTCCACTCCAGTCTACCGGACTCCACTCCAATCTACCCCACTCTAATCTACCACAATATACTCCACTCCTCTCTAGCCCAATCTACCCCACTCCAATCCACCAATTTACCCTACTCAACTCCAATATACCCCACTCCAACGCACTCTACACCCCTCCATGTACCCCCACTCTACGCCACGTCACTCCATTCTATGACACTCCATTCTACGACACTCCACAACTCGCCATTCCACTCTACAACATGCCACACTATTGTACACCCCTCCACTCTGACAATCTATGACATGACACTCCACTTTACGCCGCTCCACTCTAAGCCCCACAACTTTGTGCTCCTTCACTCTACGTCCCTCCACTCTACCCCAAACTATCCCACTCCACCAGTGACAGCCGGTGCAGGTTAGAGCGGTGAGCAATGAGGTGGGGGGGGGGGAGTCAACAGAAAAAAAAGAAAAACACTATCCTTGCGCTCCCCGCATTGCCGGGTCGGCGATGTGCCGGGCGCTAGGTACGAATTTTCTTTTTATTTTATTTTCCCTTGTCATTGTCTGTCCACTTCCCCACTGCCCCACCGCTCTTACCTGCACTGGCCATCGCTGTACTCCACTCTACCCAATCTCCCCCAATTCACCCCACTCCAATCTACCCACTCCACTTCACTACAATCTATCCCCACTGCACTCTACCCCGCTCAACTCCAATCTACCCCACCCAACTCTACCTCAATCTACCCCACTCCACTCTACTCCACTCTAATCCACTCCACTTCAATCTACCTTAATCTACCCCACCCCACTCAATCTACCACAATCTACCCTACTTCAATCTACCCCATTCCACTACAATCTACCCCAATCCACCCCTCTCCGTCCTGATCTAACCACCTCTACTCCAATCTACCCCACTCAACCACAATCTACCCCACTCCGGTCTCCACTCCAATCTACCCCACTCCACTCTAATCTATCCCACTCCAGTCTCCACTCCAATCTATCCCACTTCACTCCCCTCCATTCTACCCCACTCCATCTACCACAATCTACCCCACTTAAGTCTACCACAGTCTACCCCACACAACTACAGTCTACCCCACTCCGCTCCAATCTACCCCACTGAAATCCATTCAATCACTCCACTCTATTCCACCCTACTTCAGTCTCCACTCCAATTTTCTCCACTCCATCTACCACAATCTACCCCACTCAAGTCTACCCCACTCAACTCCAGTCTACACCACTCCGCTCCAATCCAACCTACTGAAATCCATTCAATCTACTCCACTCTACTTCAGTCTACCCCATTCCACTCAATCTACCACATGCCACGCTCCTACAATCTACTCCACTCCAATATACCCAACTCCAATCTACCCCACTCCAGTTCAATCTACCCCACTCCAGTCCAAAGTACCTCACTCCACTCCAGTCTACCCCAATCCACCCCACTAAAAATCTACTTCACCCCACACCAATCTGTTATTATTATTATAGTTTTGTAAAGCGTGCAGCTACCTGTAATGGGTTTTCCGGCACTCTGCCTTAACATGGTACGTTATAAGAGAGTGATGGAATGATTTATTAGAACAGCCAGATTGTTAATTGTTTTTGAAATGTGGCAAGAGACTGCAGGGTCTCATTGACTGTGGCATTGTGTTCTAAAGTTTGGCCCTAGGTAGGAGAACGCCCATCCTCCTTGGCGTATTCTTTTTACTCTCTGAACTGAGAAACGGTTGGCGTTGGTGGATTGAAGGGTGCGATGTGGAATGTAGGGAGACACCAGGTATCTGAGAAATTTAGGACCGTTATTTGCTCTTATTTTGTGCATATAACATAATGTTTTGAAATTAATCCTTTTTTCACCAGCAGCCAGTGGAGCTTATGCAAAAGTTTAGCTGTGGAGGTGAATTTTGGAGACTTTAGACGCACCTTGCAGCAGCATTTTGAACTAACTGCAGTTGTCTGAGTGCGCCCTTAGTAACACCCAGATACAAAATGTTGCCATAATCCAGCCCGGAAAGAGTCAATGCTTATCTCACTGTTCTTTGGGCTGGGAATGATAGGCAGCCAAGAATTTTTCTCAGCCATCTAAATATTCCAAAGCAGGAAGCCGCTACCTTGGTGATCATTAGCCAGAAGCCCAAGTTCTTAACAACAGGTATTGGGGCGGGGCAAGGCCCAAGAGACTTGGGTCATAAATGAGGACCCCATAACTGAGGTTGGTTGCCTACCACCGAAACTTTGGTCTTGTCGCCGTTCTATCTCGAGGTGGTTGGTGTTCATCCAGGCCAGCACTTTAGACAGGCAAGTATTTAGGACACCCACACTCTGATTTTCCTGGGCTGTCAGAGAGATGACAATCTGTGTGTTGTCGGCATATGAAAAGAGCGTATGAAAAGAGAGTCAAACTAAAGGTCTCTACTATGTCAGCCAGAGGGCGTACATACACATTAAACATAGTTGGGCTGAGGGTCGAGCCCTGAGACACTCCACAGGATAGAGGGTAGATCTGAAAGCAGTGCTGAGTTGAGTGAACTTTAAAGCATCGGTCCTGTAGGAAGGACTTGAACTGTCTCAGGGCAGTGCCACACACTCCTATGTTCTCTAATCTTTGTAGCAAGAGGTTATGACTGACTGTATCAAAGGCAGCACTTAGGTCCAATAAAATCATAGCAGCAGTGCTGCCTCTGTCCAACTGAGCTTTAAGATTTTCCTGCACACCCAGTAGGGCTGCCTCTGTACTATGCCCGGCTCTAATGCCTGATTGGGACTGATGGAGAAGATCATTGGAATCAACAAACATTGTGAGCTGCCTATTTATGTGTTTTTCCAAGATCTTGGTTAGTATTGGGAGAAGTGAGGTAGGTTTGTAATTTGCCCAGTTGCTTTTTCCAGCAATCTACCACACTCCACTCCAGTCTACCCCCAATCTACCACACTCTACTCTACCCCAATCAACCCCACTCCACTCTACCCCACTCCAATCTACCTAATCTAATCCAATCTACCCTAGTTTAGACCAATCCACCACACTCCAACCCACTCCAATGTACCTCACCCACTATGATCCAATCTACCCCAATCTACCTCACTCCACTACCCCAATCTACCCCACTCCACTCTACCCCCATCTACCTCACTCCAGTCTAGCCCACTCTGCTCCATTCTACCCAAATCTACTCCAGTCCAATCCAATCCAATCTACCCCACTCCAATGTAGCCCACACCAATCTACCTCAATCCACCCCACTCCAATCTACCCCAATCCACCCCACCCCACTCCAATCTACCCACTCCACTCAAATCTACCCACTCCACTCCAATCTACCCCACTCCTCTCTACCCCAATCTAACTGACTCCACTCCAATCTACCCTGCTTCACCCCAATCTACCACAACCTATCCTACTCCACTCTACCCCACCCACTACACTCCAATAGCCATTCCACTCTAACCCCACTCTACTTTACCGGCCTCCACCCTAATCTACCACAATCTACCCCACTCCACTCTAACCCAATCTACCCCTCTTAATTCCAACAATTTACCCACTCCACTCCAATTTACCCCACCTCAGTCTGCCCCACTCCACTCTACTCCACTCCACTTCAATCTATCCCACTCCACTTTAATCTACTGCACTCCACTCCAATCTAACCCATCCCACCCCAATCCACCTCCATTCTAACCCACCGCACAATATACCCTACTCCAATCTACTCCGCCCTAATCTACCCCACTTCACTAAAATTACTCCACTCCACCTCTCTACCCCACCCCACTCCAACCCACTCAAATCTACCCCACTCCATTCCAATCAATCTACCCCACTCCACCCCAATCTACCCCACTCCACCCTAATCTACCATAAATCCACTCCAATCTTCCCCAATCCACTCCACCTCACTCCACTCCAAGCTACCCCACTCTACCCCAATCCACTCCGATCTTCCCCACTCTAATTTACTCCACTCCAATCTATCCCAAACTACTCGACGCGACTCCAATCTACCCCACGCCACCACAATCCAATCTATCACACTCTACCCCACTGCTTTCTACCCCACGCAACTCCAATCCTACCCCCACCCCACCCCACTAACTTTTAGCCATGCTGAACAGCAGCTACACTGGTGTACAGCATGGGTAAAACACATTGTCAAAGCCAATAGCTCTCGCATGAGTGAGACTACTGGTTTTGTCAATGCTTGTTTCTTTTTAGGACCGTTTTGTACAGACAAATATGGTCCCCAACCGGGTGCGTATGTGTCACATGCATTGCCCTCAAGGAATTCTGGGGCAAGTCCGTGACATCAGGACTGTTGAGACCAGCGAACAAATGCAGTTCCTGACATGTCTGGGCCGTGCAGTTTCTGTTTGAAATGGCTACTCTGTTCATGTTTCTAAATGCCGTTAGAGCAGGCGCAAAGATGGGACATAGCAGCAGGCCAAATGAATTTTTTTTTTGCAAAGATCAGGGCACAAGTTGTTAAAAGAGAAGTAGGGGGACTAACCAAGTTAGGCAGTATGCAAATGACATGGCGTGTGACATCAAAGCGTGTGTAGGCATGTGCCATCACAGAAAGTGACATCCCAACCCATGACCTCACAGGAAGTGACACCACAATAAGTGACATTAGATCTTAACACCTCACACATGTTTAGCAGGTCTATCATGAGTATATTTGAGCGCATTATGAGATTTAACAAATTAGATTTTGCGTTGGGTTATGCCAAAGAAGTGACGCAATGCCCCCCCCCCCCTCTTCCTAGATCCTGATAGGATGCTAGCGGCCCAGAAAGGGCCCCCACGAGTAATACGCCTGACATGGCACCATGACCCCAAGGGAGGCAAGAAGCACTCAATGTCGCCGACACGTGCCCCTCCGCCTGCAGAGATCAGCCCCGCAGATGAAGGAATTACACAGCGCAGCAAGTACAAGAGCACCTTATGCACATCCCCCAGGCACAGCAACGCCCCTCCCCCACCGCCCTTTTCCCCCTCCCCAGCCCCCACACCAGGCTAGCATTGTTTTTTGTTCATATAATCCAGTTGTCAACCATCTGTGGCTCCCCCTTACTGATGTAGATTGGATGTAATGCACCGATGATGCACCGATGACCGAAGAAACTTATTACTATGTACCCACTTCTTCTGTGTTATGTTGTGAAAATGTAATAAAGAATTACAACACAAAAAAGTGACGCAAATCGATGCAAAATCTGGGCCTTAACTTAATCATTTTTTTTGTTTTTAACTCTACCACAAAGAAATTGGCAACAAGGAGAAACTTGGCAGTAAATATGTTCTGCTTCATTTATTGCATAGGCTGCATTTTAAAATATCTTATGGGATTAGGGCACCTGCTGAAGAGATCTTTGTGTGCCCTGTAAATCTCAAGGAAGAAAAATAATGGTAAAATAACTCTGGAGGTTAACGCATTTGCTGGAGAGACCTCTGTTTTGTCTAGTACCCATTCTGAATCAAAGTAGCATAGACAATTAATGTGTCTCCTGCAAAGCACATCATGTAACATGCAAATTACAGATGCATACTAGGTAAGTGGGTTACTGTCTTTAACCTTACGATCCTTTTGTTCTTGCAGTTCATAAATTGTAATCCTTTTAATATAGCACAGCGAGCTATGAAGGATATGTGGCTCCTTCAACTTGTAACCGTCACTGTCTTATGTAACACATCTTGTATATTGATTTACACACTTATATGATTTATTGTCAATGTACAATGTGTATGTGTGACGTAAATCGCTCGGACACCCTGCATTGTGATGAGTAGTGCTATAAAAGGAATAAAACAAAATAGTGGCATTTAAATTAATTGTGAAAATCCTGGGACAGACCAACACATGTGACATTCCTACAGTGCATGCATATCTCTTATATACAGGGACTGAACAAAGTCAAAACCATGCATCTTTTATGTACTTGCGAAGTGATAACATGGCTTGCGCCTTTTGTTTCCCCTCCATTGCATTTGCATCTAAGTGTGAGCCTCCAGATAGCTCTAAGCCAGGATACTCAAACAAAAGGAGGCCTGATGGCCCATTAACTTCACCCTTTGTTTTGGGCCCAGCTGGAATTTCAAATAACAATGCCCCCTCAACGCCTGCACAGTGCTGCTCAGAGCAAACGCAGACAAGATGCAGGCTTTGCTGAATGTGTCCAGTGGTGGCCACTGCAAAATGAAGATGGGGGGCAGGCAGGGAGGAAACGGGGAATTTAGGGTACAATAATCATTTTTAAAAACGTCCCTGTCGCTGGCTCCGACGGCCGCCTCAGTGCTTCTCTCCTGGCAATTACTGGGAAAGCACAAGCTCTCCACCCAATCCAGATGCTACTATCATGTTATGAGAGCAGGCCCAGGATTGGTCCAGTGCCTGGGAGCCTGCAGCTTTTCTCCAACCCGGCTGTGCAACACTGCTGGGTTAGAGAAACAGAAGTGCTCATGTCTGTTTGGCCGGCCTAAGATGGCCGGCAAAACTGACATGCGCACTTCTAAGTGCCCACCACTCCTCCCTGTCATGGCCCGGCCTTACACAAGTATGCCTCCGCCAGAGCCAGTCACAGAAAAATAAAATGATATTATTGTGTTGTTATCATTTTATTTTTCTGTGACTGACTCTGACGAGGGGGGTGACGCTCCTCCGGCATTACTGAGGAGCCGCCCCTGAATGCGTCCCGGTGTTTCAAAATACACCACGGGAAGAGTTCAGAGTATGTGAGTGGGGCCCAACTTCTTAGCATGTTGGACTACGTTCACCCTGTGAGAATAATGGATAGATGCTGTCTACCCGCATGTACCCATAACTTGTGCCCTGGCAAAGATGGTACATACCAACCAATCTAAATGAAGAAAAAAATCAATGTAGAGCCTGAACGAATGCTGGTTGGCCTTTAGACCATGTAGATCAACTCTCAGCTCATCAGAATGCCCACTCGTAGGGTCAGGGCCGGCGCTAGGCATGGGCAGTGTGGGCAGTGTGGGCAGCTGTCCAGGGCCTCGCTCTCTGCCAAAAAACAGGGGGGGCCCCGAGTCACTGTGAAAGGCCACACTTTCACAATTAGCCCACCTATTCCTACAGGGCCCCCTGCCCCACCAGATCATATTACGTCTTGACCTTGCTGGTCACGGCGTGGTGACACTCCTGGGGGTGCAGGGGTGGGGGGAAGGTACATACAGAATGGGGGACAGCACAGCAGCTGGGCCAGCAATTATGTTGGCGCACAGTGTCAGGGGTGGGGCAGCGCCTCTGTTAAGTACCGGCCATTCTAGGCGCCCTTTGTGCATTTTGTATCCAGGCAACAGAAGGCCCCTTTGTTTCCAGGACCAGCCGGACACAGGTAAGAGGAGGTGGGTGAGGGGATGAAGGAGCAGCCAGATCAACTGGCTTTTGTTAACCTTAACCTTTGTCTGTAGAACTGCCTTGTTTTGGGAATTGCCTCATCACTGTTTCAAGGCCATGGGGAGGGGGCCCCTCTCCCTAGGCCTCGAAGCACTGGATCAAGCAGCAAGGTCCAGGTGTGGGGGCCCCCTTCCCTGGGCTTTGTAGCCATTATGTAATGCCAGGGTGGGATTGGGAAGGGCTGTATTTGGCTGGTGCTCAAGGCCCAGTCCCTGAGGCTTTATGTGGGCCGTTTTTTTTTCTCATTTTGGACTTGCTCTGCTGCTGTGAACTGAAGGTTCCTCAGCAGCCCCTACCATGGCCCACTGTCATATAAAGAATGCGTTTTTCGATTTTTCTTGGACAAAAGAACTGAATGGATTTTCTGCACTGATTTAATTTTGAATGTTGAATCTTGGTGCTCCGTGTAAAACAACCATTTACAATGCAATAGGTCTCGCATTTAAGCGAGTTTGAGCTATTGACATTGTAAATGACAATACCTTTATTTATGTTTTGGCTTTTAAAACATAAATAAAAGGCATTGTCATTTACAATAATAATAGCTTAAACTCTCGCAAATGCGAGACCTATTGCATTGCAAATGCTTGTTTTTAATGCCCTTTGACCGCTGATTAGTTACTGTGGCAGGTCTGAATGCAGTAACAGAAAACCCACAGAGGCACCCAAATGCTGGCTGGGGGCGTGCTGTGAGAAGCTATGGGGCACATGCATCAACATAGATAATAGCGATTCTTTAATTGCGATTATAAAGGAATCGCAATTAAAGAATCGCTATTGCCTATGCATGTAGGAATCGCATAAAATTTTGCGATTCCTACAAATTCCTTAATTGCGACTCGCAATTTGCGAGTACCCAATAGGTACTCGCAAATTGCGCATGCAATTTCAAGGGTGCAAAGGTGCCAAAAGGACACCCTGTTGCACCCCTGAAATTTCCATTTTACCACATGTTGCGCACACACATGCCCCAAGGGCATGTGTGTGTATAACATGGGACTTTGAAAAATGCACTTTAGTGCATTTTTCAAAGAAATCGCAAATTACCATCAACTTGAGATTGACGGTAATTTGCGATTCCTATTTGCGAAATCGCAATTTTGTTTTGGTTAATGCATTGCATTTAAGGAATCGCAATTTGCGATTCCTTAAATGCAATCGCAATTGCGATTTTTGCATTTGGGATGATGCATCCCAAATGCAAAAATACCGGTCGCAAAGGGGCAGATTCTGCGAATCTGCCCGTTTGCGACCGGTTTTTTCGTTGATGCATGTGGCCCTATGTTTTCCTATTTTGGAAATGCAAAAGTTTCAATGTGCTCTATTGTCCCTCCAAGTTGTGAATGCGGAAGCAATAGCTTTTATGATTAGTAACAAAAATGGTAACCTTAATGGGTGTTATATGATATTCATGGGTCCACCAAAGTGCAAGAGAAAGTCACATGCACCATGGAGTTAGGTACCTTGTCTGTCGTTTAAAATTGTTCAGATACAGATTGGTACGTCCAAATAATTTGCAATTAGCTGAGCAGGGCAATTATTATATTTTGTCATAATCAAGGTTCACATGTAACAAGAAAGTGTGGGAACTAAGCTGCAGCGGAAAGTCGTTCCAGTACGCAGCAACACTGACTGGCCATAGTTACAGCATGAGGCAGGAATCACGGCGGTCATTTATGTTACAGGAAGTAGAGTGAGGACAGGGAATTGTGTATGTAGAAATTTAGAGCACCAAGTTGGAGGAGTAAAAGCGGAAAGCATTATCACGTACATCACATACTCAGTACATGGGATGTTGGAAATAAAGAGCCACATGATTGTGATATTCTAAGAAGTGGTGCAATTGCACTTCCAGCAGGAGATGGGCAAAGAACGAGAAGAAAATTCTCCTTACATCTCTAGTAGAAGCAAAACCATTTGCATTACAACAAAGTCTTCAAGGTTCACTGAAGCTGCGGTGCTAATGCTTGCAAGGAAGATACAGCATACATGGCCAAAGGTATACAAACATAGATGAATGTATTTATTGCACAGCGGGATAACACAAAGTTCAAAGGTTCTAATCTTGAGCAGGACCCAGTCTGTCTCTCACCCTACCAAAGAGGGTAACAAGAATACCAATTATTCATACACACGTTCAATAATAGCATATCATTATTTGATGGCTGTTTAAGTGGCAAGAATAAAGCGTGCCTTGCTGAGTTATGATAAGCACTCGGCCACGGAAAGACAAACTATTCAGGTCTGGAAAAGTATGTCGAAAAGGACCAATCTCACCTATCTCACACCTGAGCCCTTTTATGACTTTATAGAAGCAAGTCAGGGGAAGCAAAAGAGGGGAGCACTAGGACACCTTGCAAAATAAGAGTATGTATCAATAATTGAATTAAATATTGAGAAGCACCTTTTATTCTCCTCTTTGTCCTTAAGAGCAAAATGCAATAAAAAAAGAAAAGCAAAGAAAGGAGAGACTTTTTTCTAAATAGGGACTGCCAGATGATGTGTTGTATAATATGAATACTCGAATTCCTCTATCGCTGAAGGTGCTGATTTGCGACTAATGGTGGATAAAATACTGTTTGTGCCTTTCTTTCAGTTCATTATCCAAACAGGCACTTACCAGTACAAAATACTATCAAGCAAGCGGAAATGGCAGTGTATGGGGCACTCCGTGATCTCTCTGCTCCTTTCAGCATTAGCCATTACATAAACCCCCAGAATAACTCTACCGCCACTCAGAAACAGTGAGGATAGTGTTAGGTCTCGTCTCAGGTTACTACAGAAGAGGCCAAACCTGGAAAAGAGGGCCTACAGTAAAAGTACAGTGCTCCTCAGTAAAGTAAAATAGAAATATGTCTGACTGCAAAAGGTGTTTGTTATTGAATATAGTACTTTACAACGCGATGTATTACATCGCGTGCTTTTACAACGCGGTCGTTACAACGACCGCGTTATTAGTACGCAATGCATTTACATCGCAAGTCATTACAACGACTTGCTGTAGGGGGCGCGCTGGACTTAGGAATAGTACTATTTACTATTCCTACTCCAGTTTGCGCAACAGTAGGGAAGGTGCTGGAATTCATTTCCAATACCTCAGCGCCCCCTATAGCAAGTCGTTGTAATGACTTGCGATGTAAATGCATCGCGTACTAACAACGCGGTCGTTGTTACGACCACGTTGTAATAGTCTTGCGATGTAATGACAGCGTTGTAAACGCTGTTTCCCTTGTTATTACATCGGTAGCAGGGATTATACTTAGTTACACATCCTCGTCAAGTATGTGCATTGTAGAAGAGATGTAGGTACAATGACGGCAATATGAAGATGTGGTGTAACAATGTGATAGTCAAAACAAACTAAAATACCCCGTGTTTTGTATGGTGGGCTCCTCTAGAATTGAGGGCCCACTAAAATATCAAACAGAAAGGTTGCAGCACACTTCAAATTAGTTTCAAAGTGATTATAAGATTTGTCATAAGCGGAGGTTCACTCCAAAATTCTCGATTTATTTTTCTTCAAAGGTGGGCGCAGCTGTTAAAGATGAACAGGTGGTTACATACATCAATCAGGGCAGTCCCACTATGTATGTAAAGTCCACGTTCAAACCACAGGGGATCTTAGTGCCAATTACTTACTTTAGCGTGAGGTTGAAAGGTTGAGTGGACCTGCTGGGATTCGAACCTGTGACTAAGAGGTCATTTCAAACCGCTGCAAGGGCTGCATTGGTCTAGCAAGCCCCCAGACGAGACAGTTAATCTACAAAAATGTCCGAAGAACTATTTAAAATAGAACGTGGGCGTGCGCTGCCACCTACAAAAAGGACGGCAGATTCGACCACTTACCTCCAGATGCGTACAGGACATGATATAAAGATGGCAATTTCTTTTTTTTCCCATTCCTAGTCCTACCCCAATTTTGACAACCCCATAAGTTGAAAATATAAACAACAATGGTGCTGTCTTTTTGGGGAGTTTGAGGATTGTCATCAGAATCCTGCCATCCTGCCTCTACCACTTCCTACAGTTCTAACACCAAATTAAAAACAGTGATTTGCAGCATACCTTCACTTTAAACACACCCAGATGCTTGGCCTTCCCTAAATGAATCAATACAAGGGAGCCACTCAACGAGAATAATCTAGAACGTTACTCTATTTATGTTTCACTGGAATTGTATTTTTATGTGTTCATTCTCTCCTCATTGTTTGATTGCAATCTTTCCTTTTAAGAAATGGATATTTGCTCACCTGTTTTCTATCCCCTAATCTTTTTGTCCTTGTTACTGATATCCACATTAGGTCACTTCAGTGATGCCAAATAAGATCAATAGTTCTGCGATGTCGCTTTCTGTGATGTCACTTCTTGTGATGCAATACGCAATTAGAGGGGCCTCACATCTTCCCTTTCGCCCGGGGCCTCAGAAGTCCTAGGACCGGCCCTGCGTAGGGTAAACCCTTTAACACTTCCGCTGCAGACACACTGAGCCAATGATAAGGTTAGTCAGCTTAGTGAGACAGATCCTGTAATTGTTACTAATATGTAGTACGAACTGACAGAATGTCGAGTGGTTACTTCAAAGTATTTATTCCAGGAAAATCAGCCCAATAGTGTGCTGCCAGCAGGTCCTAAAGGTATAGTAAGTACTGAAGAGCTTGTCACTAAGAACCTTCAGAAACTACAGTTATACACTCCATAATGAGGATAAGGAGTGGTACAGACAGGTAACTGATCCAGCGCAACCCCTAACTCATGAACCAGGGACCAAGGGAAATCGCTTCACACATAAATTGCTTACCAAACAACACGGCCCATCACACATTACCCATAAATGATCCCTGAGGACAGACGCTGGATTTGGGGGGTTTAATTTGTCAGTTTTATTATTCACAATACTACCCTTCACATTATTAACATTTGTATATATTCCTAACTATTCGTAATCTCAACTGTCTTCTTCCTTTGGTCGATGGACCATTAGTTGAAGAGTTGATGGTGACTATGATTAACTAAACAGTTTAATACTTCAACTAAATAACCACAGAGTCATTTATCCAGTTAATGATTTTTATCTTATTAAAATTAAATGCTCATAATTCAGATTGTCAGTGCACACACAAGATTACATATAAGAGAACAAATTATCAAGCAATGTAATCGAAATGAATCATTTGTATCGACATCAAAAGCATGCATAGGAATGGGGAAAAGAAGTTACAGCATAAACACTTGCAGAAATATATTGCAAATTAAGCATTTAAGGAGGGTGATACCCACCAAAGAATCAGGAAAACCACTTCCTTGGCCGAGGTTGTGGCAAGAGGTCCCCAGAGATAGGCTCAGAGGACAAAGTTAACAGGACAGATACAACTAAGTTTTGCCATAGACTAGCAACCAAAAAAATAATCTCCCAATTCAATCTACCTTGATCTAGTTCTCCTCGGACGCAGTCTCCTCCCAAGCACTCCCGCAACGTTCTCGTATCTAAAGTGTTCTCTGGGTTAGGGCTGGTCTGCTCTCTCTGTCTTGGTGTGCTTCTCTCTCGATATTCTGTGTGTTCTGATTGTCTCTTCTCTCTGATCTGCCACACCGAACTGCACTGCCTCAGGTCCGTCTGATCTCTCTCCGACTCTGACACACCCCTAATTGGGATATCAATTAAACCCTACTGTCTAGCTCACTATCTTACAATGTTGCAGTATCAGTAGAAACTCGGTCTGTGATTGGTTGTCATAAATCAAGCTAGGGTCGCCTCATCCAGTTCTCCTCACCAATCCATCCCATACCGGTTTTAGCAAAGGAAGTATTAAAGACCAATACATTCGTATACCACTAATATCCATAGTTATACATTTTGCTACATTTGTACATTATGACATCCGCTTCACAGTCAAATTGCACGTAGTGATGGCTGTTCCCACTGTCGCTGTCGCGTCTTGGCACATAAACAATAGGACACAGGTCAACATGGCCTTCACACTGATTACATCAGCTGGTACACTCTGCAGTCCGTAAGCAGGCAAAGCATTTTTGGGGCATGCGTTCTCCGTACCGACCAAGACAACCACATGCTGGTTCAGACAAGAGGCCATTTTCTTGCAGGCCCAATCTCGTACTAAAGTAAAATAAACACAAAAGAATATTAATTCATGAAATAAAACCCATTATGGTTACCTCCCACCATACTAATACCCTATATTAATTAATTCCTAGCGAAAGCTATTAATTTAAAGCAACCTTTCCGTTATTTGTGCACAACATGCAAAATGTGCAATGTACAACATAGCATAAACATGCATTAGTACGATTTTTCAAAGCGCAAACAGTTAATACGTACTCATGCCAACATGGTTTAGTATATTATGTAAATTGCGTTTGCCCCCTGTGTGAATGTATGCATTCAGGGTTTGTTAGTCCATGCAGTCAATACATTATTATGGGGTTACTTAATTTCATGAGGATGTATTTTACAAACCTCACTCCATCATAACCAATATAATAGTCAAAGATATGCAGTACATAACTTCCAAGTTTCCAAGGTCCATGCTTGATGCGCAACAGTCCAGGTAGTTTTATATGTTATAACTGCACGCGACTTGCGAGCAATAAATTATAAAATATCACATATAGGTCCACCGTCATTAAATAAATAAAAGAATAATCGCACTCCAGAAGACAACGATCTGCTGTGCAGAGAGATGCGAAGGCCACCTTGGAGTTCGGGCATAAGTAAGCTGCAGCAAAACAGCTCCGGCCATAGAACGAGGGGCGCGGTCCCAGGCATTCGCCATGGTGACGAGACTCTGAGCAGTATTAGGTAGAACTCCGAAATGCAGCTGCCCCCCTCGGAAATATAATGTTATACGCATAGCTTTCCTTCGTAAACCGTGCTGCGTATTCTTAGGATGAAGGACACTCTCCATTCACCTATAAGAAATAGCCCAGTCCAAAATGGGCACTCATCCTCCCCACCCTACCGGTGAGACTTTTATACTACCCGTCCTTCCTCCATGTTTATGCTGCCGCAGTCTCGAGCTGTCAGGTTAATCTCGCGAGGTTTGCCAGCAGGAGCCGCTGCGGTAGGAAGGAGACGGGGAAGGACGCGGAGCTGCTGAGATCACCAGCTTTCCGCAGAGTCCGCCGCTCCTCACACAGCGACTTATTTGCTTTCCGCCATGCTTCGCCTGATTACAGCGGTGCCTATGGTGCTTCTGCTGACCTTAAACCCATGGCCCGTCCAAGCCCAGACCGGTAAGAGGGTCTGGAAAGGGAATTAACCCAGGGCATTGATGGGGCCCCGAAGGGAATCAGTGGGAATCCCAGAGGGAGCGAATGGCGGAGAATAGTGAAGAATCGTGTATATGAAGGGTGTAAGCTTGGGAGGCGGGGTAAAAAGGGTTCTCTGGATCTGGGGAACAGCGTAGCATAGGAACTGTCAAGGCGAGCGGAAGGTAAGGTGGGGATGAAGATAGTGGAAGGGTAAAGTCTCACGTACGAGTGTCTAAGGTTAGAGGAAGGTCTGGTCACACATTGGAGGGTGTTTTGTCTTTGGAGAATGATATAATGCCTATTGAGGCCAAATGGAACGAGAATGAGCGCCCAGGGCAAAATGTAGTGCATTAAAAAGGTTTATGAAGACCAGCGGATAAATCGGTACTCTTGAGGGTGGCTGTAAAGCAACGAATGGGGAAGGAGAGGGTAGTGGTGCTAAAATGCACATTTTACAAAGGTTCTGTCGAGCTTCTGGGTTGGGGAAAACAGTATTCTGATGTGGCGCTTGAAGCTGTCATTAAGATGGTGTTCAGATTAATGACACTCCCGAGAAAGGTAAGAGCGTTTTCGTCTGGAATACAGCTCAGTTAGTGTGTGGACAGAGAGAGAGAGGGTCAGTCGGCCCTTAATTTGTACGTGAACATCGCTTTCTTGAGGAATAACTGGTATATATACGAGTGACACCAATTTCGTTTTTCCAATTATTCGAAAGTGGGAGGGGGTCGTTTGATATAATTTTGTCCTTGAATGAGCCAAGATTGGCGTTGGTCGTGTCTTTGTATGTGATCGTCCTCTGTGTCTGAAAAATACCCCCAGCAGTGCTCTGATGGTTTTTCCAAGGTTTGTTTTATAACTTCTGAGAAGGCCTTGCTCCAGCAAAGGGTTGTTGGTGAACAAATCAAACCCTAAACAAGCCTGTCTCTGCTTGTTAAAGAGGACGTACTGAATGTTTCTACTGGGTCTCATTTCTTTTATATGTAGTGTTTCACACTCTAGTTTCTGTTTATTAATATGCGCCTACTGATAGAATGATCAGAACCAGTGTGGGCTTTACTTTCTCACTATTCGTTTGATCTGGGAAAGGGAAACCGGTGACAAAAAAAATCCTGAGATGATTTTAAGTAAATATATCTTCAGTTGTTTATATATAGGTTGGGTGGTGTTTAGCTGGAAAATGATGCAGGAAACGTTTGAGGGGTAAGGACAGAAGGCGATGATGGCGAACTTTGATAAGGCATCGGTAGATAAGAGGCCAGGCTTGTGGAGGTAAAACATAAGTCGATAAGAGCAGACCGATTTGTATTGGGACTTAGTTGGGTGAGTAAAGGTAAATAAGATGTACATGAGTTGGCGCTATGATTGATGCCTTTCTGCATAAGAGTGGAGCAGACAGTATAGCTAACCATGACATTCCAAACTCTATTATGCATATGTAAATATCTTTGCGACATCCCATCGTTTGAGGACGTTAACATTCGCAGAATAGGTGAGCAAGCTTTTGTCAGTTTGCCCCCTTCAAGCAGATGTGTGGACATTGCAGGCAGGAGTTACCCTTGGTTTTTGTGGATGCAATCGATGTGAGTTGTATTGTGAAGGGACTCTGTGTAGCCTTAGTCTTAGCTAGAGGGAGCCTTTCCAGAAAGCACATTTACTTTTAACATTGACTGAGTAGCGGTTATGTTAACCCATAGCAGGCCTCCACTACGGAGAGGGTCTTGCTTGACTTTTACTTCCTCAGAGAATCCCACTTGCGGCCCCAGAACGCTTCTGGAATGTGTGCCCTCTTTTGAATGATAGTGTATCTGCATGTGATCCGGTCAACAGTAGGTTGACACGAACTTCTGTTATGTTGCATGAAATGCAGTACTTACATCATCTGTTCATGCACTCGTCCGAGAATGAAGTTAATTCCGTCATGAATACATGCACCGAACCCAGTTAGGGACGCTATCTCAGGGCCTGTTTTGTTGGAGAATAAACTGACGGTTTAACGCAGGCATTGCAGTGTTCTACGTGTTGAACTTTGGATCGGAATCACCATGTGTAATTTCTTGTGTTCGTGTAATCATTTGTGAAACGCTACATGTGCGTCATGTGCTGATGCAGTCTAAGAGTGCTTTGTCCATGGGTCTCGTTGCAACGTACTTGTTCCTCTTCATGGTCCCCAGTAAGGCAGATCAGCTTTATTCATCATGCCACAAGGTCGGTAGAACAAGTGAATGTACCAGAGGTTCAGTACAAAAAATGGTAATGCAGCATAACTTCGGTTTTCTTATGAAGCATCTGTTCCCAACATCCCAGGCCCAAGAGATCTACAATATCTGCGCTTCAGGAACAGATTTATGACCCATTACAGTTGGGATGACACTGTAGCTCTGTCATTTAACACTAATTATTTTAAAAAAAAAATCAGAAATAATTTTAGATTTTAAATGTGTCATGGTGGATGTCATCCATATTTAATTGCTTTTCTATCCCCCTGGTTAAGCACTGCCTGAATATTAATTGCGTTCATCATCTGTCTGCTTTGGTTGTTTTCAAGGTTCTTTGCACTGTTCTCACGTTGTTGGCTATAATTCCCATGTAAGCGGCGATGCAGCGCTGCTCGATGTTTGTCGTAAAAACATTCTCTTTTCAGCCATTGTAAGGTGGGACTAGAACAGGTGGTGGAGGAAATGTATTGTAGATAGCACAGAAATATGCAGTCAGGAACTCTCTAAACAACACTGCATCCTCGCCTTCTCATATTTTTACAGAAGTGTGTAATTGACTGCGTCTCTCACTTTACTTTTTTCCTCTATTCGCCATTTCCTCCTATTTGTGTCGAGAGGAAGACGTTTATCCCCATATGCTGTTTGTTCTCTACAGGGGAGCACTGGATATCCACAGGTGGCAAATGAGGTGACATCCAGAAGAGGATTTATTTCAGGACACGCGATTTTCATCTCTTTGATATTATTTGAAGCTTCCAAATTAATATTCGTCTCCGGTGATATACTTTTTAGCGATATTATTAACTGCAAATGTGAGCAGTGACCATTACAAGTTTCTGCCTGTGAACGTGTTGCCTGATCGTGAACGATCTTGATGGTCAGTGGTGTGGCTGTGCGGTAGCTGCTCCAGGCCGCACAGAGTGGCTCATCTCCTAAAGAGCTCAAAGATGCTCTCCTGTGCTCTTGCTCCTGTGCAGTGATTGGCTAGCTTTATCCTCCAGATGCAGTACATGTGCCATCTTTGTCACTCTGCCGTCTTTAAATCTTCAATGGGGGAGGGGAATGTTGGAATCTATTTTAGGATTTTTTTGAACATTGATGTCTCTGAGCTGGATTGAGAGCAGACTGGGACAAGTGCTTTCGATTCTGTTAAGTATGTAAGTGCGCTTTAGCAGACACGCTGATGGGTTATACCTGCGGAATCTTAGCTGTGTTCTCTATATTAAAATGTTTGATGCATTTTAATGTTCGTTCTCAGGGGGATTCTGTTCTACAGTAAATGCGGTTTGTACCCACTAGTCACGTCATCCGTGAATCCTTGGTGCAAGCTACCAGAGTGCATAATTTCAAGGCTGCCTAAGAAGACTGCATGAGAAAGACTGGTGGGGATGGAGATCTGAAAGCAGAGTAGGTCACCACTGCTCTACCTTCGGTGTCGCCTCACTAAATATTTCAGCATCTTGAACATTGAGCTCGTTGTGCCATTACATTAGCTACGCATTTTCGGTAGTTGTAGCATATACGGTTACATAGACTACCACTGTCCTGGGCAGGCTGCTTGTCTAAGAGCCGAGGGGGGGGGGGGGGGGGGGGTGGGTGTGTGTGTGTGTGTGTGTGTGTGTGTGTGTCTGTGTCTCAGGCGCGTGTGTCAGGCGCGCAACACCCATTGGGCTCACCGGGCTTCAGCCCCCACCCCGTCGTGTGTGTCAGCCCGGGCTGAGACAGCTTCGCGGGCTGGCGACTGTCTAATTGCAGCCGCACCCGAGTACTTCACAGGTCTTTTTAAGACCATTTATTTGGTAATGAGGCTTCTATTGTGTTTTCACCCCTTCTTAGAGCCACTCTGCCTATGGCTGGAAGAATTAGCCCACCCCCAAAATCTTTTTCAGCCCCCTCCCCGAAATTTGGCTCTAGTTGCCCGCCTGATAGATATATATATATATATATATACACACACACACAAAGGCCGTGCATGGCGGGGAGTTGATTTTACGTTTTGTAATTAAATATTACTTTACGTAAAAAAAAACAACCTAGAAATACACTGAATAAATCAAAGGTTAAAGTAACGTTATAATTAGGTGGAATTTTGAGTGACAATGTAATGTTTTAAACAAAAAAATCCACAGAAATTCTCCAGTTATAGTTATCTCAAGAAACTATAACTCGTGCCCTAAGGTAACTATAACTCATACCCTCACCATGAACTGCTAATTACCCCACATGTTGCATCACTCATGACATGTTATATGACATCATTGATAATATCACTGCAACATTTACAATGTCATCATTGATGTCAAAACTGTGCATAGTTGGGGCGCGAGTTATAGTTATCTTAGGGCACTAGTTGTAGTTACTTGAGATAATTATAGAACATTACGTTGTCATTAAAAATTTCTCCTAACTATAACATTAATTTAACCTTTGGTTTTTTCAGTGAAAATAAAGTGTGTGTGTGTGTATGCGTGTATATATGTGTGTGTGTATATATGTATATATGTGTGTATATGCATATATGTGTGTGTGTGTGTATATGTGTGTGTGTGTGTATATGTGTGTGTATATATGTGTGTATATATATATATTATATGTGTGTGTGTATGTGTGTGTGTGTGTGTGTATATATGTGTGTGTGTGTGTGTGTGTATATATATATATATATGTATATGTGTGTGTGTATATCTTCGCAGGAGGGACAAACATCCGCTTCAGCCACACTGGACGGACCACCACTGCGTACACTTCACCTTTAACACCACCACCGCACCCAAGCCCGCCCCGCGCCCGCCACGAAGGAACTGGAGCAAGATCACAGAGGAACACCACCCTCTTCCTAAACCCCCCCTGCGCCACGACCGACACCAACTCCGCAGCCAAAGAATTTCACCGCTGGATCTCCTGCTGCGCCGACAAGCTCGCACCCCTCCACCACCCGGCCAAACAACGCCCCCTGAAGGCCGCCTGGTTCACCACAGAACTCCGAGAAGCCAGGCGCGCCTGCAGACGCCTCGAGAAAACCTGGAGGAACCAGAAAACCGCGGAAGCCCTGAACAACCACAGGAGCGCCCTGAAGGAATACCACCAGCGCATAAGAGACACTAAACGGAGCTTCATCAGGAACAAAATCCACACCAACGCAACCAACGCCAAAGAACTGTTCAGCTTCGTACAGCATTTCACCAAACCCCCCAGCGAAGCCACGGACGTCAGACCTTCCCAGGAACTCTGCAACAAGCTCAGCTCCTACTTCCATCTGAAGATCAAGGCCCTCTACGACAATTTCAGCGGACAGACGCCGGGCACCACCCCCTTCTCCACCGCCGCAGACAAGCCAACCGTCATGACCTGGAAGCCCGTCACCGTCGAACACATCACCGCGACCATGAAGAAAACCCACTCAGGAGCCCCTACGGACCCCTGTCCTCCGCACATCTTCCACAGGGCCGCCGCCGCCATCGCACCCGAACTAGGACGGACCATCAACTCCTCCTTCAGGTCCGGCACCTTCCCAGACGACTGGAAGCAGGCGGAGGTTAAACCCCTCCTCAAGAAACCCACAGCCGACCCGACGGACCTGAAAAACTACCGGCCCATCTCTCTCCTCCCCTTCGCTGCCAAAGTCACCGAGAGACCCGTAAACGCTCAGCTGACCGCCTTCATCGAGGAGAACTCCATCCTAGACGCCTCCCAGTCTGGTTTCCGCAGCAACCACAGCACCGAGACCGCCCTCCTCGCCGCCACTGATGACATCCGCATGCTACTCGACCAGGGACACACTGCGGCCCTTATCCTTCTAGACCTCTCCGCAGCCTTTGACACCGTCTCACATCGCACTCTCGCAGCTAGACTTCATGTTGCTGGGATACAAGGAACCGCCCTCAACTGGATCCAATCCTTTCTCTCCGGCAGAACCCAGAGGATCAGACTCTCCCCATTCCTCTCCGAACCCACAGAGATCAACTGCGGAGTACCCCAGGGATCATCACTCAGCCCCACGCTCTTCAACATCTACATGGCCCCCCT